>CM028367.1:44065536-44560536 GCA_016624345.1 Platycodon grandiflorus | reverse complement strand
TTCTGGTACATTCTTCCTCTAGCATCAAGAAAGAAGTTCTACTTGCTTGAGCTTTGCAACTGTAATTGAATTTTTGAGGTAATACTGGTGGTCGCCCTCTGTTTTTCAAATTCCTAATCAGTTTTGCACTTGCTATTTTATTTTGCGGTAATAGCCCCTTATCTGTCCACTCTCATTTACTTAACTCCATGCATTTGGGTAATAGTTCTTGCTGCTCGGAGAGCCAAATGGAGGCAGCGTTGTTGCTTGGACACTTTGCTACTACTGCTTCGGATTGCAAGGTAGCTCCGAGTTGTGTATTTTGGTTGATTTCGAGTATATCATATTAATATTCTAGGTTTAAGATATGTAAAACAACCTTAATTTTCCTTACTATACCAATGTTTTAAATTGTACGATTTGTGAGATCAGTTTGCCTTGATTCATTTGTTAGGTTTAAGATATGTAAAACTGAATTTGTAGAATAGCTCAAACTTTACCCAAGTAACATCAGGCTATAATATCATACAATTTCAAATATAAAGTTTTGAGACTCTTCCGACTGTCTTTATGAGCGGGGTTAGCAATTATCTCAGTGGTGCATCTGACAAATATGAATATTCTATACTGGATCATTAACATTTATCCGGATCATTACCATTTATCATGAGTGGTGAACTTTATTTAGTCTTTTATTTCTCTTCTTCAAAAAATTTTAAGTCTTGGCCAGAAAGCTAATTTATGCAAAGTACTTTTTCTAAGCTTATCGTTTTGACAAGTGATAGATAATAGGTTAATAGTTATAATAACATGGAAGTTATAAGCTTGATTTAAGAAGTACACTATAATTCGAACTTGATTTAAGAAGTTATAAGGTATAAGCTTGATTTAAGAAGTTATAAGCTTGGAACATCGAAAACAGAGAAGAGGGACACTATGATTCGAACGGAGTACCAAAGTTCCTAGATTACTTTGAAATAGGTGTTCAGAAGTTCTCTGCTTCGTTACTGAGATAATACAAAATTATTGGGTATTGTATTCTATGTAGTTTTTCGTTTATTTAACTGTTAGAAACAATTGAAATTTCCTGGATTACTATGAAATTTGTGTGTAGAAGTGCCCTGCTTGGTTGCTGAGATATAAAAGTTGTTGGGTAATTTATTCTACCTTCTATATAATTAGGTCCTTTTCACTATTGGAAGCTGTTTACTAGATTTTTTCGGATATTTGGTGTTTAGAAGTGCCATTATTGGATAATATGTTCTACCTTCTATATAATTATGTTTGCTGTAGTTATTGTTGTTATATTTTTAAAAGTCGATGAAATTGCGAAAATTATATTGAGATCAGTGTTTAGAAGTTCCCAATTTGGTTGCTGTGGAATAGAGATTATTGGGTATTTTGTTATAGGTAGTTATCATTGTTTTTAGATAAATGATTGCTTCGAAATGCAATTTTATGCATTTTTATTGGATTTGCATGGATTTACGTAAAGCATTTATAAAAGTGATCATGCTTTAATCACTCCTGAAATGATTGTTTCAGTCCATTACTTGATTGGTATGTTCACCTCTTTCTTTGGTTCTATTATATTTAACAATTCATTTTATGTCGGCTCATTATTTGAATTGATTCAAAAGGAGCAATACATTGGGTGCCTATTTAGTCTCACTTGCAATGGATTCACATTTTGTTGTATACCTCGGAAAGATGCAAGGTATGATTTTGTAATTACAGGTCTCTCTCTATATATGGATATATACATTTATCAATTCTTCTTATATAATCTGTGTTTGCTACTCTTTTCTATTTTTTTAGTATTATTTTGAATCTATACCCTGACTGGTTATTTACTTATGGGTATAGGAATTGCAATTTCTGTTGGGTTCTTACATGTTTTACTTTTGTAGAAATTTGTTGTGGGTTTGAGTTTTTTGTAATTTTTTTCTAAAATTTATACTTATTACAGTCACTTGATTTAAAAGAATTTAGTTACTTGAGAAATTTGATCACAACCCATATGAGAATCAAAAGTACGATCAAGGTAATTGAAATTGTTTCTTTATGAGGGGGAGGTGTGCTTAACTATGTAGTAGTTGGGAGGCATTATTCAATCTTCTTACGCCTATACGAGAAACAAATTTATCAATATGCACATTAACTGCATATATTTGAAAAGAGAAGGTGGAAGTGGAAGGGGCGGAGTGAGCTAATCTAAGTTTTTGGCTGATCATGAGAAACTGGATCACACATTGCCATGTAACGACATGACTAAGTCATCTTCTGTCATTAGAGAGGACGATCACCTCATACTTTCTACCCGTCACTGCCATTTGCTACCTTAAGTTGAAATTCAGGCGAGGGAAGGAACTGAAGTGTAATCCCAAAAGGAAAAAAATTAATAAAAATAAAAAATAAGTAGAAGGGTGTAGGATTCATCTTCATTCAAGTATTGTGAGATAGATGCAGAAGATACCTTACTAGCAGCTTCCTCAGCTACAGTTCTTTTAGCCTAAATTGCTCACAAGTCTGGAAATTCTCCTCTTTATTTCAGAGAAGCAAAATATTGAAGATGCATCGACATTGTGTTGGTTGGGGGAATTACTCCAATGTTGTAGTTGTAGGCTGTCGTTTTGTTTTAGTAATTAATCAAGCCTATAATTGTTGTTGTGTATTAGACTGTGTTTTTCCTAAATTTTCACCACCTTTTCTTTATAGTTTATTGGTTGGATTGTGCCTTCCTTTCTTACTAATCATATTTGGAAATTCAGTTTTGGGGCTTATAAGGGACTTTACTTGCCCCTTTATATCTTATTACCAAAGGATATTGGTTTTAGGTCCATCCTTTTTCCTTATGCTATACAAATTGGTAAGTTTATCTGTAGTGTAAATTTCATGGCATGCATCCATTTTTTATGCATTAATTTTATCCATGACATTTGTAGTGTCTCTGTCCACATAACTAATTATTGCTTCAATTGCTAACATAGGATAGGTTGCTATTTTTCAGATTATATTAGAGAGCAAAAATGACAAAGCATTGTTTCTTTTACATTTCGAAACACAGTTATTAATGTATTACACAAGGGTAAGATAAAAAAAATATTACAATTCTAACTATATATGTCTAATTTATATTTTTCCTTTTCGTTTTGTGTTCGATAGTAGCAATATCAGGTTTTTAAGTAGCCTGCACTACTGTATATCTTATAGGTGTTTCGATTCTTTGGCGTCCAAGAAAGTCAGCAAGTGGACATCCACAAGTTTTGTTCTTTGGGGTTGAGTCAAAGGATGATGGAGAGCGAAGAGCTTAGCCAACATGAACACGGAATATGATCATTCGCCTCCTTCAAGTGCGTAATTTGTTGCAGTTGCTATAACCAAGAACTCTAAGCCCATTTTTGAGAGAGACCATTAACTAGGGATCTCAAAGCACATGGAGGGGTTCAAAGTTTGCTCGAAGTTGTAGTTTAGCTACTAATTAACCATTTTTATATACAAATGTAAGTTTATCATGTTAGATTTTGAAGCAAGGGTCGATGTTGTAGGCACGTGTTGATAGATATATGAAGAATGTCCATCAAGTTTGATTGAAGCCAAATTCAATTAACCAATAAAACATTTATATTACAATATATTGTTTCAGTCTCATACTGCTCGAGCAAGGATTGATGTTGTAGTGTACATTGATGTGACTTCTACAAAACTTCAAGCATATATTGTTTCAGTCTCATACTGCTCGAGCATATTATGATCTGATTTCATACTGTCACCGTGCCATAGGCACGGGCACAAACCCTGATATATATATATTGAGAGGGTTGCTAGCCTAGGATATCCCTTCAAGGATATCCTAACAAGAATTTATATTGACACAAATTGCCCTTAATTCAATTTGGCCCATTACAAAAAGGGGGGTTGTAATTGTAATTTAGGATTCCTCAAAGACCCACTTCCAGCGTCCTCCCTCTCTTTCCTCTTTCCGGAAATGGCACTTGGTTGGTATTTTGGATTAGTTGTAATTCAATAGCTGAGAAATATTGGATTATAGTTGGTGCATTTTAACTGTTTTTATTTTTATTTTTTCAAAGTATATTGTATATACATATTATTGTTCGTAAAATACATATGTTTTAATTAAAAATACAACTGTTTGTTCAATATATATACCCTCTGTTTGACGAAGAATTTACTATACTATTTTGAGATGTTTTACTTAAAGAGTCCACTTTCAAAAATTATGCTTACAATTTTCATAATATTTCATCTTTACCGTGTTGTAATCATCTTAGTTGTGCTTCAATATTTTTGTAATTATAACCAACTCCAATGACATTAATATATCCCGTAATAAGTAGAATTTTCGAACGTAAATTTTTTGGTTGAATGAGATGGAGAATTTATTAGCAATAACTGGTGAAAAACTTGTCCAAACTAGCTAGGTTCAATTCCTCCCTCGTTCCCCCTCCCTCCCTATTCGCACAATCCCACCTTTTTTATCTTTTATCTTTTATTTTTCTTACCTTTTTTATTTTTCCTTAATAATAGTTACGTATCGAGTGTTTCGGTGAGAATTGAACTCCACATTTTTCGTTAAGAGAAATGAGCGGTACCAATTGAATTAGAACTCGTTCGTACAAAAGCAACGAGAAAATTACCATCATTCAAAAGCAAATTACCATTGAATTTATGAACGAGTACACCATTGTCAAACTAAGAAATCGAAATGATTTCTTGACAAAGACCAAATTGATTGAGTAAAAGCCCGTTTGGTAGAGCGTTTACAAAATGCAGATTTTAAAAATGCATGTCAATCCTTATAAATACGTTTGGGATATCACTTCAATACGTAGCTTTTTTTCCTAGGAGCGTTTTAAAATCTTCGTTTTGGAAAAATGGAATTTCAGCGTTTTAAAACGCAGCGCGTTTTGAAACGCTGCGTTTCGCCGCATTGAAACACATTTTTGCGGATTTTATTCCGCATTTTGACCAAAACGCTCGACCAAAAGTGATTCATTCATCAAGCCGTGATTTTACACAGTAAAAAACTCTACAAAACTTTATTGAGAAGAAATATACTGCCTCTAACAACCATTGAAAACAACTAGCTAACCGCCTAACAACTGTACAAGAAAGACTAATTTACCCTCAACTAATGATAAATATTACAATCAGGTTGAGGTACTACTAAATGACACCGTCTTGGAGAACTGCCATAGAATATATATATATATATATATATATATATATATATATATATGGGGAATATTCAATGGTTACTTCAAAATTTAATCATCATATATACTCCCTATATATATAGGGGAGTATTCAATGGTTACTTCAAAAATTTAACCATCATTGAATACTCCCCATATATATATACTCTCCTATATATATATATATATATATATATATATATATATATATATGATGGTTAAATTTTTGAAGTAACCATTGAATACTCCCTCATATATATATATATATATACCTTAAAGCATGCTCAGATTATAACAGACCAACTCAAGGAGTGTGGTTCTCTCTCTCTCTCTCCTCTCTCTCTCTCTCTCTCTCTCTCTCTCTCTCTCTCTCTCGTATTCTATTCTCTTTCTGCTGCTTAGTATCTTCAGCTCATTATCTTTTCATTCTTAGTTTATTACTTCATCTTTCTCTTCTATGTTCTTAAATCCTTGCAGGTTTGTTCATCTTCGTTCAAAGGGAATGTCTTGATATTAACGTATATGTTGAAAAATTCTCTCTCCAAGTTCTTCATCCATACGTTTGTGATTTTAGAAGAAGCCGGTACTAAAGTGAAAGTGAATGTGGTTTTTGTTTGGGAGTAATGTAATGTGTATATATATAGTCGGAGGAATGACCCGATGAGTCTTGAATATGAAGCCATAAAAAGGACTTTTAACAAAATCCAGAAGTGAATCAGAATTAGAGTTCTGAAAATATATCCATTAAGATTGTTAATTTTTTTACTGTTATATTGAATTGTTTAAATAATGTGTATCTACCCGGTCATCAAACTATAAGCGGTCATAGAAGTATGGAACAACATAAATCATTAGATGTTGCGGCATTTGAAGTGGATAATGAGCGTTGTATTGGCACTGAACGGCCAGCGGTTGATAATAAATTGTGGTGGTAGACGGGCAGTCTTGGTGGCACATGACTTAATGTCTAACTAGGCTTCAATATTAAGGGCTCACTTTAATGGTTTGGTGGAAATAAAATAGGGTTAATTACATGCCGGTTCCTTTTTGAATATTTGTAACCACTCTAGTCCACCATATTTTTTGAAAATCGGAAAAAGATACTTTTGGGCAAAAAGACGATTATGTCATTAATGAAAGATTTACCGGAGAAATTTCATTATTGCGATGCCTAATTTCATCATCGCGATGCCCAATTGCGATGCCTAATTCCATCATCGCGATGTGTAATTTCATCATTGCGATGCAGCGAAATGAAGATTTACCGGAGAAATTTTAGTAAGTGATTTACTAGAGAAATTTTAGGACTCGATGCCCAATTACGATGCCTAATTCCATCATCGCGATACATCCAAAGGAAGATTTACCGGAGAAATTTTAGTAAGTAAGATTCACTAGAGAAATTTTAGGACTCGATGCCCAATTGCGATGCTTAATTCCATCATCGCGATGCCTAATTTCATCATCGCGATGCAGCCAAAGGAAGATTTATCAGAGAAATTTTAGTAAGTAAGATTCACTATGTTCTATTGGAATGGAAACATCGCGATGCCTAATTTCATCATCGCGATGCCTAATTTCATCATCGCCAAAGGAAGATTTATTAGAGAAATTTAAGTAAGTAAGATTCACTGCTATCCACAAAACAGAGATTCACCGGAGAAATTTTAGGAAGTGAGATTCATCAGAGAAATTTTATGAAGAAAAAAAGATTCACCGGAAGAATATTAGGAAGAAGTTATTTGAAAAATTGGCCGAAGAAATTTTATGAATAAAAGAAGACTCACTGGAGAAATATTAGGAAGAAGTTATCTGGAAGATTGGGCGGAGAAATTTTATGAAGAAAAGAAGATTTACCAGAGAAATTTTAGGAAGAAGCTACTGTATATATTATTGCGGGGCATTTTAGAAATAATTTTATGAAAGTGCCGGTTAAAAAAAAAAGGGTGGACAGGAGAGAATAAAAACTTTTCAAAGTGAACCGGCCATCAATTTTTCGAATAAAATATTATTAAAGATTTTGGAAATTGTAAAAGGAAAAAAATTCTCTCTTTCTCTGCCTATAAAAAGACTTAAATTTACAAACCCTAAACACACTTTTAGGTTTTCTTTTCACGTCTCTGAGAAAAGTCGTAGAGAGAAAAGAGAAAAGACCTAGGGTTTTCTTCTCACTATCAAGAAGAGATTAAAGTAAAGGTAAGGAGGAAGAAAGTTCCTACATCAAAGTTTTCAACTTCAAGCAAAGCATGGACCAATGTTAGTACTTAATTTCATGTTCCTAGAATTATATGTTTAGTGATTATTATGTGTTCCAAGATTCTAGGGCATTATAGATTATGAATTTATAAAATTAAAGTAACATGAATTTTTCAATTAAAGTTTACATGTGATATCAGAACTTTGGATTATAGAACCCATAATTTTCCTGTTATGATTAACAATTCAATTTGATGATTAAAGTATATTCCGCCGTAAATTTCATTAAATTGAATTACACATATGACCTAGTATATTTTGTAAATTGGTTATAAAGAAAATCTCAAATTTGGCCGTGTCCCATACTCGGTCCAAGTCTATTCCGTGAAGACTTAAGAAAAGGTACTGTGTATTGGACTCTTTTATTAATTGATATAACTATATGCTTCTTCTCCCTTATATAATACTAAAGCATATGGTCCCACGGAGATGAGCAGCTTTTACTTGAGCATGATAGCAAATTGTCATCAAAATACATACTTGGTAATAGCTTAATAGAAAATTGCTATTGCCATGCGAGCAAATTGTTATTGTCATGCAGAGCAAATTGTTATTGTCATGTGAAGCAAAGAAGTATACATATTGTTTTTATACTTTATGCCTTGAAACATTATGGTTGGACAAATTTGATAGTATTTTTCAAATAAAATTTTATTTGTTTGAGGCCTAAAATATGAAAAATATAATGGAACGTGGAGGTATTAAATAGCTTGTTAGTTACCAAAGGGGCCGGGTTGAATGAGATATTAACACATTAAATAAATAAAATTATAATTGTTCATGAGTAAAGAGATGTCCTTAAAGAATGACAAGAATGATAGATTGAACAATTGGGATTATAGATTATTTAGCTATGAGGTCATCCAAAGATGGACCATTGCTCGTAATCTATAACATTAAAGAGATAAATCATTCTACCTTGGTTAGATAGTCGTATATCCAAATATAGAAAACTTATTTAGCTAATGTATGCAATAATTATCCATTAAAGTATTTTCTATTGGCATCAATTATATTTATGTATTTAGGGATTGCCCAAAGGTGAACTTAAATACATACTTAAAGTGTTACATAAAGATATCTGAATCTATGAAGGTTAACTCAAAGCACTAAAAGATGAGCATGTATGAATGTTTGCACAAAAAGATGATGCTAGGGAGTTCTTGCTGAAAATTAAAGAATATTCTCAGTCAGACTTAGCCGATAAATCCAGTGTGAGTAGCCTTATGGGTGAGCTAACTACAAAGAAGTTTGATTGGTCTAAGTCAATTCATGATCACGTAACAGAAATATCCAACTTAGTAGCTAAACTGAAGACTTTGGGGATGGATGTGAGTGACTCATTCCTTGTACAGTTTACCATGAACTCCTTTCCTGCTGAATTTGGTCAGTTCCAGGTGAACTACAACACCATTAAAGATAAATGGAACTCAAATGAACTTAAGGCCATGTTAGTGCAAGAGGAAGGGAGATTAAAGAAGATAAGGGATCACTCCATCAACCTCACACTCTATGTTGGAAATAACAACAGCAAGGCCAAATTAACCAGGTATGAAGAACAAGAAAAAGGACAAGGTCCCAATGAAGGTTAATGAGGGTCGAATCTAAAAAAGGTTAAATGTTACTTCTGCAATAAAGAAGGGCACGTAAAGAAAGATTGCCCTAAAAGGAGGGAATGGTTCAAAAAGAAAGGTATGCATAATATTTATGTATGTTTTGAATCAAACCTTATAGAAGTACCTAATACTACCTGGTGGTTAGATTCTGGTGCAACTACTCATGTGTTTCATGTCATACAGGGATTCCTTACAATCCAGCCCATAAACGGAACTGAACAATACTTGTTTATGGGAAACAGGATGAAAGCACAGATAGAAAGAATTTGGATGTATAGATTGATCTTGGACACCGACTATCATGTAGATCTTGAAAGGTGTCTCTATGTTTCTGATTGTGCTATAAATCTTGTTTCAGTAGGGAAGCTGGATAATTTAGTTTTAATTTTAAGATTGGAAACTGTGTTTTTTCATTATTTAAAAACAAGTACTATTATGGTTCTGGTACTTTGTTTGATTCTCTTTACCGTTTTAATCTTAATAATGAATTTGCCGAATCCCTGTATCATGTTGATTATAGTGTAGGCATGAAACTTAGTGCATCTAATGAAAATTCTGCTTTCTTGTGGCATCAAAGATTAGGTCATATTTCCAAAGAAAGGTTAATGAGGTTGGTGAAAAGTGAGATCCTTCCTCAATTGGATTTTAGTGATTGGGTTGTGTGTGGAGATTGTATTAAGGGAAAGCAAACCAAAACCATATTAAAAAAGTCTGCCACTAGAAGCACTCAACTTCTTGAATTGATACACACTGATATTTGTGGTCCTTTTGATAACCTTAGTTGGGGTGGTGAACAGTAATTTCTCACTTTTATTGATGATTACTCACGTTATGGTTATATTTATTTACTGCATGAAAAGTCTCATACGGTGAACGTCCTTGAGGTGTTCATAAATGAGGTGGAAAGGCAGTTAAATAAGAAAGTAAAAATAGTGAGATCAGATAGAGGTGGTGAATATTATGGAAGGTTCACTGAGAAAGGACAATGTCCAGGTCCATTTGCAAAATTCCTCAAAAGTCGTGGCATTTGTGCACAGTATACAATGCTAGGTACACCTCAGCAGAATGGTGTGGCTGAGAGATGAAATCGTACAATAATAGATATGGTTAAAAGTATGTTAAGTAATTGTTCTTTACCCTTATCTTTGTGGAATGCATGCATTAAGACCTCTGAATATATTCTCAATCGGGTTCCTAGTAAGGCAGTTCCTAAGACTCCTTATGAATTATGGATAAGTAATGTAATGCTTTTATTCAATTTGTGTGTCCGGGTTGAGATACTTGGGAATCACGATTCTAGGGTTCTTAAGACTCGGAAATCGCAATTCTAGGGTTCAATTTATTCTAGGGTTCTTAAGACTTGAAAATTATGTAATGCTTTATTCAATTCTAGGGTTCTTAAAACACGACTTTTAGGGTTCTAGCATATAATATATGAATAATAATTCATAGTATGTGCATGGAAATACAACAAATTGGACATATGAAATTTATTTGAATTTTCTGTATTCAAGATGATTTCTATGCATCTTGGTTTACTTTCTTCTTTTTCAATAAATTTACTCTTTGGTAATAAAATGGAATATCCCTGTTGTTATGCAGCTTCAAAAAAGAAACAAACCGTATCGTTAAAAAGCAGATGCAGTCTCATACTCCTGAATAAACAGGTGAAGACATTGCAATTCAGGGAAAATCACCTTCAAGCCCTAAAGAAAACACCATTTTAGAAACTGATTGAAGCCATAATCCAAGACAAAATTATAGAAAAACATTGTACGATGGATAGTTCCGTACTGGCAATGATTGTAAACTGTTATGTAAAGGATGACAAGTCTTTCTTGTTTGGAAAGAAAGACATAGAGCTTAAAGCAAGGCATGCAAAACTTCTGCTTGGAATCAATGACGGGGAGGAGGAAATTAAAATTAACTTTTACAACATTGAACGATCCGATTTCCTTCTAAGGCACTTCCCCGAAAAGGAATCAAAGAAACCAAAAGACTATAAGCTTAGCCCAACCCTTATATGTGGTCGGATTCAGGCCATTATGCCCAGTGAAGATCAAAGGGAAATCAACGACGTTGCAATTTTGACGACACTGCTTGTTCTTGCAACCTTCCTTGTCCCAACAACTAGCAGTTACATACCATGGGTATATATAAACATAATATCGGACTTCGAGAAAATTTCAACAGAAAATTGGTCAGACCATATTGTCGACAGGTTTGAAACTAGAAAGGATGACAACATGGAGAAATGCGTGCTGCTGCTACCGGTAACTTTTTTACACTCACTTGTAACTAATTTCAAATTTCCATATACAGTGCATATTGATTTGTTTGTACTAACAATGGGGTTGAATTTGCACATGCAGTATTGGTTATGCGAGCGAACCAACATCATGAAACCAATTATAGAAGATGATATCCCAAGGTTACTCAAATAGGATCTGTCAGCACTGTCAACTATTTTTAATAAATCAGATTCAATTCAGTCATGAAGAAAAAAGTAAGTTTATAAAATGTGCCTTTAGCATCTAACTACAAATAACAAACAATGCATTTTCGATGCATCTCCCCTAACATTGTATTACATTTACTTTCTTGCTTTTGCAGAAATTTCATCATTTCCCCAAGGCAACAACAAGTGAAATAGAAACATTATGGGGAATAAAAACACATGAAAACGAAGAAATGTGTGTTGTGAAATAGAAACATTATGGGGAATAAAAACACATGAAAATGAAGAAATGTGTGTTGATAAAGATGCTCAACTTCAAATTGAGGGACCGGAAAAGGATACAGATATTTCATTGACACTGGGCTCTTTGACACTGAGGTTGATGATACGCAACATGTTGAAAACAATTATTGCAAGAATTTAAAAGAGGAGCTGATCAACAAATTGTCCACTATTGAAGAAAAGGACAATGAAATCACATCGTTAAAAACTGAGTTGCTTGAAGAGCAAACAATAAGCAAGTCGCTCAATGCTAAATTGGATGAAAGTTCCTCTTAACTAGATGCCAAACACAACGAAATACAGAGGCTTCATACTGAGTTGACTGAAAAGGGATTGACAGTAGAAGCTAAGGATACTGAAATAGAAAAGCTCAAATCTGAATTAGCCAAGCTTCTAGAAAAATCATCCGAACAGCAACAAACTGACGCCCAAAATCTATCGTCGCATATGGATGAATTGAATTTGAAGCTACTTGAAGAAATTGAAAGCTTAAGAGTTGAATTCAGTGCCAACAAAGAACAACTGCATATGCTCCAAACTGAGTTGGTTGAAAAAGCATTAACAATAGAAGCTAAGCCTACCGAAGTTGAAAATCTGAAATTTGAATTAGCAAAGCTTCAAGAAAAATCATCCGACCAGCCCCAAGAGCAACAAACTGTAATGAATTTGAAACTTCTTGAAGCTGAAACTGAGATTCAATCTCTAAACAATAAACTATCAACAATGGCACAAGAGATGGAGATGCTAAGGGCACAACAGCGACAACCCCAGTAACCAAGCGAAACAGATGATACCATCCGATCGATTCTGAAGGACGTACAAACCACATCAATAAATGAATCTGAAGAAGATAGTTATGCTACTGAAACAGATGATGATTCGGATGATTTTTTTCAATGCAAACACTAAAAAGAAAAGTGCCATGTCTCCTTCTTCATTGGCCAGAGGAGTAAAAGCACGACTAGACCGTAAGAGGAAGAATAAGGGTGATTCCTGCGGGGAAAAAGGGGATGAATTCAACACACAAGTTTATAAGAAAAGGAACATAGATCCCCAAGTACCACTCAATGATGATCTTGAACCTGTTAAGCTCATGAAGAAAGAAGTCAGAGATGCAATGCAACATATTTACCTAAAATTTGGGGGAGAGGAGTAAGTGAAACTAATATTGTTGAATTTTAAAATATCGATTATTCATGCTTCGATAATACTTACGTAAATATGTTTTTGTCTTGAAATATTAATATGCTCCTCACATTATGCAATGGTTGTCTATCGTGCAGAGATATTGTGCCAATAATGGACCTTAAAAATGCAATGCAAATCTTACACAACGATAAATTAGAAAACTTTGTATGTATTGTACTTATTAAGCTTTGAGATGTGATATTTTATTTTCAGAAAGAATAACTAGTTTTCTTTGTTTACAGCACATCGACACCTGGGCGTTCCTCGTACAACACATACTACAAAAAAAGAAAAAAGACAGAATTGGAACTGTTTTTACATCGGATAGCTGGGTAAGAATTATCCTAATTCCTTAACGTATAAGATTATTAATTGATTGCTGAAAACTAATATTGAAAATGTTATTTAGAATTTTGTTGTAAGAGGTGGGGAAGATTACAGACCAGTTGTGGCAGAAAAGATAGATAACATTTTGAAAGAGGCCATGACCAGTGATGAAATATTCATTTTTCCAATCAACACACGGGCGAAATGAGAAGACCGAAATCTGCGATCATTGGACTCTACTTGTTTTCTCGAAAGAAATGGCCTGGACCCTCTACAACTCTTACATCCACCCAAAAGCAAAAAAAGATTGGCATTTGGAAAGGGCAAAAAAACTAGTGAGTAATCTACGACTATTTAATCAAAATACAACAAAAAAAATCACGCATTAACTTTTTTTTTTTGTTTGTGAATATTTTACTTTACAGGTAAACCACGTTGAAGGAAAAATGCGTGAAATCATCAAAGATTTGCCCCTAGATGTGACCTTCAAAAGATTCAAAGGATTAAGCTAGAAAATCTTCAAATGTGAAATAAAAACATGTGCAGAATCACCCCAACAAGCTCCAAACACTGAGGACTGCGGCATCATCGTCTGCATGATAATTGAATGTCTATTAAAAGGGATATCAGTACCCAAAAAATATGACATTCATCAATGTAACAAATACAGGGCGAGAATGGTTGAGGTGATGATGATAGCAGGGGGTCACATGAAGAAATAAACTGGCGGACATCCAATTTTGTAATTATTGTAATTTTTGGAATTTTGTAATTTTTGTATATATATATATGATGAGTACACAAGTCTTGTAATTTTGTAATTTTTGAATGAAATTTGAATTCTGAAGGTGGTTGTGGGGTAATGACTGGTAAAGTTACTAAATTGTCATAATTTTAAGTCACATGTAATTTGACCCATATGTAATTTTTGTAAAGAATCGCGATGCATAGTTTCTGAATCGCGATGCATGTTTTCTGAATCGCGATGCATGATGTCTGCATCGCGATGAATGATGTCTGTATCGCGATACTTGATTTCTGCATCGCGATCTCTGATTTATGTATCGCGATCTCTGGTTAATGCATCGCGATGTATCATGCATCGCAAAAATAAAATATAACTAAAATAAAAATGAACCATTGATAAAAATGACAAAAAATATAACTAAAAAAAATTCTAAAATATGAAAACACAATTTCATTGACACTAATAGTTCAGTAAACATTGAAAAAAAAATAAAAATCAAGGTTGTATTGCCTCTCTACATGACCTAGAGTTGTGGTTACAAAGCTTTTTACATCTGCTACATTTCATTTTTCTTTTCTTGTTGATTCACCAGTTGATGCAATCCTCTTCTTCTTCGGACGTCCGGCTAATCTGTTCATTATTGGTGGTAAAATGGTATCGCTTTCGGAAAAATTGTTTAGCTCGTACCTCTCCGTAGTTGGAATTGGCATTAATATTCTCTCGTAACACTTGATGTAATAACTTGTCAGGAAGTAATTTTCAACAATATCATCAAACTTTTTTGAGCATCTCATTACCACAACTGCGGCATGGCAACATGGGAATCCTTGAATTTGCCACTGATAGCACGAACATGTTCGATTCTCCAAATCAACTGTAGCACTTGGATTGGACAGAACCTCGTATATTACGTCACGTACCATCCGGACATGCCATGTAACCCCAATGGTTAAATACTCCCTCCACTTTTTATCCATCTTCCAACATAATAATCTGTCCCATTTTCTTCCATTGCTAAGTCTCTTTGTAAACCATTTCATGATTTTTGATCTTATACAGTCAACCATGTTTGATGTCATCTCAGCATACTTGTTCTCGTGACAATGTGCAATAGACCATTTATCGTATGGAATATTGGACAAGAAATCACAAACAACCTGTCCCCCTTCTTTTCTGAATACTTCAAGTTTCTCATTGAATAGTCTGACAGTCGGGGCATACGCACAATCCTTCAATATTGAACACATCTTGCTGCGAAACACGCTTGAATAACGTTTACCACCAAACATTTCTTTCAAATTACGATATAAGTGCACCAAGCAGAAGAAATGTTTTGAACTATAAAAAACATCACCTATGACTTCTATTAAACCAACATTTCTATCGGATACAAACAACACATCCCGATCTTCTGTTGCTTCTTTTATTTTTGAAAAAACCAAGACCAATTTTCTCGATTTTCAGCACTTACAACCGCAAATGCAAATGGAAAAAGCCCTGGATATAAACAATACGATCCTTAAAATAATGTTCAAACAAATTATTTTTTAAAGTAACTGATTTTTTTTTTTAAGTACCTTGATTTCCATCCTTGGCCAGTGTAGACAAAAGCGTGCCTTTAAATCGAGATTTCATAAAGGTGCCATCTATAAACAATATAGGATGGCAATACTTAAAACCATCTACACAAGCCCGAAACGAAATGAACAAACGACTGAAACGATTCGTAATAGGGTCTGATTCAACTACTGCAAAACTGCCCGGATTACTCTTATGCAATGCTTTGATGTACCATTGCAGCTCCTGAAAAAAATCATCATAACCACCAAAAATCCTACTGCGAGCCTTTTCAACGCTTTTCCATGCCTTACTGTAACTTACCTCAATACCATACTGGGTCCTCATGTGATCAATTACATCGGCCGGGGAATAGCTTGGTTGACTACGAACATTTTCAACGATCAAATCTGCAATTATACCACAACCCATCCTTTTTGAGTAATCAATTGAATCAAACATGGTGACTTTACATCTGTGTGTAAGGTTGCACTTGTATATGGATGCTGAATTGCCAAGACTTGAAACAGATGCCTTGATAAACCAACTGCAATCATCATCGAAATTCCTTCCACATACAACACTAACCCTCTCATTGTTGTTCTTCAAAAAAACATAATCAAAACCAATCTTGAAAGAATACTTTATCAGTTACTTCCGAAATTCATCCAACCCACCTTTAAAAATTTGCCCAACGCCAGTAATAGCAGATGCCCAACCAGCAGTTAAAAGATCCTTTTGTGACTGATTAGGACATATGTCATAACATGGAACACTTTCATCATCAGTTTCCAAAATTACAGAATTGATATTGCTTTGATGCGATGATGATGCATCACGATTGGAATAACTTGAACTGCTATTACAGTCTGAAGCATCGCAATGAGAAATCCCGGCATCGCGATGAGAAACACTAGCATCGCGATAAGGCATTGATGCATCGCGATAAAAAAACTCCTGCATCGCGATGAGCCATATCTGCATCGCGATTAGGAATCCCTAAATCATGATGCCCGCTGAAGGAAACAGAATCACCAACTAACCCAACTCTATTCAATCCGTAGCTTAAAGCATTTTGATTTTCAAAAACGTCTACTGATATAATGCTAGCTGATAAAATTTTGGCCAACAATACCATGTTTACGCAATCATCATTGGAATACTTACTTGTTATTAATCGAATCAAATCAGCTATTCCAAAATTTTCAGAAACTTTATGAACGATAGTACCACTTCTGAATTTCACCATTAACATGATCACATTCTCCATAATAGAAAAAAAATAGGGTTTTCACTCGAGTTTACAAAATCAATAGACGAAGTGTTTTAGAAAGAAATAATAGAGAGCTTTTGGCGAGGCCTGATATGTGTTTACAATCGAGTTTCACGTTGCATTAGGGACATTTTAGGAATAATATTTTGAAACTGTCTTTTAGCGGTTTAAAAAAAAAAAGGGTGGACTGGAGAGAAAAAAAGTTTGGGAAAATGGACCGGTCAGCAATTTCTCCTAATTTTTTCATGAAAAGCCCAAAATAAGTTACATGTCAAGTTGCATTTTCTACTATAGATGACTGTCCCGATAGTAACCTTTGATTCTTGGAGAAATTGCTGGCCGGTCCACTTTCAAAACTTTTTAACTCCTTCAGTCTACATTTTTTTTTTAACCGGAAAAAGGCACTTTGATAATTTTTTTCCTAAAATGCCCCCATCTCTTTCATCCAAACCACTTATGGCTTCCTGTAAATGTCCCCGTCTCTTTCATCCAAACCAACTATGGTGAATCTTCTTTTCTTCCTAATTTCTCCGGTGAATCTTCCGGATAACTTCTTTCTAAAATTTCTCCAGTGAATCTTTCTTTCTTCCTAAAATTTCTCCGGTGAATCTCCCTTCCTAAATTTTTTCCAGTGAATCTCTGTTTCCAATCCAATAGCTTGTAGCGAAGAAAGTTAATTTTCGTGGATATAAGAGGTGATCAATTACCGGGAGTCAAGTTTGTCTAATTTGGGAGATAAATGTGAAGAAACATAGTGAGGGAAAAATTAAAGCCGATGCACAAATTGATGCATCGCGATGCATGATTTTGAATTACGTTTCCATCGCGATGCATGATTTTGAATTATGTTTACATCGCGATGCATGACTTTTGAATTGCGATGTATGAAACTTTTTCCTAAAATTTCTCCGGTGAATATGCCTTTTCAATCTAACAGCTTGTTACTAAAATTTCTCCGGTAAATCTTCCTTCCTAATTTTTCTCCAGAGAATCTTCCTTTCCATTCCAATCAAATAGCTTATAGCGAAGAAAGTCGATTTTCGTGGATATACGGGGGTGATCAACTGTTTGTAGATATCTTCTTTCTTAAATTTTCTTTGGTGAATCTTACTTACTAAAATTTCTCCGGTAAATCTGCATCGCGATGCAGAAACTGATGCATCCCGATGCATCGACTTTGAATCACGATGCAGTGGTGAATCTTACTTCCTAAAATTTCTCCGGTAAATCTGTATCGCGATGCTGAAACTGATGCATCCCGATGAATCGACTTTGAATCGTGATGTAGTGGTGAATCTTAATTTCTAAAAATTTTCCGGTAAATCTGCATCGCGATGCAGAATATGATGCATCCCGATGCATCGACTTTTGAATCGCAATGCAGTGTGTCTGATAAAATTTTATTAATGGCATTTCTATCATTTCTCCCCAAAAATACTTTTTTTTATTTTTAAAAAAGCACGGTGAACTGAAGCAATTATAAATATCCAAAAAATGAGTAGCCTGTAATTCACCCTTGATTCTTTTCTTCGTTATACAATTGTTAGGAGAAAAAAATTACTGAGAAAGAAATGACGGAATCATGTACTCCCTCCATTTTTAAATTATTATCCTGTTTGATTATATTGAGTAAACTGACTGCTTTTCAAAATAAAATTTGACTTATATTTTTTTATATTTTTCAAAATGTAGTATTACTTTTTTGGTACTACAAAAAACATGTTTTATAATTTTGAGAAAAATAAATAAATAAACATCAAATTTTCATTTTAAAAACAGTCAATTTAACTTTAAAAAGTCTTAAAAAGTCACAATAATTCAGAAACCGAGAGAGATTGAAGCCAGGAAACTGAAAACGGTATATGAACAAGGTACTATGAAGAAAAATCAGCTGTTATCATTTAGTTCTATCAACAAGCTTACTGTTTGTCGATGATGCAACATCATACATGTTATTTCAACCACTTCGGAGCAACAATCATCGACACTGAAAAGAACTTTAGAATCTCGTAATATACACCCATTTTAATACATGATTGGAATACAATCTACCGAGATGTGCCATCAAGTAACTACATTGAGTGTCGTTTGCGTTAAGTTGAACGTTTAAGATTTTCTTCAACAAGTTCAATGCAACGGTACAAAACTAGCTCAAGAGGGTTTAAGGCACACTGTATTTCAAAAGCTAGTTGATCCTGATCACCCTGGTTTTCTGCCGCAATGCCCGAGACCAACGTACGCAAAGGCTGAAGCCACTCGTTGTATGCCTTTTGTAACTTGTCCTTGGACAGCACTCCTGTGAAGTTCGTTTTCCCTGTTTCATTTGTTTACCATTGTCAGAAAAATAGTGGCAGTGAGCTGAACCTACAAGTGTTTTCCTAACAGAGCCTCATTATACAGGCAAAAACAGTTTACATAGCAAGCAAGTCCTTTTGACTGTGTTCCAGAAACAGCCCAACTCTCAGAAGATTCTTCTACACATCGAAGCCCGCATGTACCCACTCTTATGTTTCCATCGAATATTCATTTTATTTTATTCTTGGTGAAACCAGTCAGATCATCATCCCAACTAGCTTCATAACAATAGCATGGCTTAAACATTCATGGATAGCTCTAGAACCTGCGTTTGAGGTGAAGGGATGGACCCCCCAACAGCTCGAGGTGTAATAGAAATGCAAAAAGCATAAAGCAAAGATTGATCCATCTTGATAAAAACAAAGATTGGTAGGCACAAAATCACAGGCAAGACGATTTTATTACTTGCCCAAGTCTTGTTTAACTCAATGTGTGGCCATATAGATTTTAGGCCTCAAGAAATAGTTACCAAAATTTAAGCACCATGACATGCAAGACACAAAGTCCATGAAGGCAACTGGGTTTGAACTCATAACCCTTTCTCAACAATAATCATGTTCGTTATATATATCGAAAAAGAAAAAAAGTTGGCTTGTACCTGAAGACTCGGTAATCAGCACAAATCTGTACAGGTTGAGTGCAGATAATACCTGAAGAACACAATAGAGTAAATATCATGGTAGTAATGCACAAGTTTAATCAAGAACATAGCTATAACAGCAGAACCCTTATCAGACGATGATTATATAGATACTCAGGAGACTACTTCTGTGCTGGGGTAGCAACAGAGGATGAAATAGTGCAGAAGGGAACTACTATATGCCTCCGGCTTTAAAATCCTGCACTGTCATCACGAACATTCCCATCCACCGATAATGGTAAAATGCAGCCACCAAGTTAATAATTTCCCAAAAATTACCTCCAGACTGTCAATGTCAAATGATTTTCTTTAGAGTTCTCTTAAATAATTATCAGGACTTAAACAACAGCATGGAAGCACACATAACTTGGCATGCTATGGGAGTTTATGCCAGAAGTTTTGCTCCAGAAGCTCCAAAATTAGTGTTTGGTGGAGCTTTTTGTTTTAGAAAGTTGGAGCTTCTGATAAGCCATAAGCTGGAGTTTATGAACCAAAAGCGAGTTTCAAAAGCTAGGACTAAAGGCAAATGACAAGAATACCCTAAATTTGACATAACCAAATTAACCACATATAACCCAAAAAAAAAAACTAGTTGTCTCTAGTAATTATATGGGACTTGATTGAGTAAATTTCAGTTGGATATTACTATTTCAGCACTCAGTTGAAATTATTTTACTAGAAAATTTATTAAATCATTTTTATCGGAAAATAAGTATTATTTGGTAATTTATTGTTATGTAGTACTAACATAAGCTATTTACAAATTTGGTGACACTGATGTAGTTAAACTGATAGTATTAACTGCAAAAGGGTACTGTGGCATTGTTGTCCAAAATGTTCCAAAAGACAGCTAGTTACTAAACGCTCCAATTGCAAAATCCAGCTTGTGTGTTGTGTTATTAGACAATTATTTAACAAAAAGACCAACTTTCCAAAAGAGCTTACCTACTAAGTTCCAAAGATAGTTATATATATATATATATATATATATATATATATATATATATATATTAAACATATTAGCCTCAACAAAAAAGGTGGGGAGGGGGAGGGTAACAAGAAGCACTCATACTCCCTTGTCAACTAAACCAAATAGAAGAACATACAATTGATATATTAAACAAACTCCGAGTGGATAACATTGCTGTTGGAGACAAGAAAAATGTCACAATTTTGACTTCATAAAAAATGTTACAAATGTACATATGAAATTGAACACCCCACCGCATCCCTTCTTCCATAAAATAACAACAAAAAAATCAGAAAATATATGTTATCCAACACTTCTTTTAAGCAAGAAAATGAACAAAATGTAGCATATATACATATATATACATATACATATACATATATATATATATATATATATATATATATATATATATATAAGAGAGAGTAAAAGTCCAAAAGCCCGACTGCACGAGTAAATAATGATCTTATAACATCATGGCTTATAATGAATATCATGAATTTGCTTCACACGTTAGTCTGATTTTTGTTCTGAACAGCCAAGAGCCTTTTATTTGAATCCATTGGTTGATCATATTAGCTTCAAATTTAACTCCCAAATGATACTTCAAAGTTTAAACGACATTCTCCAAGCCAATAATACTTTTTGGAATATGGATTTCACGAGGGAAAAAGGAATGGAAAAGAAATTTCATAGTTAAAAGTTAATCAACTTTATCTGCAATGCTAATTTTTAGATTACATTGTGCATTCCTCTTTTTTCTATTACCTTCTTTAAGGTAGGGAACTAAGACAAACCATATTTACTAGGACAATGTTATTAGCACTTGGAAAAAAATAAAAAGAAAAACAGGAGGCTTTACAGTACAAAAATAATGTTGTGACAAAGAGATATTGAAAGCAATGTTATAAGGACACCGCTTGGTTTAATAAAAATTTCAGCACGCCTCATTTCTTTTATCAAGTAGATTGATGTCCTATCATATTATGATATAAGACTGCTTGGTTTAATAAAAATAACTTGCCAAAAAAGGTTTCTGAAAGTCATTCTCGTGGAGATCATTTTCCTGTAAAACTACATTATTCTCTTACGTTTGGTTAACAAAGGGAAATTCTTTATGCAAGTCATTTCCAATGAAACACAAGGAGGACGCTAGTTTCAAAAGAGTCGAGGAGAGAGAAAAACTGGAAAGATGAGAGCTCCATTTTCTGGAAAATGACTTACGGAGCTCCAATACGCAAGTTATTTTCTAGGAGAGTGGTGATTTTCTGTTGACTTGCAAATATTACATTTGACTCAACAGCTCATCTTTCTGAAACAACCAAACACCAGAAATTTGAGAAATTTTTCTAATAATCATTTTCCGTGAAACATACGGAGCCTTGAGTAGGCATTTAGCTTTTCAATTTCAGTAAGTGAATAGTCAGAACGTTTGTTATCTCAAAAATTCCCAAAAGGCAACAACATCCTCATTAGATGAACCAATATCCATAACTTTACCAAAGAAACCGTACAGATTGATTCTCCTATTTCAGTAATTTCAACATGCAAAAAAAAAAAAAAAATGCTTACTTCAAATGCCAGAGCAAACCTTTTGTTAAAGTCATAAGAATCAAGAGAATAGATTAAATCCTTAAAATACGTACCTGAAACACACACACACACATATATGTATATACATATAGATGTTCTTTATTTATTTTTCAAGAAAATAAGAAAGAGAAGAGTAATACCGCATCACTATACTCAGGAAGGGATGGTGGTCCCCCCTTTGGAGGTCTCAGAACCCACTCTACTAAATCAAGAGCTTCAGCCCTCCAGAAAGATGAATTTTGAAATGTGTTAGTTTCTGCATGTATGACTCCATTTTCTATTGAAGCTTTAGTGCGATTTTCAATGTGCATTTCGTCTTTAACACAACCTAGAAGAATTGCAATCTGTCGTAACATAATGGCTTCAGAAATTGTTGTTATGAGTCTTAAGACATGAATGCCAAGACATCTGAAGACATTCTAGTAGACCTGAAAATGCTTACCATGGAAGATGCCTCACTGTTCTTTATCAAAGAAATTATAATGTCAAACCTTAGAGAAGTTGGGACATCTGATAGCACCTGATTATGATGCAAATACAGAAAACAAATTAAAGCCATAAACAATAAAATTGCATGAGAAGCATTTCATTAAGAGATGAGACAATGCAAATACATAGCCTTTTATTACAAATGATCAAGTTGAGGAGTGTATCCTCCACAAGCAGCAAAACCATCTCATAAAGATCCACATCATGCACACACTTGGTGTTAATTTGAGACGAGTTATAACTCCAAGCAGTACAATAGTAATCAATTCATGAGTACTTTTTTAAGTATCTCTATGAAATAAGAGATAAGATCATAGATTAAGTCATTGTAATGTCTAATATTCATTGAACAAGACTCTCCCACATTAGTAAACATCCAAGAAGGATGGCTAGGGTTTAATAAGAATCTTACTTAAAGAAAATCTCTCTCTCATTGGCATAGCCGTATGGAAGTTATTGGCCATTAGCGCTCCACTGTCTTTCGATCATAGGTCTTGTGGAAAAGGCAGATGAGCTTATTAGAGATGAGTCCTTTTGGCGAAGCCAAGTCAATTTCAGGCCACCAAAGCCTGCAACTGACTTGGCTTCAGCTTCAGCGGGCGAGGGCTTCCTCAAGTTATAAATACAGTCGCATGTCCAATACGTGTTCCCAGGTTTCCGAGAAGTGGCAATGACAGACATGTGTCTCTGACATTCAAAGTACCTTTTTCGAAGTGCACAACTCATATTTGACATTGTATTAAAATTCTTACTTACACAATGTCTAGGCAAGTACTAAGAACTTAAAATAATTCTGGCAAAGGCGTAATCTAGGAAGGACTGACACTGACACTGACACTGACAATGACAATGACACCGCGATACAAAATTTCTCAAGAAGTCCCAACACGACACGCAGGGACACGTTATATATACATATATACAATTTATATATTATCTATATATAAATATATATATATATATATATATATATGTAAATATTTAACAATAATAACATCAATTGATAATATATTAACAAATAATAAGAACAATGAACATCATACATTTAACACACAACATCCAACACAAGTTTACCGACCAAATACTTAAAGTTATACGTCAATTCTAAATGCAGATAAAACTATGAACCTTTTCCTTTTTTTTTTTGATAAGTATGAACCTTTTTCTATTTATATTTTCACTCTCGAAAATTAACAGTTTTGGCCCCTTAAGTGTCCCAACGTGTCCCCAAAGTGTCCCAGCATGTCGGCCATTTAAAAAAGTAAATTAAAAGGTCGGACACTTTTTGAGTGTGTCAGGGACGTGTCCCCAGCGTGTAAGGTGTCCCAGTGTGTCAAAACGAGACACCTTGCCCTTGTTGAGGTGTCGGTGCTTCCTAGCGTGTAATCACACCAACAGTTGCTCTAAAAATATAGCAGGTGTTTGATATGACAGTCTTATTAATTAACTGGAAAATTAAGAGCGCTGGCAACTTCAAGGGGATCAAGAATCCAATGACAAAAAATTGACGAAACCAATAAACCCTTAGGAATGCATTTCATTATTTTCTTAACCATCCGTCAAAAATTCCAACAATCAGCCCTATTTGCCATAGTTTACTCCAAACACACTCCCTAAAATTCAGCCTCGAAATTATCGGCATTCCTGTGCAACTAGCAACTGAATCTTAATTAAAGACTTAACGTCCTGACCGCCTCATTTTCGACCTTGTCCACAATGTTGATGCTCACAACTTTCTTCAATGATGGTGGCCAGCCCACTTTTATTTGTCCTTTAAAACTCCTCCCGACCCTTCCCCCTAACCACCACGCACCAAAAAGAAAAAAGAGCACTAAACCCGGTTCTGTTATTTGTAACTTGATGATAACGATGTCAACTTTTAAGCAAGTGTGTGGCAAGATATAAAATATAATTAGTGTCATGCAGCCCCCTGCACTGAACTACAACTAATAAAATGCGTGAAAAAATGTACTGTCAATATTATGCCCGAATAAATATCCAACAATAAAGAATTCAGGGATGTGAAGTCACGCAGTTCTAAAAGAGACAAGATGGTAAAAGGAACAATAAACTAAAAGTTACAATGTAAACATAAAATAAAGAAAATTTCCATTTTGGCAATGTGGATAAGACTGGCAAAATTAAATATAGTGATTTAAACTTCAAGATGTTTCTTTGTCACGGAAAACTATATGAAAGAATTGTTAAACAGAGTTGTGGAAATCAAATACTTCAAGCCAGAGATATATTTCAAAAAACATGATATTTATACCTTTTTGAATGCAACAAAAGCCTTCTTTCGTAGTTCTGCATCTGATGCATATATAATGACCATTTGAACAGCCTGAGCAGTTTTAGTAGATTGTTATGTAACATATAATAAATATTGGGAAGTTTAAGCTGAAGAGATTGCAAGGGCTTACCTGTAAAGAAGAATAAAGACTAGGCATAAAACCAGAACATTCTGTATCTCCATCATGACCTTTGTGGATAACATTGTCTTCCATAATGCAAAGTAGAAAGTCGATAGCCTGCTTTTTCAGTTCCCATGGCAGATTGACACATGCAAATATGTGCTTTAACATGCCTATAGCTTGCCACCTTCTAGTCCGATTACTTTGAAGTTCTTTTGTGACTGCCGCCAAATCCGCCTTGGCAGCTACAGCAGCTTCATTGGACACATGACTCCAAATCACTGCATAGATTCATCACAGAAAATAGTGAAGTTGAGAATAGAAGTGACTATTTAGGCAAAATTCAGATAAGGGAATGCAGAAAGAAACATTTGAATCAGATGATTCTGATCACCTGCAAGTGCTGCTCCATGCTTGACATAAGAAAAACAGCTCAAATAATCATCTCCATCATCTGAACATTTCGAGAATGCATTAGATCGATAGAACAGAATATGGAAGTACATAGTATTAACAAAACAGAGAAATACTTTCATTCTGTCATTTGCTTAAAGCAACTATGTATGGAACTAAAAGAGCGATAATTTACCAGCAGAAATAATTTCAGCAATCATGTCAACTTCACAGCCCGTCATTAATCCAAGGCACGATAAACCGCAGTATCCAAGGATATGAGATAGCTGAAACACCACAGGAAAGCATCTTGAAATCTTTCTTCCCATGGTAATTGAAGCAAGAGCCTGCACGTCAAGGAATTATTTGGAACCAGGATAAAGACATGGAATTACAAAAGACACGACAAAACCCACTAAATAAATAGAAGAGCAAAATAGAGTAACTTCGTAGAAGAGTCACAGCTAGAACTTAATCAGCTATGATATATATACATACATACATACATACATATATATATATATATATATATATATATATATACATACATATTACTTTTTGTTTTATTTTTTTGATGAAAGAAAATATCTTTGATAAAAGAAGAAAGTATATGAACAGCGAACAAGCCATCCGCCGAACAAAAAGTGGACAAAAAAGAAACAAAAGAAAGAAGAAAAGGAAAACCAAAAGGAACTAATGAAGAACCGCCCTCCAATTTCTTGCGAGATCGGCAATAGGCACTCCTGTAAAGCCGCCAAAGTTGAAACCCAAGGAGAAGTATAAAAAGAAATTCTTAAAATAAAAAGAAGCATAATCAGCTATGATATATTAAAAATTAAACTTAAAATAAAACGCAGTTTAGTAACAAGGAATTCCAACCATGATTTGCAAGACGAATAGGCCAAGTAGAGCGGAAAGTCTTTTCCTATCTTTGCCCTCCTGTTGCATAGAATGAAATTTAGATTCAAATGATTTGATAGAGACAATAAAGCAATGTAACAACCAGAATGGTATATTGTCATAGTGTCACGGACCGTTCTTTCACAAATGGTTTGTAGAGAATTCGCAATGCAAATCGTGTTGTCAAACAAATCCTCGGCACCTGCTTCGTCAATATCTGGCTCTGAAGACATAGCCTCTAAAACTTTAAGGATAAGAGGGACTGCAGCTTTTACATGCTCAAAGGGTCTTCTCTGAATGGAAACAAAAACTGAAAATCACGAAAAGAGGGTACCATAAATATTCTCAGCCTCCTCTGACAATATATATAAGCATAGTCAGCATGAAGTATAATAGCAAGACACATTCACCTCCTGCAAAGACAGCAGACTGAGAATTCGAGTTCCAGAACCTCGGAGATTTAGTTGCAAAAATTAAAATAAGGAAATGCTGTTGATTGATAAAATGCTACTGCTAAGTACTTGAAAGCCTTAACAACCCCAAAATTTCAATTAGTCAAAGAGGCCTATTTTGGTGAACTCAAATTCTTTAGTATTAGTTCCGGTTCTAACAGATCCCTTTCAGCCTTTACTTTAAACTTGCTACTTATAGGGGGGGGGGTTGAACTGACTCGTCACTCTGTTGGACCTTTCTTTTGACTCAAAAATTTATACAACTTCAAGCTCCTTTTTCTAACGCGAAAAATAACTCTCAAAAGAAACAAGCAATGTGATCAGGGTGATTTTGTTTTCTATCTACCAAGTGACACCTAGTCCTATAATGTTTGATATGGTTTACAAAACTGATGTCTATTAGACAGGAACATTCAGATGATTTGAGAAATCGTCCCACTACAGAGCAATCTCCCCAGATAATAGATAAAAGGTCAGATTTAGGAGCACACAAGTAGGCACGTGCAGAAGTCCAAGCAAATAATACACCCAAGTAGACTCTGACAATTAGAAAGAATTGACGCAAATCACTGCCAATTTACATAAATAATGGAGTATATTGGTTTGGCAAGGTGTGGGTCATAAAATGCTGTAAAATAAGGAACATTTGATACAAAAATATTCCTGCAATTGGGATTGAGCTGAAATAGGAATCATCTTTAAGATGTTATGGATGCAAGAAATTGAGAAAACCGTGTTAAAGGTTTGGACAAACTACTCCTAAGGAAGTAATATAAAGTGACTTATAGAGTATGTTCGTAAGTTCGAGATGTATGTACTTCGTAGTTCTTGTGAAGCTGTAAACCGTACCCATGACCAGTAGAAAAGTTTACGGATGACTTTATGTGACTATGCACGATGAATCGATGATCCAACCCTAGAAAGGGAGAAGCATTTTGTGTACAAAGGATGTGTCACCTGTTTTGACGCCTTTTGGCATACAATATCTTACTTATCAAAAAGAAAAAAAAATAAAATAAAATAAAGGGAGAAGCATACAGAACGTAAATTGGTATTTCTTTACCTCCTCTCCTTTTCTTTGTTGTTGTCCTCACATCTCACTATCTCAGGTTACCTTCCCTGCTGAACACCTGATTTTGTCCATCAACTCGACATTAACAAGCCAAGGAAACCCTAACACATTCCGATACCCTTTAGTTCTTGGCTATAGGACAAAAATTCCAAATTTCTCGAACCTTTAGGATAATCCAGTAATACGAGTTTTTATAACTCATTGTTACAACCTAAAAGTTGATTATACTTCTTTCCATCCACAAGCTCCACATCCATTCTTCCACATCTGAAATCTAATCCTAGAAGCTTTCCCAACCTAAACCAACATAAAACCAACTCCAAGCTTCCTACAGCTGCCCTGCATCTCATTACAATAAACCCCTATGAATCTGAAACATAAGAAAGAATTCACAAAACAGGAACATGAGTCCTGATACCAAAAGACTAAATTTGGAGGCAGAAACCAAACTAACATTCGCAATCAATGTTTCGTAAAGCTATGCCAAGCAGCTATTTTCAATGACCATACTGAAACAAGATAACCAATGTCTATAGGAAGATTACTAATATGACATCGTTATGCTAGCACCAAAGTTCAAAGTTTCACTAAATGTATCGCAACGCCTCATAAGGATATATTGAGATTTCATACAGCAATATACATGGAAAAGGTGAGTTCTCCCACACTCGAAGTTGCCTTCTCATAGTTTCCACTACTGGTAGTGTCAAGAAATGCTAAACATAAGAGTTAAGGAAACATTATAATAGCAGGATGAGATTATCTGAGAGCATTATATGAACAAATGTGCCTTTATATTGTCTGTAGTATCAATGCAAAGTTGCAATGTCTCAATACCGATATCCATAAAGTTGTAATATGATATGTGTTTTCAACAGATTTTACACCACAATCAGCACTCAACCAAAATAGTATAAAGGGGAAAGAACAAAATGAAACAAATTAGATTTAAAAAGATTGTGAAGTTAAATGCAATTTTAGAATATGCTCAATCACATTAATCCACAAGCTCATTTGATGATTATCAATCCCAGTAACTTTGAGTTTTTCCTAGCATTACCTTTTGCGAGCCCACTTAGAAGTGGAATAAAAAAACCAGGAACCTTGAACATGTCGCTTGGAGAATCCAACGCCTGGTCAAATAGCAGATAATGCCTATGAAGCACAGGGTCCATGATATGAAGGGGTTAACACCTATTTATAAACAGTATGAGAAGAGAACTCCAACAAAGAATTCAATAAATTTAAAGGAAAGACTACCCACTGCTTCCAAATTCCAGATCAAAAGAGCCACAATTTTAGTTGATATGCAGTGCATCAGATTTCACACTTTTCTCAAATTGTAATTAAGTACTGAAAAGAGATGATTAAGGAAGATAACAACCACATAAACACAAGCATATACATAACACACATGCCCACCAAAGTAAACTTATGAATCTGTACTTCAAACTGTTAAGAGGGTCAACAAGGGCATAAAACAAATAGATAGAACACACTCAAGTAGAATATTACAGAAAATGATTTTTTAATTATTCCAAGTGGGAGTTCTATAAAAAGGGACTCATGGTTACTGTTATATTTCTTTTGCTGGTAACAGAGTTCTTATAGTTAACATATAAAAGTAGTTTTATATTCCTATGCTGTTCTTGATTTTCCTTTGTATGATCTCCATTCGCTTGAGGAGACTCTATCTCTAGGGTGCTGTTTGTGCACAAAGTTTTCAAACTAGCAGTTTGTATGTAAATCTTACCAATCGACCTATATTAGGCTTACCTTTTCAAGCAACCATAAAGTGTTTAATAAGATTGGTCTTGGGCTGGTCCCTAGCATCCCAACCAGCTTAGGTTATAGCTTCACTTTAGGTAGACCGAGGAAGAGTGTGTGTGTGTGTGGTGGTTGGGGAGGGAAGGGCAGCAAGACCATTTATTGCTTTAGTATTTGTTACCATAGACTATGTACCCAATCAAAATCATACGTGCATTCCCTTTCTAACTAAAAGAGCTCAATCCAGAGTTGAACAGAATATATCCTTCCCTGGCAAGCACTATTTACTTTAAGGAATTATTACCGATAAATGGAAGGAGATTCAAACCAAGTTCAGCTATATTAAAACATTAAGGGGGCGTTTGGTAGCCAGGATAAATGGGATAAATGACCATATAGGATTAAACACACCAAAGAATGATGTTTGGTAAGCTTTTGCGCTCGGGATTATTAATCCCCTACCCAAATAAAGGGCTTAATCCCCTTGCTATTAATAGTAAGGGGGTGGTATTATTATGCTTATCCTTGTCTGGCTACCAAACGACCCCTAAAATAAGTACTTAAGATTTTCAACAATTCCATGGCAAGACAACAAACAATTGAACTGTTAATAAGCATTAGATAAATCAATGCTCCCCAAATATAAGAACTGCCAAGAAGGTTAATGCATGGTTTTTGAGGATGCTGATGTCTGTTTATGGCAAACCCTAAAAAATAACGAAAGAAAGAGGGAAGGAGTGCATGTGTGTCAGAGAGAGAGAGAGAGTATATGACGGTGAAATTTTTTAGGAGGTGCTTCTTCCACAACAATTCGAGCCTCCAAAGTGTCTCACTGCATAGTGTGCTTACTTGAGGCCTTTCATATTCAGATTAGGAAACCAAGTAACATATCAATCTTCCACATGACTGAAAAATCAACACAGTTACAATCATCGTATTCAAAAATTAGCCCAGCGGGGTTAGAGTCTGAGATGATCTTACCCCTCTGAGACAACTTATAGGCATCAAGTTTTCTACAAGCTCTGCCGCCCTCGCCTACACTCTTCTGAATGAGTCTCATTTTGCTGATAGGATTATTAGTTTCTCAATTACAGTTCAAGAGCCCATATCTATGTACCAATTAGAATTTCTTACTCCAAAGATACACAAACCCCAAAACACAATGCAAAGATAATTTTCCATCAACAACAACCCTACTCAAAACTAATTATTTCGCCAATTTTCAATCAACGCATAGTAGGCAGTTTGTAATTTCATTCAGCGCGTAGTTGTTTTTTGTTTATTTATTTTATGTAAACATGAGCACAGCACCAAACTCACAAAACATTAGTAATTTTTGCTTCAAAAGCCTAGTAAATTCTATCTTTCCCCTTCATTAACAGAACAACCAATAAAAAACTATAGCAACGTTGTACTGAAAATGCAATTATGAAGCTAGTCTAAGACATCCGCACCTCACAAAGAACTGAAACCATATCCCGTGGACTACAGGTCTCCACGAATCGATTCACAATACTTTGAGCAATCTCCAAACACTTGTTAGACGCACACGAAAACTTGGCCACCGCCTTGGGCAACTCAAACGAAAGCGCATCAATAACTGCCTGAACAACAGCAAACAAAAAAAAAATCAACAAATGCAAAGCATTGATCAAAACAGAAAAGAAGTTAATATGAATTGGAAACATAATTGGCTGAAAAAAATGGATGCCTGGTCGAGTGAAGGCGAATTCATGCATAGCTGGATTTCAGAAAGGATATCAAAAGCGGTGTTGTGCAACTCTTCGTTTTCCGGCTCTAATACAACGGATTCCGAAACGGAATTGAGAAAATCGACGAGCTCGGAAATCGATAGTTCGGATTGGTTGAAGTCACCAGCTTCAATCGACTATGAAATGGAACGAATTACCATTAACAAATAACATTATAAATATACATAGTGTACAGTAGAGTGTGTGTGTGTGTGTGTGTGTGAGTGAGAGTGAGGGGGCTTACTTGGGAGCATGAGGCTAGGGTTTGTTCAATGCGAAGATGGAGAGGAATTGAAGAAGAGGAAGAAGGTGGGGAGAGATCAAGCGTTTGGATCTTCTTCTCTACTGACATGGCGTTGGGCGTTTTTCGAAGAATGAATGATCAGCTCGCTCGGCTACCAATTTGAGCTGCTGCAGCGAGGCAGTGTGTGTGTGTGTGTGTGTGTGTGTGTGTGTGAAGAAGACAGTACACATTGAATCATTTCATTTGCAGCTTCGCGGGAAGTATAACTGTTGTCTAGCACTTTCTAAAAAAATTATTTTTACTTTTTAGTTTTCTTTTTAATGTTGTTATTTTTATTATTTTATCATTATTTTGATTAGTTTAAAATAGATTTCACTGTTGTGTCACACCCCATTTTCTCCAAGTACATCCCATTAATCAAACATGGGCGCTAAATGACGCACCCAATTGTGCTAAGCGTCGCACATTTTTAATGAATTTTTATAAAATATGACAAAAATGCCCTTAATTAGTATTATAGTATATAATTAAGATTGAAGTTCATATTAGAGTTCATATTAATAGTATTGACAAATAAATATATTGGTACAGTTCGATAAAGTTAACGGAGGATGTATTATTTAATGTCTTGTTTATTTACACAAATAAGCCTTTATTATTAATTATAATTAAGATTATAGTTCATATTAATGCTAATGACTATTTCACGGTACATTTTTTTATTTATTTTTATTTATTTCATTTAATTAAGAATTTTTTTCTAAAAATAGAGCCGGCCGGCCCTATAGGATATAGTACCCTATATAACAAAATCTTGGTCCCATTTTGTTATATAGCCGACTATATCTAATAGTGCCCCGCTCTCCCAAATGTCAATCTTTTTTTTTTATAAATAAAATTGTCTTGGCTCTATTCTTTTTTTTGCTAAATTTTTTATGTTATATTATTTATATTCAAAATACAAATGATACCTCTTTAAAAAGAAAAAAATGGCAAAAAAAAATACAAATAATACTACACATTTTAATTCAATACGTGTCTAAAATTAAAATTGTATTGGCCCTATTCTTTTTTTTTGCTAAATTTTTTATGTTATATTATACGTATTCAAAATACAAATGATACCTCTTTAAAAAGAAAAAAAATGGCAAAAAAAAAAATATAAATGATATTACACTGTTTAAAAAATATATACAAATGACAATAACAATTACAAATTAACAATGTTTAAAAAATAAGACCAATTACAAATTAACAATGTTAAAAAAAAAAGGGCTGTCTGTCATTTTAAAAAGAGCGCCTATTACATAATGTCGGTCCGGTATTATGTGATAGAGCCGGCCCGGCTCTTTTAAAAAAATTTGTGAGTAGGCGGTGACTAGGCATAAGGGCAAGGACATAAAAAAAAAAAAATTGGGGGTGAGTATGGTCGAGTAGGGCCGTAGGCGAAGGGAAGAGGGCAGATTGGGGGGCAGAATGGCAGATTGTTGGGGTGGGTGGGTGGGTTGGGATTAGTTTAGTTTTTGATTTTTTTATTAATTTAAGGGTAAAATAGTAATTTGAGAATAAGAGGTGCAATGTTTAGCACATTTGGGTACAACCTTTAGCATTCTCCTTAATTATTACCAAATTGTCATGATAAATTTTGACATATTTGTTATTATTCTTACGAAGTACACCCCCTTACTTTTATTTTATTCTAACATTTCTAAATACACCCCCTTACCCCTACACTCTTTCCACAATACATATTCAACCACTGCACTTTCATTCTCACATCTTCTAAATCTCTCTCTAAACTCTAAACCTCCAAATCATCTACATTGTTAGAAAACACAATCATAGAGCATAAAGAATTAAAGGGTACAAATATTGTAAGTATTTATATACATTTTGGCTTAATTTCTCGCATTTTAAGAAGTACACACGAATGGCCTAGGTTGCTAATGTTCGGTCAATAGTGATAGAACACAATAAGTGTGTTCTATCACTACTTAACATCTTTAGTGATGTTCAGTTAATACCAACCGAACAGTACCACCACCAAAGGTGTTCAATCAACTATGTTCAAACAATATATCCTAGGTCACTTCGAATTTCAACCTAAAATGCAATTTTTTTTGTTTACACAAACCACCAATTTTGAACTCAAATTGTAAAGAAAATCATAGCTAACTTAACCCTAAAAATTATTATAATACAACTTGCAAAACAAGTGATATTTAAGTGTATAATGATACATAACTGAGAATGGAATGAGGTGTCTTTGTTATTTTGCATATTGGGTTGAGGCGGGTGTCTCAGCAAAGGATGGAAGGGGGTGTAATAGGTTGTGCATTGAAAATAAGTTTGGTGGGGTAAAATGGGAAATTGAGGGGGGTGTACTTAGTATTTAGAGAGGTTTACAATTTAGGGGGGGTGAACTTAGAAAAGTGACGTACTTGAAGAAAATAAGGGTATGAATAGCAATTCTCTTATTGAAAAATCATAAGAATAACTTTTGTTTAGATCATTTGTTTTGATGATGCTAATAGGCTAAATTAACCCCATTTATGATTAAGAATAATGTAAAAAGAGTTTTATATCAACAATTTTGGTCATCGTTCTTTGGCTGTTTAACAGAATTGAAACAGCTAATTAAGGTTGAAAAATATAATTATTACGCATTAACATAACAGTTATGATTGACCCGCTAAATGTTTAGCATACAACGGTCATATTCAAGGGCAATAAAGACTTTCAATGATGCTACTAAGCAGTAGAAACCTAATTAGGGCGACACCAAGAAGCTGTAAGACAAACATCTTCCTGTGAGACAACGGATACTCCAAGTTGGCAAGTGCACATGATCAAACAAGTGGATAACACAAGTTGGCAACCATTTCATTCCATTGCCCATATAAAGGACATCTCAATTGAAGGAAAAAACACCTTAGAATATACATAGCAGTATACAGCTCACACAACATAGAATGAAATCATATTCCAGTAAGCTCGTACTAAGTTTCACTCATATATACCCCGACCCTACTTCCTTCCTAGTTCACTCATAGTCAATTTATATCGACCTTGAAACCCTCGGAATATTAGATATCAAGCTTGTTAAACGTGATGTGTTACGTTATGACCCGTGTTTGGCACATGATTAACCTATGTTGAGTTGTGGATTGTTTCCATATTCATTTGAAACTATTCTCGACATTGATTAGCGTATGTATACTCCGTATATTCCTCACATTAAGTGACCTAGCCTTGGTTTATGATTTAATCTTTATAATCATTCGTAGTTGTAGCGTGTGCACTTTTATCCTTGTTACAAGCCATCTTGATTGCAAAGTTTTGAGTAAACTTTGGACTTGGCTTGAGGTTAGGATCATCCAAGACCAGCCTAAGATTAGCCAAGACCAACCTAAGATCAGCCATCAGCCAAGACCAACCTATGATCAGCCAAGGCCAACCTAAGATCAGCCAAGACGGATCAGCCAAGACAGACTTTGGATCAGCCAAGTTTGACTTAGAATCAGCCATGACCATCCTGGGATCAGCCATGACCGACCTAGGATCAGCCAACCTTGACTTAGAACCTTTGGAAACCAATTTGGTTGAGTTTTAGCCTTGGAAAAACTCCTAAGATTCTGAGTTCGTGTCATTCTGTCGGCCAGAATTAGTCGTTAGTAAATTGATCATAACTTTGTGTAGAAAACTCAGAATTCGGTGATGTGCATAAAAAATACACATATCCTCAACTATGCATATAATAAACTCAAGAAAGAATCCAAGAAAATAATGCACATATTACTCTCACAAGCGCCCAAAAATCAAAGCATTAAAAATGATGGGGAATTTCAAGCTAAAGACTTTCAGAATTTTCAAAGTTTAACCAAACCTAACCCAACCCCCAAACTTAAAGTAAACGGAGAAGGGAAGGAAAGAAAACTCCCTCAAAGTTAATTTCTTATGAAGTCCGGGTTCAAGAGTAAGCCTACTCCAAAGATTTTCCTCAAGTAATCCCGACTTTGAATGCTCAACCCCTGTATCAAATCAAGCTCAAAAGAAAAGTTATGAAAGCAATTATAGAATTAAATACAAAATAAAAAGAAAATCTTTTTGTGTGGGGACACTATGTACACCTCCCTACAAACCCACAAACTCGGGAAGGCTTCGAAAAGCGACACACACATATAAATACAAAAGCAAGTAAACTAAATAAAAAAATGCTCAAATTACAATTAGCTTTGCTTAGTATCGATATTAGCATATAGGAGCGAAAATTAAATCATTCCCCAGCAACGGTGCCAAAAACTTGATGTGCTGCAAATTAAACTACAACAACTAGGGCAAGAGTACCCTGCCGTATCAAGTAATATAGTGCCTAAGCACAAGTATCGATCCCACAGGGAATGCACGTAATTTTCACTCCAACTAAGTACCGAAATTGAGCTAGCTAATTATATTTGAGCGAAAATAAATTAAGAATAAAAATTAAAAACTAAAAACTAAAAAATAAAAGAAAGCAATTAATATATACAATGTCGCAAAATAGTTTGGCAATAACAAATCAAGATTTAAAAGATATGATTTATAGGATTGCAATATTTCTAGTCTAGCTCGTGTCTAATTTAATCCTCTCTCTACTTTTCTTTAACTCAAGTCTTGATAGCCGAGAACACTAAATTGGTCAACTACGAGCTCTCGCCCCAATAGCAACCCGAATCTCCCCTACCTCACGAATGGCTAAGGTGGATTGATCGCATGTCAGAACAAGTCCTCAATTGGCTGTCTATGAACACTCGTTACCTCTCAGGCGTCACATAGACAATTATTGTGTTTTTGGAATTAATAGGAAGGGCTCTCGCTAACTATCCTATAATTCTAGTGATCATCTAATGGGTAGCTAATCCATCGGAAGCATTAGGAACACACAATAAGAACCAAGATAATGGGTAATAATGGGTAGAGAAATAATCTTTCTATTTTTCTACAAGTCATGCCAGTAACCGGGATATCGAAAAGTGGTTAAAAACCCTAATTTCCTACCTCTCGGTGGATTGATCGCTTCACAAAACAAGTACTCCCATGGCTATCAGTGTTTTCCAGGAACCAACTACTAATTTGTTCAGTTCGAAATGCAAGGTAGCTCTCGCGGATCCAAACATTTCTCAAATCATTTAATTAATGGCCAATTAATTAAAAGCATTAAGCCCGCAAATTAATAACCTAGCATGCTTGTATACTAAATAGAGAGAGAGATAAAATTAAAACACTACAACGACATAGAAAAATAATTGCTTTCCATAAATCATTAATGCACAAAAACAATTCCAAAATTACAAAATATTCAACCCTAGAAATTACAACAAATATCTCAAAATAAAGGGTGGAAGAATTAAACCAAGCAATGTTGAAATCCGAGGTTGAAATCTCTTGTAGAAGCTTCATTGGCACTTGATTTGGTGCTCCAAACCTTCAATGATGATTCCATTTTTGGAAGATGAAGAGAGAATTTGGGAGAGAAGATGCTACCCCTTTTGGGGCTTTTCAGCCCATTTGGGGCTATCTTTTTTTCAGATCTGGGAGAATACTTGGAGATATAGAAAAGTCTAAAGAGTATCAAGAAAGCTTGTGGCAAAATAGAAATTAAATTGAGGCTCCAGGGGGCTGCTGAAATGAAAGGAGAACTGTTGGGGAGGCCTGAAATATGGCTGATCCGGATGGGCAATGGGCTGACCCAGGGGCTGGATTGTGTGAGGAAGTGGGTGTGGATGAAGAGTGGATAAGCTGGATGGGGATGGCTGATGGGTTGGAGGATGGCTGGTGGAGCGGGTCAGCTGGTGGGCAAATGGGTCAAGGTGTGGGGGGAGATGGGCTGAAATGGAGGGAAGTGGACTGGGCCGGATCAGTAGAGTACAGAAGCAGGGACGTGGGTTGAGCTGTTGGGACGGAGCAGACACATGGCACTTTGTGGAGCTGCCACCGAATTAATGAGAATTCCCATTAATTGCTCCGGTGCCCCTATCTTTCTGAATTTGTCTCCCGAAGTCCTTCTCCCTCCAGGCTTCTTATTTAAGTCCTCCGTTAGCTCTGTTAGCCCACCGTTAGTCTATTTTTCCTTGGCTGACTTGACGGACTTTGACGGAATATTTGCAGCTCAACCTTGAAGTCCAAAATTGCCTCAAACCTTGTGCTAAAATCCATGAATGTTCGTAAATACCTTGGAAACCTACAATGAAGCACAAATACACAAATAATAATATTTCCAAGAATATTTAACACAAAAATAGCACAAAATAAAAGGAAATAAAAGGGAAAATTCGTGGAAATCTTGAGTTCATCACACCCTCAAACTTAAGCTTTGATCGTCCCGAGCAAAGAAATAAAACAATTAAAATGAGTTCAAGGACTTGACAATGGAACACGGCACTTGCTCAATATCATATGCACATTACCATCAAAGAAATCAAACCCAAGATTATAAACATGCATAGCTAAGGTATGGTGTGATTTAAATGCTAGCTAGCTTTTTCCTCAAACAATTTGCCCACGTTACAAAATATATGTCCATCAATAAATAGCTTAGCTCTAGCAAGGATTGAACGGTCAATGAGATATCAAAAATAATGAGCAATCAAACCGAAAGAGTTTTAAGTTTCACAAGGCTAAGACTCGCATGGCATGACAATATCAATAGGACTTTATAAAGCTTGTAATGTTGGCCAAGGTTTGGGCTACAAATGAAGGATAAGATAACAAGTCAAGAGAGCAAAGAATTTGAAGTCTTCATACAATGATTTGCTTCATGAAAGCATAACTCTTCAAATAACCACCACCTCACTTCAACAACCCCTTAAACTTTAAACTTTGGGTTGAAGAAAGTGCTCACTACCACTACAATTAAACTCCACCCTTATGTCTCCTTGAGCATTTAAAGCATAATGGCATTTTCTTTTTTTCTTGCCTCCCTTGACCTTTTCTTTTCTTTTGATTTTTTCTTTTTTCTTTCATAGCACTTTATTCTTCAAGGGGGCTCTTTTTCCGCCATTCAACTCTTTTCAAACACTAACATCATCAACAATAAAGCACGATACATCCATGAAGCAACACTTTCCAACAAGCATCCAAAAATAAAATAATTCAAATCAAGCTCTCTTGAAGGGTGATCACAAAGTGTATAGGCTCATGGGATAGGATGATGTGGGTATAAGAAAATGAAGTCGAATGGGGGTCATTGTGTGCTCTACGCACACGCCATTCTATAAATAAGCTCAAAAGGGACACTAGGGATTAATATAAAATGGGTAGGACAATTTGGCTCTAACAATCCAAAAATGGCCTAAATCATGCTCTTGTCATGCACACAAGTCCAAACCAAGCTACTTTAATTAACAATTTTCAAAATCATCTCACGGCATCAAGACTCAAAAATATGATACTCATCTGATATGCACTACCAAAGCTAAAGCTTAGCATGCCAATTCAACTCGAAATCTAAACATGGGCATTATTAATTATGAATGAGGTGGAGATAGCATAAAAAACACACACATATCCTCAACTATGCATATAATAAACTCAAGAAAGAATCCAAGAAAATAATGCACATATTACTCTCACAAGCGCCCAAAAATCAAAGCATTAAAAATGATGGGGAATTTCAAGCTAAAGACTTTCAGAATTTTCAAAGTTTAACCAAACCTAACCCAACCCCCAAACTTAAAGTAAACGGAGAAGGGAAGGAAAGAAAACTCCCTCAAAGTTAATTTCTTATGAAGTCCGGGTCCAAGAGTAAGCCTACTCCAAAGATTTTCCTCAAGCAACCTTGACTTTGAATGCTCAATCCCTGTATCAAATTAAGCTCAAAAGAAAAGGTATGAAAGCAATTATAGAATTAAATACAAAATAAAAAGAAAATCTTTTTGTATGGGGACACTATGTACACCTCCCTACAAACCCACAAACTCAGGAAGGCTTCGAAAAGCGACACACGCATATAAATACAAAAGCAAGTAAACTAAATAAAAAAATGCTCAAATTACAATTAGCTTTGCTTAGTATTGATATTAGCATATAGGAGCGAAAATTAAATCATTCCCCGGCAACGGCGCCAAAAACTTGATGTGCTGCAAATTAAACTGCAACAATTAGGGCAAGAGTACCTTGTCGTATCAAGTAATATAGTGCGTAAGCATAAGTATCGATCCCACAGGGAATGCACGTAATTTTCACTCCAACTAAGTACTGAAATTGAGCTAGCTAATTATATTTGAGCAAAAATAAATGAAGAATAAAAACTAAAAACTAAAAAATAAAAGAAAGCAATTAATATATACAATGTCGTAAAATGGTTTGGCAACAACAAATCAAGATTTAAAAGATATGATTTATAGGATTGCAATATTTCTAGTCTAGCTCGTGTCTAATTTAATCCTCTCTCTACTTTTCTTTAACTCAAGTCTTGGTAGCCGAGAACACTAAATTGGTCAACTACGAGCTCTCGCCCCAATAGCAACCCGAATCTCCCCTACCTCACGAATGGCTAAGGTGGATTGATCGCATGTCAGAAAAAGTCCTCAATTGGCTGTCTATGAACACTCGTTACCTCTCGGTCTGGCGTCACATAGACAATTATTGTATTTTCAGAATTAATAGGAAGGGCTCTCGCTAACTATCCTATAATTTTAGTGATCATATAATGGGTAGTTAATCCATCAGAAGCATTAGGAACACACAATAATAACCAAGATAATGAGTAATAATGAGTAGAGAAATAATCTCTCTATTTTTTTACAAGTCATGCCGGTAACCAGGACATCGAAAGTGGTTCAAAACCCTAATTTCCTACCTCTCGGTGGATTGATCACTTCACAAAACAAGTACTCCCATGGCTATCGGTGTTTTCCAGGAACCAACTACTAATTTGTTCGGTCCGAAATGCAAGGTAGCTCTCGTGGATCCAAATATTTCTCAAATCATTTAATTAATGGCCAATTAATTAAAAGCATTAAGCCCATAAATTAATAACCTAGCATGCTTGTATACTAAATAGAGAGAGAGAGATAAAATTAAAACACTACAACGACATAGAAAAATAATTACTTTCCATAAATCATTAAAGCACAAAATCAATTCCACAATTACAAAATATTCAACCCTAGAAATTACAACAAATATCTCAAAATAAAGGGTGGAAGAATTAAACCAAACAATGTTGAAATCCGAGGTTGAAATCTCTTGTAGAAGCTTCATTGGCACTTGATTTGGTGCTCCAAACCTTCAATGATGATTAGATTTTTGGAAGATGAAGAGAGAATTTGGGAGAGGAGCTGCTACCCCTTTTGGGGTTTTTCAGCCCGTTTGGGGCTGTCTTTTTTTCAGATCTGGGAGAATACTTGGAGATATAGAAAAGTCTAAAGAGTATCATGGAAGCTTGTGGCAAAATAAAAATTAAATTGAGGCTCCAGGGGGCTGCTGAAACGAAGGGAGAACTGCTGGGGAGGCCTGAAACATGGGTGATCTGGATGGGCAATGGGCTGACCCAGGGGCTGGATTGTGTGAGGAAGTGGGTGTGGATGAAGGGTGGATAAGCTGGATGGGGATGGCTGATGGGTTGGAGGATGGCTGGTGGAGCGGGTCAGCTAGTGGGCAAATGGGTCAAGGTGTGGGGGGAGATGGGCTGAAATGGAGGGAAGTGGACCGGGCCGGATCAGCAGAGTACGAAAGCAGGGACACGAGTTGAGCTGTTGGGACGGAGCAGACACGTGGCGCTTTGTGGAGCTGCCACCAAATTAATGAGAATTCCCATTAATTGCTCCGTTGCCCCTGTCTTTCTGAATTTGTCTCCCGAAGTCCTTCTCCCTCCAGGCTTCTCATTTAAGTCCTCCGTTAGCTCTGTTAGCCCACCGTTAGTCTATTTTGCCTTGGCTGACTTGAGGGACTTTGACGGAATTATTTGCATCTCAACCTTGAAGCCCAAAATTGCCTCAAACCTTGTGCTAAAATCCATGAATGTTCATAAATACCTTGGAAACCTACAATGAAGCACAAATACACAAATAATAATATTTCCAAGAATATTTAACACAAAAGTAGCACAAAATAAAAGAAAATAAAAGGGAAAATTCGTGGAAATCTTGAGCTCATCATTCGGATCCGTTTGATTCTGTGTTAACTAGACTTCAAGGGCTTTCTAATCACATCTTACCCAAATTTATATCAGGCCTTTAAAACTAAAGCCCAGCCTCTCTAAATATCGGGTTGGGCCGGGCCAGCCCGCGGGTCGACGCATTATTTCGGGCTAATTTGCACTAATTTTGACATTTTTGTCAGCCCATACGTAAGCCCATCGGCCGAGCCTTAAAATTGGGCCAGCCGATTTTGGCTCTCTACTATCGAGTGCATATTTGTCCGAGAGATAAAGATGCCTTGCTTTGACCGTGCCGCCTCAATACTAAGAATGTAATGTAGTTGTCCTAGATCCTTGGTTTGAAACTGCTGATGTAGGAATGCTTTGATATACATTGTTGGGCCCTCTAATAGTTTAATCTTTTAGATGAGTTGGTAACTTATCGTGGTACTAGAGCTCTTGTTTGGCAAGGTGTTGGGTTTAAGTCATCCCATTGCATTTGTTTCTCATAGTATTTTGACTATTGTTACATGTGGGCACTGTTTTGTTTGTGATGCCCCTAACGAGGCAACATTTTTCTCTCACGGTGAGCGGTTCACTATTCGGGAGTGTTAAACTTGATACATTGTTGGCCCCTTTAAATGCTTTACCTTTTAGATGAGTTGGTTAATTATAATTAATGAAAGTAATTATTTGCGCATTGTGGTCATAGAGGTAGATATGGGCATTGGTGAGGATAGTTACTTCTTTTTGTGGCATTAGTAGGCCTTGAATGTGAGCCTTTATGGAATGAATTCATAGATATGGTGGGTATGTGTAGGTCCCGATTGGAAATGAAAATTCAAAAAATATTAATGAAAGTAATTATTTGGAACATGGTTGGGTTAACAAAGTCTAAGAGCGATTGTGTGATATGTTGTTGATCATGGTATCTTGGAGACTCGTGTCAAGGATTGGGTGTACATCTTGTCTTGCGAGCATTCTATTGGTATCATTGTAAATCTGATAGTTGTTTTGCAAGGAAATGAGGTGCTTCATGGTTCTTATTCCTTGTCATTTTTAGGGGCTAGTTTACATCCTTTTGTGGACCTACTCAACCTTAGGAGCCTCCATCTTTTGGGATGAGTTCGTAGAAATGGTAGGTATGTATTGGTCCAGTGGGCAATGATTTATTTAATTGTATTAGAATCTTTTCTTAGTAGCTTTCGTTTGAGAGTGACAGAATATATCATGTTCGTTGATAGATTTATTAGAGATTATGATTTATAACCTAAGAAATAACGTCCTTTTAAGGCTGTTTTCTTGGCTTTCAAGGGGACTAGTGGTAGCTACTCGTGCTTTGTGGATGCTTTCTTATTTGTATTTTTAGATAATAGTTAACTAATGGTAGAGAATGACACGTACAAGGTTGGGGTTTTTTTTGTGAAAGTATATAGGAGAGTTAGTTATTAGGATACTCTGCCATACTAGGAATCAAAGAAATACTATTTTGACTAATGACATCTCTTAATCTCTCTTTTGCAAGGACAACACGGATATATATGATATTGGGTTTGGATTGGCGCTTAATTACCTATTTTAGCTATTTTAGATTGGAGAATGCCATTCTTGGAGGAAGAAATCAAAATGTTTTCTTAAAGATCGTTGATAATCAGCTTCCGGGTTAATAATTTCTCTGGTCTTTCCGCTCTTAGATGGAGATCGTATAAGTTTGAATTGGGTTTTTATTTTCCAATTGAAGGTATTGATGTTGGTAGTAGTGTGTGTGTGTGTGTTTTATTGCTACTGTGTGTGTCGTTGTTGCTATATGTAATTAAGTGTGTTTGTGTGTGTGTGTGGCTATTACTGTGTGTGTGTGACTGCTGATGTGTATGTGTGTGGATAAGTTGCTGTGTGTGCGTGTATGTTGCTTCGGCTACTGCTCTGTGTGTGTGTGTGTGTGTATTGTTGTTGCTGCTGCGTGTGTTTGTGATTAGATAATGGTTTTAAAGTAGTAAGTGGCTTAATATAGATAGGGATTAAAGGAAAAGATAAGGATTGTAGCTGGGTAACCGAACCACCTAGAGTTTCTTTTCTTGAATAGGCAAATTTAGGGACTCTCTCCCACATTTAGGTTCAATAGAAACCTCATTCATTCGTGTTAGCTGAATAGTTAGCATCGAAATCTCGTAGGTGATCATTGAACCTTCCTCAGCCCGGTGTTAGCTCTGAAAGGTGAGAGGAAGACAAGAAGACAATGATTGTCGCAAGATAGCAATTCTTAATGTAGCTTCCATTAGTAATAGGATTCCAGGTTTTTCAGAAGGTTCAAGGCACTCAATATGCCCTGCATAACTCGCAGAAGTGAGCTGCATCGGAAGCAATGTTGTATACTCGCCTATCTGTAGTCCGTGAATCTGGAACCTAGCTGATCTTGGACGAGGGACAATAACCCCTTCGGCACACCCATACATGACGATGGCTCCATACTATCAACAAGAGCGAGAAATTTCTTTGAAAAAGCTCTCTTACTCGAGAGGTGGTGAATTGGAGTGGCGGGCGCCCTTCGTAGGAGGTCGCGAGTGTGTTAGGAATATGCCTGTAAATCAGCTGATATATATGTATGCATATTCCAACACGGTGATTTGCTTGTTCCCATTACAACGCATGTTTCACAAGTGGCTAAAAGGGCTGCCGGTTAGCGTGGCAACTTGTTGAAACAATGCATAGGTCACTAGACTAGGAAGTCTTTGTACATATCCGAGTCTTTGTCCTACCAGAATGATGACAAACCCTCATATGAATCAAGCTCTTCAAATTGCCAGCTGACGTGATCATCGGCAGATGTCTCACTAGCGACATGTCCTTTAAGCCATGATCGCCTAAATAGCCATCTCTACATCGCAGTTCTATATCGGCGATTCTCGTATCCGCCAAAGCACTTCATCGAGCAACCTGCAGAGAAGCTATTTATTCAAGAGGAACATCGTGACCATCGCGGTTTCTACATCGCGGTTCTATAATGGCGGATCTCGAATCGGCCAAATCCTCATCGAACAAGCCCGAGAAACCGTAAGATCACGAGATACATCGGTCGTTACTCAACGCACTTCAAGCCAAAATAGATCCGTTACAAGATCTGTCGACAAATCCAAGATACGCATCGATGTCGCGCCTTCACGTTTATCCAATGGACATTTCCTCTTCGAGTAGTGTTCGCGGTCTTCAAAGCTTCATTTCGAAAAGGCCAAGCACGGGACGTTGCACTCCAGTCAAAGCTATGATACGTCCAAATCAGTCAGAGTGCATCCAGGCTAAGCTTGACACGTCCAACTATGTCCAGCCTGTGTCACAGACCATCTTCAAGACTCAAACCTAACTGAAGGTCTTTGCCCAACAAATCCAAAAATGTACTCTTGCATTATGAGATTCGATCACCAACGGGCATAAACCTATTCAATACACCAACGGTCACCTCTTCTTCTCCGGCTATATAAGAAGACTCTCATCCTCATTTCCAAAAGCACAAGAGAGAGAGCACAAGCACTAGAACACACAACCGTGTATGCTTATGCTTGAGAAAGGTTGTGGTATTGATCTTCATTTCTTCAATCCGAACCACTCCTTTAGAGTGAGAAATCACAAGTGTAAGAACAAACACTTTGTGAGAGAGAGAGAGAAGAAAATCCAAAAGCTGAGAAGCTCTTGATCAACAACCTTGTTGTTGATTTGAGTTCTTCTTCCTTCGAAGAACTCGGTCTCTTCATGGCCTCAACTTCATCATCCAAGAAAGAGACCAAGTATCTTACGATCGTTGAAGCGGATCAAGCTTGAAGATGTCCGATGAAGAGCCGAACTTACATGTCCAGATTGCATTCATATCGGCGACTTATACTACATTATAAGTCGTGCCGATTGTGCAATAAGTTGTCATCATATTTGGTCGAGTGCTTAGCACTCGGTTGTTCAAATACTTGCTATTTGAACAACTCCTAATATTCTCTTCTCACAACAAATATATCGAGTTGAAACTACGGGAAGATGTCTTAATAAATATTAAGTACATCTTCTAATGTATTTTCGATATATTTGATTTCGCTTTCTTCATTTCTCCTTCTTTTTCCTAAGGAGATTGCTAGGTTAGAGAGTCTAGGTTGATGTACTAAGCATGTTTGCCTTTGAGCAAACCTCTCTGAATTTTAATATAATATATATATTTGTTACATTCAGCCTTGATTTCTCTTTCTTGTATAATTTGCTTTATCATGTGCAATCTGTTTAAGGAAAGTAAATGATGCATCTAATACAGATTATAGTCAACTGTTAAGCTCTCTTTCATATCAAATCTTTACAGTTACTTTAATCTAAATTGTTAAACTTATCTTTGTTTATTCTTCCGCCGCTCAAACTCATTCTCATCGCTAAGTTTAACAAACTTCTTCGCACATTCTACGTCCGCGATCAAGGACGTCCGATGTCTCTATCTTCGGCTAAGCGATAATGAGGAAGATGACCTATGTGTATTAATCATTTCATCTACTCTTCCATTTAAATGTTAAAATTGGATGAAATTTTTATTACATAAAGTATAGGCTATTCACCCCCTCTAGCCTATACACCGAGCAACCTTCGGACCTAACAATTGGTATCGAGCCGATCAGTAAACCTTATTTCAGCTTAATAACCCGAGAGTTTAGATCCCGCCGCTCGATTAGATGCATAGTCAAAAGGAGTCTTTTCAAAATCTTTTATCCACAAAAACCTTTTGACCGAGAAACCGAAAGCCTTTTGAAAACCATCTTCAAATCGAAATAAATTTTGTTTTCAAAAACATGTGAGAAAGAGTATTGTGATGACAATGTGATCACTATAAGAAAATTTATCATATATCAGAATTACATTGATATTGTGAAGAGAAGTATTATAGTGGAGGTTGACTTGCTAAGGATTATGCATGTTTCATAAATCTATTCTTAAATCTTGGTATCTTCTTTGGCAAATGGGTTAAACTCATATTTGATAGATGAATTACTTAGAATCCCTTCCAAAAACATGCTCTCTTGACATAAGGCTAACGATTGTTCCAATCCAACACCTTCTCAAGAAAACTTTTTATGAAAGTTTAGAGCAGAGGAAATAAGAAGAGTTTCAAAGGAAATTCAAAGGAAATCAAAGATATGTCATCTTCAAAATCACTGAGATTGTAAGTTCTTGGCCTAAGGACATCAATGATGAATTTGTCTTCCTTCAATGAAAAGCCTCAGCCGAGCAAGAATACACTCAAAGAACCTATGCTCAGTATTAGAACTGGTGCTTCAACAACAATGAGCAGACGCGTTCAAAGAGTTTAATGAGGAAGTAACCCCAGCTCCTAATTTCTTAACACTTTGGGTTACACTTATAAGCTGTATTTTGAATAATTATTCTTTTGTCATGCTTATTAAGTCTCATTTGTATTATTGGATTACTAGAGCTATCTTTAGCTCATAAATGTTGCTAATTTTCTCTATGAGTACTTTAGGCAGAACTCATATGACGAAAAGGTCAATCATGCAACACCTCTCTCCATCGGAGATAGTAACATGGCCGCCGATTCATGAAGGATCGCGATCACTCATGAGAATTCACTCATGTCCTTCACTCACTCAAGGTCAAAATCCTCACCGGACTTTATAACAATGAAGTGAAAAATCTGCGATAAGTCCAAAGGAGTTGATAAAGACCCTCTCTCATGACTATACAAAACAGTTAGCTATTTGCTTTCTAATGACTCGTGCTCATGTCTCGCGAACTAATATGCTCACACATATCATCGACAATAATGCATAATAACTCGTCATACGCACTTTTATCAACATATATTGATTGTATGATTTGTTTTATGCAAATGGTTTTTCAAAAACAAATCAAGATTTTTCTTATCACCGGTTTCAAATGTTTTTCGAAACCCCGAGTTGGTGAATTTCCATATCGCCAACCAACACTTCATAAGCTCGGTTGTATGTGCTGACTTATAGGAGTAAAAACCCTTTAAAGACCTACTCTCTCAAGTCTATTAAAGGTGGAGGCACACTTTTCAAGTTTGACTGCGATTAAAGTTAAGACTATTTTCAAAATCTTGGAAAACGACAAGACAGTCAACATCAATCCTTACCAAGAATCTTGAGAATATCTAGACTTCACACCTATCCTGCAAGGCGTGATCGAAGGACAACTCAACAAGTAATGCTTCATTATTGAGTATCCTTCGCCTAACCTCCGTGAGTATAAGTAGAGCTCCTTCTTCATTCAAATCTCTACTATGACAAAACTCACAAACCGCCTATAGATTACACTAGTTACAAATCGATGATTCAAAATCTCACAAATGTTACTAAATCCAAGTCCTAAGATTGGATCAAGTCAATTCCTCAACAACTGGGTATGATTTCTTCACAATCATTCGAGTTGTTTCGATTTTATTTCGTTACTTCACAAAGCTGATCTAAATTTCTCTCAAAAATATATTTTCAATATCATACGTAAACTGTGAAAATCATTTCCAAAATCTTTTCAATACACGCTTTCCAAACATGAGAGAAATTGCATCAAGTCTTGTATATCGAAATCATTAATTATGGTTCCACAGTCTTGTTGAGAAAACAATTGATAAAAAGATCTTCTTTTGTCTCGTCGACTATCATAAAAGTTTCTTTGTCAAGCATGATTTATATGCCGCAAACCATGATCGTCGAACACTTAAGAACTCTTTTAGTCAATTAGTTTTAAAAGTAAGATAGAAAACCATCAATTAATGCCAGCAAAGTGATTTCATTCTCTCTTCTAACTTTTAGCTATCAATCTCATTGATACTCTAAAATGTCTAACGAGATGAATCACTGGGAAAATCAATTAGCACATACTCATTCCACTTTTGGAAGTCGCTTGCATACTTGAACTTCACGAAAAGATCCCGAAAGAAATGTCAAATGTTTGGAAAACATTTGATATATTGCCATGTGCAACAAGTCTTCGGTTATATGTAGGTATGCCGACCATCACCTCAAAGATGGCCGATGCGATAATTCATTCTGCGAATTAAGTAGCTAATATGGAATTGACAAAGATGACGAACGCTAACAACGACCATAAGTCCTGTGAATATCAAAGGGGATTCATGGGCCAAGCAAGACATCTTTGACGGCCATCACCCTTCGGTGCTCTCATAATGACCCGAAGAAGTGAAGATGTTCTCGCCTCCCGAGAGTTGGAGGAGATCAAAAAGAACACGGCCATCTTCTTATCATCCAACTCCTTCTAAATCCTTGACCGATGACTCCTCATCTAATGTCTAGGATTAGGACCTATAGGACACAAATTTGTAACATGTATTTCTTTCGTAAATTGAATCATTATGTATCTTTCTCATGTAATCTGCAGTCACTCAAAAATCCAGTTGTATTGTTCTTGTAATCACCGATCCTTGCAACATACCGTGTAAAACTACTTGGATTATTGAATACAAGCTCGCAACTTTTTCTCATGCTTATCTACTTGTCTCGCATTCCTTTGATAGCATGAACTAATGTGTTAAGTGTGTTGATCAAACTTATTATTCTTTATTATCTCCATTTTATTCGGTGATTAAAAGAATTGTTCTTAATGAAATGATCACTCTACCGAGACACAAACTCTCGACATCCCATCGCAAACCATTCTTGAACAATCGCTACATCAAGTTATGGTCTTCTACTACCGCTTAACTTTCATCCTTAGACACCATGATAATTGCCTTTCGAATTTAATCTTTTCACAATGAGTAAATTCAAGTTACGCAAAACCTATAGTCTCTTAACAAATAGGCAGATCTAGCTTCATGACCTTCATGTCAACCTATCAAGGAATCTGCTATTACTCAATCTCTATCCTTCATGATTAAAAGGTCAAGATTATTAGTAAATGCTTTGAACAACGGTGTCCGCTAAATCGAACCTTTCAAGACAATTCAACAAAGACTTTGTGTTCTTAGTTACGACAACTACAAAATCTTGTGTACCTTATGAGATTGTAGTTATAAAGGCTTGATTAGTTGTTCCCATTATAATGGCTCAACACTAATTGGTATACGATTGAATTCAAAACACTCGCTACACCTTATCATGTGATTCTTTGTCAAAAAGGATGTAGTTAAAAATCTCTAGTAACTCGACCTATCCTCAAGATAGTCGACATTCAAGAATTCTTGGGAAGACTAATATTTTCAAATATTAAGTCCTTCCTCAGAGTGAACACCGATATGACCCCCGCCGTATATAGGCTACGTCTCACTCTCTTCGAACAATTCAGTCCGATCTCTTCTTTTGATGTAGATGACCTAGATCTTGGACGAAAGAAGAACGGACATCACTTCGTGTACACATTCAATATCTCACATACTTGGTCTATTTAATATTCTTACTAAGCTTTATTAATCTTAAATAGATTGATGTCCATTATAAATAGAGTCTATTCAATTGGTATCAGCTGTCCTTACCTTAGCGATATTAATCACACTACCAATAATAGACATAACAATTGATATCGAGCTCCTACTTTAGCAAATACCTAATACAACCTCGCGATAGTGTCTACATTCATTAAAAGACTCATCAAATCTCTCAAAATTGGTATCGACTTCAAGATTGGTATCGACAATCTTAAGACACATTCATCTAAAAACTTCCACATATGTGTCATGTACAACCGTGCCATATGGCTTGGTCAAGTTATTTTGTCCCCAATTCGTCCTTAAACAACCAATGCTGTTCTATTTTTGATTAATTTACTCAAACAATTCGCTTGAAGTAAAATAACAGCTCATAGAAGCAGTTGTACCCATTAATTCCACAATAAAGGCAATTAAATTAATCGATTATATTTTTAAACTTTGTTTGAAAATAATATTAATATCTTCTATCGCCTATGTACTAGCCATAATTACACTAAGCATGATGACATAATACCAAATCGACTATCATTACTATGTCATTAAATGCACTCACTTCTTTAAGCCCCCAAAATGTCTTTTCCCATTCCTCTAATCAAGAAACCCTTTCATCTTCTCAAAAATTCAAAAAGTTGTATAAAATTTGTATCGCTCCAACAACAAGACGACTTCGTACCTCAAAATTTCTCCACCAATAGAGTCATTTGCATCATGTGTTCACCAAATCTGCCTAGTCCTCCTCATCGACCCATTTCCCACACCGAATGGCGTCATCGTATGATGGTCCTTCTTGCCACTCCTCTTCCTCAAGTGATTCAACGACCTCGTCGAATCTCTCGTCGTGTAAGGAATCGTCTTCGAGACCCCAGGAACAGTGTATCCAATTTCATCCCTTGGATTCCCACAAGAGACAAGCACTACGCCCGCTCCCATCGCCTCAAATGCTCACCTTGAGCAACCCTCATCTCGGAGGAGCTTCAACCAAAGAAACGCCCATTCTCGTCAAATTCGCGGTCAATGTTCCCTTCGATTAGAATCGCAGACCTTCATCCTCTAACTCTACCTCATTAGGATGACTAGCTAGGTCTATGGTTTATCAAACTAATCCTCTTTTGTTTTATTATGATAAATAGGTAACGTGTTTAATTTTGTGAACATCTGTTTATCTACATTTGCCATTTTCTTTTGAGTTAAGTATTCAAAATTTGTCCTGCATACTGCTCATGCTGCAGTTTACTTTCTTGATGAACTTCAGCAATACCTCGTAGGCGATCTTACATCTCATGTTTTAGATGTATATCTCATGCATCCAACAAAAGTCGCATAAGACTCAACCATACTTGCTGTTTTGACTTGATATACCTTAAGGAGGAGACTATTTTGAATGCTTTACTACTCACCAATTGGTATCACTAATTAAACAGCTTACCCTATTTGCCACTCCTATTACAAAATAAAGCTTGTCACACTACATTCTTGTAAAATCTTCTTACAAGCAATGGAAACACAATTCCTCACCTCGATATCCTATTCTGTAAGTCCTATACATGAAAACTGTGCATTATACGCTATCTGCACACTAAGAATCTGCAAATATGACGAGGGACTGTATTTACTCGATACGGTCTATATTCTCTACAGAAGTACATCAAGCTAAATCAATTCAGCATTTCTAAAACCAAACTTCCTGCTCTCTACCTGTCACAACTCATAATTCATTTGATCACTATCAATCTTTCTTTAACTTGTGACCATTAAGGAGGAGAGATTGTAATAAGTAAGAAAGTAATGGCCCCAAGTGATTATGAAATTATAATAAGAAAGTAATGGCCCCAAGTGATTATGAAATTATAATAAGGAAGTAATGGCCCCAAGTGATTATGAAGGAAGTTAGGCCTCAAGAAATTATAGTAGGATTAACACTATTGAGAACAATATTCATTAAGGAGGAGAGATTGTGAAGTTGTAATGCCCTCCCAAAAGTGTGAACTATTAAGGAGGAGAGATAGACAACTTGTAAGGAGGAGAGATAGACAACATTAAGGAGGAGAGATTGTGAAGTTGTAATGCCCTCCCAAAAGTGTGAACTATTAAGGAGGAGAGATAGACAACTTGTAAGGAGGAGAGATAGACAACTTGTAAGGAGGAGAGATAGACAACTTGTAAGATTGTGTATCTACCCACACAGCAAAATACTATATGCCTATTATAATACGCTGACTAGATGAAGATGCTTAATCAATTCGATTAAGAACTAGATAACAAGTTACTTATACTTTCTACTTCTTGCTTGAGCAACATTCTTCAGATCATCCAATGCAAGAAACACACTCTTAAGGCAATATTATCATTTGCCTAACAATCATTTCAGTTATTGCTTTGTATTTTCTCTTTCATTTATTGAGTCTGTAAATACTTAGCAAATAGGTGACTATACATACGCTATCGCTTGTAAGTTCAACCTAGGGCATGCCTTGATATAAACTGAATATTCAGTAGTGGCATGTTATTACTAAGGATTGAACAACTGCTTTAAAGAGCTATATGTATAAGTCAATTGTAGTAATGGTCCCAAGCAAATAGGAGGAGATTGTTAGGAATATGCCTGTAAATCAGCTGATATATATGTATGCATATTCCAACACGTGATTTGCTTGTTCCCATTACAACGCATGTTTCACAAGTGGCTAAAAGGGCTGCACGGTTAGCGTGGCAACTTGTTGAAACAATGCATAGGTCACTAGACTAGGAAGTCTTTGTACATATCCGAGTCTTTGTCCTACCGAATGATGACAAACCTCATATGAATCAAGCTCTTCAAATTGCCGGTGACGTGATCATCGGCATGTCTCACTAGCGACATTTCCTTTAAGCCATGATCGCCTAAATAGCCATCTCTACATCGAGCTTCTATATCGGCATTCTCGTATCCGCCAAAGCACTTCATCGAGCAACTGCAGAGAAGCTATTTATTCAAGAGGAACATCGTGACCATCGGTTTCTACATCGCAGTTCTATAATGGCGATCTCGAGATCGGCCAAATCCTCATCGAACAAACCGCCGAGAAACCGTAAGATCACGAGATACATCGGTCGTTACTCAACGCACTTCAAGCCAAAATAGATCCGTTACAAGATCTGTCGACAAATCCAAGATACGCATCGATGTCTGCGCCTTCACGTTTATCCAATGGACATTTCCTCTTCGAGTAGTGTTCGCGGTCTTCAAAGCTTCATTTCCGAAAAGGCCAAGCACGGACGTTGCACTCCGTCAAAGCTATGATACGTCCAAATCGCCGACCGCATCCAGCTAAGCTCGACACGTCCAACTATGTCCACTGTGTCACGACCATCTTCAAGACTCAAACCTAACGAAGGTCTTTGCCCAACAAATCCAAAATGTACTCGCTGCATTATGAGATTCGATCACCAACGGGCATAAACCTATTCAATACACCAACGGTCACCTCTTCTTCTCCGGCTATATAAGAAGACTCTCATCCTCATTTCCAAAAAGCACAAGAGAGAGAGCACAAGCACTAGAACACACAAACGTGTATGCTTATGCTTGAGAAAGGTTGTGGTATTGATCTTCATTTCTTCAATCCGAACCACTCCTTTAGAGTGAGAAATCACAAGTGTAAGAACAAACACTTTGTGAGAGAGAGAGAAGAAAATCCAAAAGCCGAGAAGCTCGCTTGATCAACAACCTTGTTGTTGATTTGAGTTCTTCTTCCTTCGAAGAATTCGGTCTCTTCATGGCCTCAACTTCATCATCCAAGAAAGAGACCAAGTATCTTACGATCGTTGAAGCCGATCAAGCTTGAAGATGTCCGATGAAGAGCCGAACTTACATGTCCAGATTGCATTCATATCGGCGGACTTATACTACATTATAAGTGTGCCGATTGTGCAATAAGTTGTCATCATATTTGGTCGAGTGCTTAGCACTCGGTTGTTCAAATACTTGCTATTTGAACAACTCCTAATATTCTCTTCTCACAACAAATATATCGAGTTGAAACTACGGAAGATGTCTTAATAAATATTAAGTACATCTTCTAATGTATTTTCGATATATTTGATTTCGCTTTCTTCATTTCTCCTTCTTTTTCCTAAGGAGATTGCTAGGTTAGAGAGTCTAGGTTGATGTACTAAGCATGTTTGCTTTTGAGCAAACCTCTGCTGAATTTTAATATAATATATATATATATGTTACATTCAGCCTTGATTTCTCTTTCTTGTATAATTTGCTTTATCATGTGCAACTGTTTAAGGAAAGTCAATGATGCATCTAATACAGATTATAGTCAACTGTTAAGCTCTCTTTCATATCAAATCTTTATTACTTTAATCTAAATTGTTAAACTTATCTTTGTTTATTCTTCCTGCTCAAACTCATTCTCATCGGCTAAGTTTAACAAACTTCTTCGTCGCACATTCTACGTCTGCCGATCAAGGACGTCCGATGTCTCTATCTTCGGCTAAGCATCGAATGAGGAAGATGACCTATGTGTATTAATCATTTCATCTACTCTTCCATTTAAATGTTAAAATTGGATGAAATTTTTATTACATAAAGTATAGGCTATTCACCCCCTTCTAGCCTATACACCGAGCAACCTTCGGACCTAACGAGTGTATATAGTACGCACGCGTGTATGCGTGAGATAATAAGTACATGCACACGCGCGTATGCATGTGTGTATATGTGCCTGTGTGCCTATGTAGGAGTGAATGATTGAATGAACTCAAAGATTCACTCAGAGCCCAAGTTGTACATCTATAGACAAACCCGTGTTAGATTAGTTCCTCAGGTGTTTGTACATTTGAGGAATTTAACGTGGCATAAACAGCTCTATTTTTAATTCCTCAAAGTACTTTATTTCCTTCAAGTACCCTATTCTGTTAGAATTCCTGCGGAAGCTTAGCTACGGAAGGAACTCGGGAACAAGGAGCTCAGAACTCATAAGAAGGAATTCCTCCTAAAGTCGGAAGTGAGCTACAGTCGCTTAGAACTTGGTTTTGAAATGCCTTCGGCAATATAGCTATAGTTAGCACCTAGCTCGGAGCAGCCTATGACAGAGGAATCCCTTTGGGAAAGGAGCTACAACTCGCTTTAACTCAAATCCTAGTTTTTCTAGCAAGTACGTGTGCGCGCGCGCACGACAAGAATTCCTTCGGAAGCTGAGCTACAGTGCGAACAGCAACAAGGAGCAAAGCAGCGTAGCTAAGAGGCTTAGAACTCATAACTCTAGGGAAAGAAAGAATAGCAAAAAGAAGAAGGAATTGCACAACTGTAGCTCTGTTTTAAGGTTTGAGGAAGATGATTTTTGGAATTGGCCATGTTAAATTTAAGACTTAAATCGCAATTTAGTCACCCTACTTTGACAGAAAATGCATTAAGCTCACCCTACTATTTTTTTTTAAAAATTTTATCACTATACTTGGCATGTTGAGTCAATAAGCTCACTAGGCTTAACTTCCTTTAGTTTAATTGGATGACGGTCTGCAAAAAGACAATAATGCCCGTGCACGTGTTACTCAGAAATTTAACAATGAAGTTGTCTTCCCTGTGGTCTTATTCCCAAACCCCATCACAACTAGTCAACTCTCAACTTTGACCGAGGCTAGTCAAGCTCACAATCCATGGCTAGAGTCACTCCTCCAATAGAGCGGTGCCCTCCTCTTCAAAGGCTTCTATGTTACCTCCTCCCCTTCCAACTTCAATGACGTCGTTGGAGCTTTCGACTTCCCGAAATGTCTTATGTTAGCGGCGGCCGTACGCCTTCAAGTTGTTGATGGGTTTAATCGCCAATGAATCCCCACCCGAACAGAATTCATTTCATAGCAAAATGTCTCACATAATTTTCTCATATTTCGATTTCATTTTACTCCCCCGTTTAATTTTGTCATAATATCTATTAATTTCCCCACTTTCTCGATCATGTATCATTTGGATAATATGAATTTGGTGTTTCTTAATTGTGAACTGTGATATCCCACATCGTAGATGTGGGACTTGTGTGTGCCTTATTAGATGTCACTTACTACTACTAGGCACCAACCTATCCATGGACTTTTGGGTGGCTTGTGGTGGACCGTTGACCCAGTGCTTAGTGGGCCACGTGGGCTATGCGTGGCGGACCGCTTGGGCTCGGGTCGTTACAAATGGTATCGAGCGGGTCCCGCCGGAAATGTGTGGAACACATCGCCCGGTACTGATCCTTTGGGCCTCCTTGGGTCTTGACGGGACGTCAAGGATTCAAGTGGGGAGATTGTGATATCCCACATCGGGTAGATGTGGGACTTGTGTGTGCCTTATTAGATGTCACTTACTACCACTAGGCACCAACCTATCCATGGACTTTTGGGTGGCTTGTGGTGGGCCGTTGACCTGTGTGCTTAGTGGCGTGGGCTATGCGTGGCGGACGGGCTTCGGGCTCGGGTCGTTCTGAACCATAATTTCCCCCTCTATAGTCACCGATTTTTGAATTTCTCATGAAAATATTCGGGAGCTTCGATTGAGATGGGATTATTTATTTATTTATTTATTTTGCCTTGGAATTGTTTGATCTCCCTCGGTTTTGTATGGGATTTGTTTAATTGAGAGTGATTAGGGTTTTGAGGTCCGGTGAACACGTTGGAGTTCACCATGGAAGTCAGCACTTTTCTGGTTTTTACTTTCGCATTAGGGTTGAGTGTGGCCTGTGTGATTTGGCTAGATGTCCAGTGAGATGGATTCAGCGAACAAAACTCTCTCTCTTCCCACTGTCGCGCTAGCAATTGATGTTGGTGGTGGTCCTGGTGGGGGTGGGGTTGTGAAGGGTATTTTAGGGTTTAACAAAAAAATTTAACACTTTTAACCAAAAAACTTCACGGAGTGATGAACGAGACTCAATATGCCAAGTATAGTGATTAAATTGAAAAAAAAAAAATTAGTAGAGTGAACTATGAATTTTTCGTCAAAGTAGGGTGACCAAATTGCGATTTAAGCCTAAATTTAAAGAAAAGTTACTAACATTAAATGGTCATAACTTAGTCATTTTAAATCGGAATTGAATGATTCAAAAGCCTAAATTGATTATTTTTCCAAGTACTTTCCAATGGATTTAGTTTTAGAATCAGATTCGGTGTCTATTTCAAATTAATATAATTTATTCCAGAATGTGTTGTAAGTGATTATATTTACCATTTATTGCTAAAAGTATAGAACTTAAAGTTGGTTCCTAAACCGTTTCATTGTGTTATATGCTTAGATTGAAGTGTGTTAGCGATCGAGCAATTGGAGTGTTTTGTCCTTGAGGGAAGGGTTCTTGTTAACCTAGTTACCATTCGTTTCTTGTTATTCTGAACCCTTCAATTTAAAATTGTTCTCGTTACCTTCAAATTGAACTCACTATTGGTTTTTCATTCATTTCACCTGGAATTGATTGTTCTCATTTGTTTTGCTACTCTACCATATACACTTTGAGGTTTTTACTATGATAAAAAATGATAACGTCATAAGTTGACTACTCCATTACCGATTGTTGGTATTGTTATTGCGGCTCTTAGTCAAAGTGGGATATGCAGTGGCACTTTGATGTTTGAGTCGATTGTTTGTAGGTTGGGCATCTGGCCGACTCAAGTGTTATGGAATTTGGCTTGATATCATTGTTAATCGTTATTGTTCCTCACTCTTTCAATAGAGAAATATGATTGTTTAGTTTTGTTTCACAACTATTGTTATTAGATCTATAAAGCTACAACTTATATTTTGATACACCTTCGGTACACTGTCACATCCTTAAATGTTGACAGGTTCCTTTACTGGGCAATTTGTTCTCACCCTTTTTGCTTCCATTTTTCCTTTTAGGTGATAGTTAGAGGGAGCCTGAAGTCTGACTCGAATCTTTTAGCTAGGAGTTGTAAAGTGGTTTTAGGAGCCAGCTTACTTTTGGACCTTGTATTTTGCCTATATGTATAATGGAGTGTGTAAAACTTTTAAAAGTTTGTAAACATTTGGGATATCAACAATTTTGGTGTGAATGTATCCAAAGGATAGTTGGTCTGATGTACTTGTACTCAGTTGTGTAATATATAGTATTTTGGTTTATTTGAAAAAGAAATGTTTCTAGATTTGGCTTTCGCTTTAGTTATATTTTCGTGTTTGTTCTTCACCCCTCATGAGACATGTAATCATGATCTCCGGGGCATGACATTTACAATAATGGCACTCGCGACCTGTGTTCCCAAATGACTTATTCTACTGTGAAGGGGTTGCCAAAACTGTTACATTTGAAGTTCGAGTTTCTTCGGCTAACAACTCATTAACGACAAGGTAATAGAGTTCGATGGAAGACTGGTGCACGTCAATTCTCATATTCAGGATGAAGAGCTATCAACAACTAAACCAGACGTTGTTCTTCTACGAGAAAGATATGGTACACAAGCTCTCAACTCAACAGATTTTGTCATAGCCAATTGATCCCAAAGATGAATCATCTCAGAATAGAAATCATTGTACACGAGAGCTCGAATATTAGCCTCTAATTGATATTGGACAACAAAGTTAGAACGTAGATATAGCCATTTCAAGTGATCCCGAACGTCCTTAGCCGTATCATATTTCGCCAATTGAATACCAATCTTGTTCTTAATAGAATTATTAATCCAAGTAATTATCTTTGAATTGCACGTCTCCCACGTATTCAGTAGTTCTCATGCTTATTGATTGCAATGAATCATCACCTCCACCATTGTGGACAAATAAACATCTCAATCCAGACCAAAATCAAAACAAGCAATAATCTCATAACACGTCTCACCAATAAATTTACCAAGTGCAATCACAAACTACAAAAATAGTGCAACCAAATCAAGCAGAGACTCACCAAATCAAGCAGAGAATCACCAAAAAATGCCAAGCGATTCCAAAACCGTAAAGGATTTCAATCCCTAGATTTTTTTTTGATAATCCCTTTAACAAAGAAGATCAAGAAGTGAAGAAGAAAGAGAAGAGAAAAGGAGGCTATCTCATAAAAATAGAAAAAATTAGGTTTTACAATACAGAAAAGTGGTTTATATTGCCTAAAAAGATAAAAGATTAGAACACCCTTGTAATGGCTAAGTAATGAAATATAAACACATGCTAACAGATAAGATAGATTTTTTTAATTCGGCAAGAGATGGAAACCAAACAATGTTATAGAAACACAATTTTGTATGCAAGATACAGTCAAATAACAGACCGATGGCTTGAACATCGATATTGAGAAAGATCATAAGACCAGCGGAAATTGTATTCATGATCTCCCGATCCAGCTTCTTGGAATCAAGAAAGTTCTCGCTTAGTCGCTTTCTTAGGGTGAAATTCTTTATTGAAGTAACATCCCATGTTCAAATACATTTATAGAATTCTCATTTATGCATGTCCACTTTTTAGCGAGGTAATGGCTAAATCCAGGAGACATAGTGTTGATCGAAATGGGGATCAACTCATATATGATCAAAACGAAATTCCAAGCTAACAACTATTGGGAAAGCAAGATAGAGAGTGGAAACTCGAGAATGAATTTTGCTTCCTCCAAGCCAAAGCCCAAAATAATAGCAATCTAAAATGGAAGCAAGCATCATACCCTACCCATCTAAAATAGAAACAATTTCTAAAGCATGAAGCAAGCTCAATCCAATTTTCTTTTTCAAGTACATAGGTCATGTTCATATACACGGTTCATTTCGTGCTTTATGATTTTTTTTTCTCGTGATTTTCACTCTCTTTCCTTAGTCTTAGTATTTTTCTCCTCATATCTCTTTTCTTTTTGATTTAATAATTACAAAATTAGGGACCATATATAAAACAGATTGTCTATCCAAAGAGGGACATGATTTTAAATGTTGATTGACAAAATTTAAAGGGCCGAAGTATAAAAATTGAAATGCCCTACTAACGTGATTTTTGTTAGGTCATTGTGAGAGAAAAGAGACTATGAACAAGCTCACTTAAATCCGTACACGATTACGCCTACAAAAATAAAGGTTTCGATAGGCGTAGTGTCCAACCATACTTGACGTGCCCACGGATCACATTGTTACATACATAGTCAAAAGAGCATATATTTTCAAACCCAAACATTATATAGATATTTATTCGTTTTGACAATTACTAGTAGGCTGACGATAGTTTGAAATCCTCGTTGACTCTGGTCTAATGTGCACTGCAACAACAACAAAATTGCAGACCCACCACGTTATCAATAGGAGGATACCAAATCAATGACATGAACATCTTTTGACCTATGGTTCAAGAGTTAGCACCTTGGGATGTATTTGATTTGTTGGGTCTGATGATGGGTAGGGTAGTTTTGACTTTTGCTTTCCATGAAAAAGTAAAAAGTAAATAAATTTGTCAATACGGCGACGTAGGTGAACATAATTTCGAAAGAGAGACAGAGCCTAGAGCATTTCGAATTCAGAATAACAAATGTGAAGAACACACTACTTGTTTAACAATAGAGAGGGCTATTCACACATCTTATTCCATCGCAGGTTATACTTGTTCGTAGTATTATATCTGCCCATTTTCAAGTCCAATAATTTAAACCTTGTTGATTTGAAAAGTGTGTTCTAGCTAAAAACCCTCTGAATCATTTTATTTTGCCGCCCTAACTACTTCAATAGTTAGATACTCGATAATTTTTGCACGATAATTTTATAAGCTATTCACCCTCCCCAATCTAGCCTATTTCCTTTACTTAAGGCTAACAACAACCTTGACCAACATTTTTAATGCTCCATGGTTATGTCATTCATACTTGGATCTTGGAGCCATTTGAAGGTTTGAATGTTCAATTTGAGATCTAAAAATCTGGGTGCATTAAATGCAAAGTCGTTGAAGATTAGTTGCATGGAATGACTTTTTTACTTTTTAACTTGTAACCTTCTAGCATTAAATGCTAAAGACAAATCTACCTAAAGTAGGTAAGTTAATAATTCAACAAACTTGCAACTGAAATTAGTTAGCTAAAAAGAGAAGGGAGATGCTAAATGGCTCAAATTGGGACATTCAAAAAAGATATTTAAGTAATTTTTATCATTAATGTTAAGGACGTTGAAGTTATTTTATAAATTATATGATCGACCATGTTATCCCTAATTCTAATTTAGTTGGCTCCATTGTTATTAGGGACAAAACAGTAACATGTTCCTTCTATAAAAATATTATGAGTTGCTCTTTAGAAAACTTAGTTTTGAAAACAAGTGCCCCTATAAGACTTATTAAGAATCTAAATTATGAATTTTACATTCATAACCAACATCAATGCATTGAGAAAATTTAAAGTGCGCAATTATTTTTAATGCAAAATTTAAACTTTTAGTTAGAAATGCATTAAATACCAATTTGATCACTATATTTTCACCAAAAATTCATTAAGCTCACTTTATTTATTTATTTTTTTACACTTTAATCACTCTACTTGGACTTTTTCAATCAATAAGCTCAATGATTGAGTGAGCTTATTGATTCTCCAGTCCAAGTAGAGTGATTAAAGTGTGAAAAAAGAAAATACGGTGAGCTTAATGAATTTTGGGTGAAAGTAGAGTGACCAAATTTGTATTTAAGTCTTATTCAAACTATAAGTATAAACCTCAACTTAAAAGAATATTTAAAACCTTCAACAACCAAGGTTTGAACTTTGAAGGGAATACAATCAAAATGGAAGGTGGAAAGCAATACTAAAATTATATGTATTAGAAGATGCCTAAAACTTTTGGTAATAAAGTAAGAATCTTGTTAACTTTAGCCCTAAGCGCACATGTTAAGGAGTATTAAATAAGATAGTTGGTGGTGAAAATTTGTAAAAGTAGGCATTAATTAAAGTAGTTGGTAGGGTGATTAGTGTAAAAGAGATTTTGTTTTGTATCCTAAGGGCACATGTTAACGAGTATTATTTACGATAGTTAGTGGTGAAAATTTGTGAAAGTATGCATTAATTAGGGTAGTTGGTATTAAAAATTAGGGTGGTTAATTAATGTGAAAATAGGGCAGTTAATGTGAAAGTAAGCATTAACTACCACACCAATAAGCTCTAGCTCAACTGGTACTACTTCTTTTAATGGAGATGTTGAGTGTTCAAGTCTCACCAGAGACGACACCCTAGTACTTAAAAAAAGTTGGGTGTTCAAGCTTCACCAGAGGTATCGTTGTTGTTCAAGTCTCATCAAAGGCCTATTTAGTACTGCTCACTTCTCTTAATAGAGAGGTTGAGTGTCCTACACCATAGTCATCCTAATACTTTACTAAGTCAGTTCACTTCTCTTAACGAGAAGTTGAGCCATCCTGGTACTTCACTAAGTCAAGACCCATTTAGTGCTGCTCACTTCTCTTAATAAAGAGGTTGAATGTTTAAGCCCTACACTAGCGTTCAAAAAATTTGTTCTAGCCACACCAAAATAAGGATTGGGGTAAGGTCTATGTCCCCTCCAACCTTTTTTTTTTTATTTAAAAAAAAAATCAACTATTGCAATTAATGCTCTTTCCCTTTGAGGCCCATTTAGTACTGCTTACTTCTCTTAATAGAGAGGTTGAATGTTTAAGCCCTACACCAGCGTTCAAAAAATTTGTTCTAGCCACACCAAAATAAGGGTTGCGTAAGGTCTATGTCCCTCAACCTTTTTTTTTTAAAAAAACATCAACTACTGCAATTAATGCTCTTTCCCTATTAAATATTCCTTAACATTAGTCCTTAAGACACATGTTAACAAGACTCATAAAGTAATTACAAGATGGGAAACAATTATGTACAGTCTTGGGAACCATTAATGCCATCCGCTTATGATAACGATCATCCTTGTGCATAGAAATGACTATAAAAGCTTAGCCCAAGATGTGAATAAACAAAATAAAAAATAAAATAAAAAAAGGCTCAAACACTCATTTGTATATCTGGTTCCTTTTATAGCAAATAAAATCTTCAATTATTTACCTTAGTTGGAAGTCAAATAGGAGATCACAAGCTCAAGATGAACAGAAACACTTACCAGGTATTCTCCCTAGATTATTAGTTTTTTGAAGAGATTTTTTTTAATTACTTATTTTTGCTTTTATGTAAAAATTTGAATGTGAAGAAGAAATTTGACTTCTCCACTGTCATTCTCTAAGATAAACAGTTTCTTTCATTACTATAAGGTTGATTATGTTGATATGTAATGTTGAGAAACAAGATTGGATTCACTTCCAAAAGAGGAAAAATAGAAGTTGGAATTGTGATTAGCAGTCTTGCATGTTGTATGATAACAACATAAACTTAACAAATCAAATTCAAAAAAAAAAAAAAAGACAGTTTTGTTATATTGTCCACTTAATAGGAAAATGATTAAATTATAATTATAATTGACCAGAGTAATAAACAAGATACATCATGTCATTAAATTATTTTAATGTATAAAAAGAACAACTGATTTTGAATAGGAATGCATTTTATGTGCTAGGAATTATAAATAAAAAAATTCAAACTATTTCGAACACCAACGCACTTTGTTTGTTTGTTTTTTGTCAATTTGACTAATTTTTAAATGAATATTTAACAATTTGGAGAAAATAGCTAAATCTTGTCAAATATATATCTAAAAATTGGTGAAATTGACTAAAGAAATCAAAATGTATCTCTTTTATTGACCAAATAATGATGACAAACATATTGTTCACCCAAAAAAATGTTCATCTACTTTACTTGGTATACACTTTCATTTACAAAGTTTTTCTTTTAAAAGACAGGGTGGCTTGCATCATTTTCGCAAAAGACGTTCTTTGGGGCATGTTCTTCATCCCAACCTTGAGAACAATGTTCTAAATTGGTATTGCATTAGATGTGATAGAGCGCTGCAAATACGCACCACATCATACTCCCATACCGGCCATAAGCTAGTCAAGATTTATAGACATGTCCACCAGGATGTTGTCCGCGTTGCGAACATGGAGACCGTAATAGTTCCACGATACGTACTTTCTCTTCACATGAAAGCCTTTTCATATAATTGTATGAATATACCGGTTTCACTCACATTAAATTGTGGTTCTAGTCGTATGATGCAATAAGAACCTGGTCCTTGCTCGCAACCCCTTCCCCATTGCGGTGCGGGTGAAGAAAATAGAGAGCATGCTTGTGATGTATGCAGGAGAATATTGCATGATCCCGTGCGCACCGCTCGCTCAATCGCCCGCAAGGTAGGACAAGAACCGGCTAAAATGTATGTTCATTATATTACTTCCCTTTCTTTGTTTGTTATCAAGCTTCCTTCAAATATTTTTCAGTGTGAGAAGTTCAAGCAAGCACAGGAGGAAAGGAATACCTCGCGGAGCTCCCTTTAAATGAAAGACTTCGTGTGTCTTGTTCTCGAGCATAAATCCTGCATTGCGAACAAATTTGTTTTTTCTTCATGTATGTTGTTTTGCGAACCACCGCGATAGACCATAGAATTTGTTCCAAGTGCTTTATTTCTTAAAAATGGCTTTGGGAACTAATTTATATTTTGGTAAAATGTTGAAATAAATCACTAGATAACCTGAAAGTTCAACAAAACAAATGCGAACATCAAGATATTTCAATGCTAGAATTTCAAAGGTAAATCTCAATAATAAATGTTGGAGCTTTTTTCTAATGAGCATGAATGAAATACATAGAACTGTGTTGTAGCTATAAAAGAATTAGATTACTAACATGGGGATTGTGAAAAAACAAAGCCATAAAACCAAATACCTAAAATTATCAAACTAAGTTTCAAATTGTTCCAGGCTTTGAATCACATCAAATTTATGGGGATTAACGACTTTGCGGTAGAGTAGGGAATCACTGTTTTGTTGTATTGATTTCCAAGAGATTTCGGTTGGCGTAAAATAATTCTTGTATTCCTAAATGCCAATTGGAAGACGAAATGTCAAACATAGTATTAAGATAAAATGCATGTGTACTGTTTTGAATGGCCAAAAGACTTCGTGAAATTTCAATACTCAAAAGACCATGAAAAAGCTCAACTCTTACGGATCAAAATTTAGACACAAGTTGAAAATCCCGATGAAGGGAGTAGACAAATCTATACATAGATACGTTATAAATGGATGTGAAGCTTAGCCACGGCAAAATTATTATGGGCCTTTGCCCTCCATGTGCCCAAAACGAAAACAGGATTGAAGTGACTTCACGTTTGAAGCCGTGGTAAATCGTAATTACTTTGGAAAGACGAGGAATTCATGCCTACACGAAAAGATGACAGAAGTTCAGGCAAGCACAGTGGAAAGGAATACCTCGTGGAGCTCCCTTTAAATGAAGACTTCTATGTGTCTTCGCTTCACTCGACTTAAATCTGCTGCGCACCGAACAACAAACTTTTTCTTCGTGTATGTTGTTTCGCAAACCACCGCCGATAGACCTCGAATTTGTTCTAGTGTGCTTTATTTCTTAAAAATGGTTTTGGGAACTAATATATATTTTGGTAAAATGTAGAAATACATCACTAGAGAACCTGAAAGTTCAACAACACAAATGCAGAACATCAAGATATTAATTTCAAAGGTAAATCTCAATAATAAATGATGTAGCTTTTTTTTAATGAACTTGAATGAAATACATAGAACTGTAATGTTATAGCTATAAAAGAATTAGATTACTAACATGGGAATTGTGAAAGAAACAAAGCCATAAAACCAAATACCTAATAAACAATATCAAGCGGTGTTGTCGAACTAAGTTTCAAATTGTTCCAGGCTTTGAATCACAAAAATTTATGGGGATTACCACTTTGCGGTAGAGTAGAAAAGGGAATCACTGTTTTCTTATTGACTTCCAAAAGATTTCGGGTTGTAGAAAATAATTCTTGTATTCCTAAATGCCAATTGGAAGACGAAATGTCAAAGATAGTATTAAGATAAAATACATGTGTACTGTTTTGAATGGCCAAAAGATTTCGTGAAATTTCATGGTCCGGAGTACTCAAAGAGAACATGAAAAAGCACAAGTCTTACGATCAAAATTTAGACACAAATTGAAAAGCCTGATGAAGGGAGTAGACAAATCTATACCATAGATACGTTATAAATGGATGTGGGAGCTTAGCCAAGACAAAATTACTATGGGCCTTTGCCCTTCCATGTGCCCAAGATGAAAACAATTGGAAGGAAGTGACTTCATAGCCAGGGCCGGCTCCACATAATAGGCAAGTGAGGCAATTGACTTAGGCCATTGACAATTTTAGACCCTAATATATAATTATATATATAAAGAAATAATTAAAGGATTGTATAAATAGTAACTATATTTTTTTAGTTAATTACATATTCACTCCACTTTGTTAGACCTTGAAAAAGGAAACCGTTATCTTTCTTTATAAAATTATACCTTTCCTTTATAAAATTATATGTCCATCGTTTGAAAATTAGGAAAAATAAAACTTTCCAAATTATTGAAATCAACTAGACCTTCCATTTTTCAAACAATATTTCTTTCTATCTAAGCTTTGGAAAGACAAAAAGTCAATCTTCTTTGTTGTCCACCATCAATCATCTTCTTTGTTTTCCAAATGCATAGATTGTTTATAGGATATTATTGACAACACCTATAATGGTTGCTTCTGAAAGAAGTTTTTCAAAATTGAAATTAATAAAATCACACCTAAGACCAACTATGTCTCAAGGAAGATTAAATGGATTGAGAATGTTATCAATTGAAAAAGGTATAATAGAAAAATTAAAATATGAAAAATTAATTAATAATTTTGCATCTCAAAAGGTTAGAAGAGTGCATTTTAAATAAATAAAAAGTTAAATAGTTATAAAGCTAATAGAATTAGGCCTTAATTTATTTTTCATGCACTCATGCTTTAAGCCCCAATTTAGATAGAGCTGCCCCTGTTCATAGCCTTGAAGCCGTGGTAAATCGAATTACTTAGGAAAGACGAGGAATTCATGCCTACACGAAAAGATGACAGAAGTTCAGCAAGCACGGAGGAAAGGAATACCTCGTGGAACTCCCTTTAAATGAAGACTTCTATGTGTCTTCAGTTCACTCATTAATCTGCTGTGCCGAACAAAAACTTTTTTCTTCATGTATGTTGTTTCATGAACCACCACCGAATCGCCGATAGACCTCGAGTTAGTTTTGGTGTGCTTTATTTCTTAAAATTGGCTTTGGGAATTAACATGTATTTTGGTAATATGTAGAAATAAATTACTAAAGAACCCGAAAGTTCAACAAAACAAATGCGTAAGAACATCAAGATAGTTCAATGCTAGAATTTCAAAGGTAAACCTCAATAATAAATGTTGTAGCTTTTCTTAATGAACTTGATGAAATACATAAAACGTAATATTGTAGCTAGAACAAATGCGAGAACATTAAGATATTTGCCCTCGATGTGCCCAAAAATAAAACAATTGGTAGGGAGTGACTTCACGCCTTGAAGCCGTGGTACATCAATTATTACTTCGGAAAGACGAGGAATTCATGCCTACACAAAAGATGACTCGAACCCAAGACCTAGCCAAACAATGGAAATCAAACCTAACACCTAGTTAGAACACACTCGATAAGTTCGTCACATTACACTTTAAGGTATTGAAAGAAGATAGCCATTATTTGATGGAGCTTCAATTTTAGGGCAAAAATTTTAAAATTTTTATTTGTTCCCTTCTCTTTTGACGGGTAGTATCATAGTTATTTTTCTTTCATTTCTTTGGTGGCATGCGCCATGTGAGAATCAAGATTCCAAACTAATCAACAAGATGGGGAACCCCTAGATGCGGTAGAAAAGAAAACCAAGATTTTAGTTTTTTTTTTTAAAGAATATTTCAGCATTTTATGTATCCTCAAATGAAAACTAAACCATAGAGGTGAATGAAATGAAGAGAAGTTTCAGAAATTCCTTAAATGTATGGAAGATCATTCGAATAACCAAAGCTCTAGTGCCAAATTATTATTCAATCAAATCTTTATAAGGAAAAAATTTGAGATTTGCCAAAACAACATAGAATTTTATCTGAAGGAAATTACCTAAGAAGACCTTGTGTTTAAAGAGGAAAAACATATAGAAATCTTTCGAACGATATTAGGTGACACCATGCCTAAGTTGAGATCGATTTTAATGGCTTGGAGTGGTGTTCAATCGATTAACCGTAGACGAAAGGAAAGAAGTACAGCACCTAAATCAGTCTAATATGCCTCAATTAAAATAGAAAGTGAAAAAGTTCTATCTATAATTATCAATTGAAAAAAATCAATCAAGAAGTTAGTGATAAAAAGTGAATGAAGTATTGGTGATCAACGAAATTCCTGCACACCTTTCGCCCGTAGTGGAATGCTGGGGATCTCTCAAAGGTGTACGCAACCAAGATATGGTGAAGAAGACATCTCAACCTAGTCTCACTAAAATTTTAGTGCTGCAGCCTTATCTGTCCATGAAAAAAACCATTTGGGATCTCAGCTACTGTAATAGGAGAGAGGCGTCGATCTACAGATCTACATGATCAAGATCCTCTTTGCCCTCCGACAAGGGGGCACCTTCTGAATACAGAAAAAATAATACCTTTCTTAGGGAAAATCTCCAAACTGATAAAAACTTGGACGGTGGTGATTCAAGATTTGTCTGTTCACAAGTTGCATTCTCGGAATCAACTGCAAAAACAGAAAAATGTTGCAAAGTGCTCAGTAAAAAGTTATTGGCAAAAACAAATTGATTTCATAGAAATTTATCATCAGAAAATCTACCACAAAGAAAACTCCATATACGGTATAAGATAAAGCAGCTTTGATCTATGGATCTATCCGATAAGGATCCACTTCACCCTCCAACAAGGCAGCCGCTTTGATCAATTTGAGAAGAAAGAAAACAATAACCCTCTTAGGGCAAACCATGAATTATATAGAAGCTTGAACGGCGGAGATTAAAAGATAATCAATGCCACAAATCAACGTATCGATTTTTGTACACGTGTTAGATTGCAGAATTTACACAAACGAAAACTTTGTGCACGAATCCCGAAAACACAACTTTGGTGGTTTCAAATATTATACCAAGAAAACCAGAATTGGTAATATTGAATGTGTTCCATTCGAACTAACTCTTCAAACCCACTCCAGAGACTATTGGTAACAGTATGTAAATTCGCTAATAGCAGTAGTAGCAAACTTAAATTAACTCTTGCTACTAACTAACTCAAGTGTCGTCCCAACAACATATCTCTCTGACTCCTCTAAACTCGCTACTAGTAATAGCGAGTTTTAATTTCGCTACTGCTAGCAGCGAATTCACATGTTCAATTATTGATAAAATCGCTACTAGCGGTAGCAAATTAAAAAAAGAGAGAGTATAATTTGGGAAATACTTTTCGAAAAGGATAATTAGGGAGATAGTTTCAATAATAGGTAAATTTTGGAAAAAGTTCATACTTGAGTGAGAAAAGAAAAATAAATAAATAACCAACAAGAGAAACTATCTTGCAACCGCTTGACACAAGAGACTAGACAGATAAGGAAAAAAAATATTTTACAGTCTTCGGTCCTTTTCACTAGGCTCCAAAATCCTAAATTCTCTAACCTTTGAGGAGCACCACACCTGAACTTTCCTATTCCTTTTAACATTCTAATTTCTTAGAAAATCCTCAAAACCATATAGAAAAATAATCTGGAACTCAATGATTGTTATGATCCTAAAGATGTCAATTCCAGTCTATCCACTGCTAATGGGTCGTGCACAGTGACATGTCAAGTAGAGGATTGGCAAGACTAAACCTAGCAGAGAAATTCATAATTTTTTATTCGAAAGCTCAAACCATTAAAACAAATTCCAGAAAATGGTAAAGGAAACATTATCAAATACAAGCAATGAAGGCAAGGAGAGATTGAAGCATTTAAAACCAAACTAGAAGAAAACAATAAAAGTTAATTACTTAAATCTCCCAAGCTCTTCCACAAAAATATATGAAAGGGAAGGCATGACATATACAAATTGCCAATGAAGGTCAAGTTTAAGACAATAATTGTCGCGACCGGCACCCGGACTCCTACATGGAATCCCGAGTCGGACCGCGAAAAACGTATAATAAAAATTCCAAGTGCAATAGATGCAAGTATGAAGCATATGCACAAAACCCTGTAATGCACGTGCGATACTTTTCTTTGAAAACCATGTCAACACATCATCGGCATTAATAACAAGCCGGAAACTGAACCGATTTAAAACTTGGTTTGAATGTAAAATCAAACATAGAACATAACCTCCACGAGCAATGAGCTCGGAGAACCATAACAAATTCAAATCAGAGTATGCGGAAGTAACGAATATTAATAATTACATCACGCACGACAACCGTGTCGGCACAAACAAAAGAATATTACAATCATAAAGACCACACACTACCCAACATTACAAAGTTTAAGTAACATTGTATTCCCTCGGCCTCACCAAAATAAATACCAAGGCCCAAAAGAACAACTGCGAGAGCCGACGAGCCAAGACTCAACTAAGGGTTCCTCGCCGGACCGTGATCTAAGGAAAACAAATAAACATTGAACGGGTTGAGTTTAAAACTCAATAAGCTACTAATGCAACAATATGTCATACGAGATGCCAGACAATAACAAGAACAAGTAATACAGGCTATAACAAGATTATATCAATCTTCATGCATAGCAATATAAGCATCTCATAACAACACGTCACCTTACACTACATGAGAGGCTCAACGATCGCCAACCGACCCATACCAGTTGAAAACCATGACCAACATTCGCATATGTAGGAACCATATAAGTGCGATAAGTAAACACATTCTAAAAGGATACAGTATTGAGGTACACCTCCAATATACCCAATACTTTCAACCAACCAACATATAATATACCAATGTAGGAGCCGTTGTTGACGTGCTCGATCGACGAATCAAAACCGTTAACCAATACTCAATAACCAATACTGTGTGAACCATTTTCTGTATTCACGTCGACGGGTGATCTTAGTCCCTACAACCCAAGAATCAACCACGGAATAGCTTACCAAGGTTGCGTTTATTCCATACAACAAATGGCGCTATACCCCTACCGTGGCCAACGGTAAGGCGAGGGCCAGTGTATTGGCCTTCAACTATTACGTAGCCCCAGCTCCTGCAATAATTGAGCGTCAATATACCGCCAACAAATAATCCATGGACATAACAAATATACAAGTAGATGTTTACTTGACATTCTCAACAACAATTCAAACTCCAAAATGTGGAGCACAACAACATTTAACATGAATGTCTCAAGTAGGTCATAATAATCCTACTCACATAATCAACCATCTCATAATATTTACGAGAATTAAACAACAACATCATGCACAATTTCGGGTAACTAATTTTCCCGACAAAACTCTCGTATCACAACGTAATCCCCAAGTCCCACACGTGGTCTCATTAATTATGAAAACCTATTTGACTCCGTTAGAGTCTTTATTCGTTTCTAATGAGTTCGAATCGAAGAGAAGCCATTTATACTTCAATATTAGCAAATGATACTATTTCTATGTGTATCAACCAAGACAAAACAAGTCTTTTAACATGCAAAATATGTCATCCACGAATTTCACATGGCTCAACAACAAAACATACTCTAACATGTTGATTTCAATATATAAATGCCATTTTGCAAGGCTAAGATGTCATACAAGACATAAATAGAGAAGGAGAGGGGTAGTAGCTTACCTCTTGATGAATTCAACCAAGAAAAACTCTAAGGAACCCACATGCAAACTAGGGATTGTGTTCTCCTAGTTGGTAGCTCCACAATGGTGAAGTTGGATTGTGATTTGGATCACAAATGAGCAAACTAGCTCACTTTCTATCTCAAGAACTCTCTCAATCTTCTCTCTAAGTTTTCTGATGTAAAGGGTTGAAATGAGAGTGTTCTATACTCTCCCATGGTGTTATAAGGGTCAAGAAGGTCAGGTTTAAGTGGTGGAGGACGTGGCTCAACCCAGGCCAAAGTTTTGGAGTCAAAGCTGGTCAAATAGGAGTAAGTTCGTAACAGCTGTCAAAGGGCGCGCAGGCAAAATCAACATTCTGCCTATGAAGCGATCGCTTTGAGTCGGGACAAGGCGATCGCTTTGGTACAGGGCGATCGCTTTGTGGGGTACAGGGCGATCGCTTTGTTTCCAGGTTCAAGTTATAACCTTCTGCCTAGAGAGCGATCGCTTTGGTGAGGAACAGAGCGATCGCTTTATGTCCAGATCCAAGGTACGACTTACTGCCTAGAGAGCGATCGCCTAGGAAGGAGACAGGGCGATCGCTTTGTGCCCAGTAAGTCTCAAACTATTATAAAACTCTCCCAAAGTGGTTCTCAACAACTCAAAATGTTTCTAAGTCCAAAAATGAGATCAAAATACTCATTAAAAGTTTCCGAAAAGTCTGGAACGAAGCTAGAATTATAACACAAGATTAACACAATTATCAACATGTATCCAACAATAATTCCAAGGCATATAAAAATGCATTTAACCAATACGAGTGAGAATATGTTCAAGAAATATGCACAACATCACATGAACTTGATAAGAAAAATGATCATGCAAGTGATGCAAACGATACGGGTGTTACATTCTCACCTCCTTAGAATAAATTCGCCCGCGAATTTACTTACCAATCTCCTTGAACAAAGATGGATACTTCTCACGCATCTCTTGTTCCAATTCCCATGTAGCTTCCTCAACGTTGTGACTTCTCCATAAAACTTTCACAAGATGGATAGTCTTGGTCCTCAAAATATGCTCTTTTGTGTCAAGTATCCTCACAGGTTCTTCAACATAGGAGAGATCGGTCGATAAATCTACCGGTTCATACTCCAAAATGTGTGATGCGTCCGATAAATATTTCCTCAACATTGAGACATGAAACACGGCATGAATACCCGACATCCAAGGTGGCAATGCAAGCCTATACGCTAATTTCCCAATTCTTTCCAAAATCTCAAAAGGCCCAATAAACCTCGGCGTCAATTTTCCTTTCTTCCCAAATCTTTTAACTCCAATTCGAGGCGACACCTTCAAGAATACACGATCACCAACCTCAAACTCAAGGTCTCGTCGCCTATTATCCGCGTAGCTCTTCTGCCTACTTTGGGCCGTTCTCAACCTCTCCCGAATAATCTTTACATTCTCGGCCGACTCGTGAACCATATCGGGTCCCCATAACCTCGCTTCTCCAACTTCATCCCAACAGATTGGGGAACGACACCTCCTTCCATAGAGTGCCTCATAAGGTGCTATACCAATGCTCGAATGGTAACTATTGTTGTAGGCAAACTCTATCAACGGTACATGTGAATCCCAATTGCCTTTAAAGTCCATAGAACAAGCCCTTAACATGTCCTCAAGCGTTTAAATAGTTCTCTCGGACTGTCCATCTGTCTGTGGATGAAATGCTGTACTAAGTGTTAACCTCGAACCCAATGCATTCTGAAGCGTCTGCCAAAACTGTGATGTAAATCGAGGATCTCTATCCGACACAATGCTAACAGGAACCCCATGAAGCCTCACAATTTCCTGGATATACAAAGCAGCAAGTTTCTCCATTGTATAAGTCCGGTGCCATAGGGAGAAAATGGGCTGACTTGGTCAATCGATCAATAATAACCCAAACAGAATCATGACCTTGTCGAGTCCGTGGTAACCCATTCACAAAATCCATGGCGATGTTCTCCCATTTCCATTCCGGAATCTCCAACGGTTGCAACAATCCCGCTGGTCGTTGATGCTCCGCCTTTACCCTTTGGCAAGTGAAACACCTCGAAACAATTTAGCTATCTCTCTTTTCATTCCATTCCACCAAAAGTTCTTCTTTAAGTCCCTATACATCTTTGTACTCCCGGGATGAATCGTATACTTAGACTTATGTGCCTCATCCAAAACTTGCCGTTTAACATCCTCAATATCCGGCACACAAACTCTTCCTCGAAACAAAAGAACACCATCACTATTCTGAGAAAAATCCATTGCCTTATCCTCATCTAAACCCTCAATCAGCTTTTTCAAATCCGGATCACTCTCTTGAGTTTCCTTAATTTGCTGAAGCAAAATCGGAGTAGCTCGAATATTGGCAAATATCACCCCATGGCTAGACATACAAGGACCCCAATCCCGAACATCCTCAAGCATTCTCCATTCTCGGGCCATCAAACAAGAAACATAAGTTTTCCTACTAAGAGCATCGGCCACCACATTGGCCTTCCCTGGATAGTATAAAATGGTGCAATCATGGTCCTTTAACCTTTCCATCCATCTCCTTTGCCTATTATTCAACTCCTTTTGAGAAAACAGATATTTAAGGCTCTTATGATCAGTATATACCTCAAATTTGGCCCCATAGAGATAATGCTTCCACTTGTGAAGTGCAAAAATGATCGCTGCTAACTTCATGTCATGAGTTGGATAGTTTTGTTCACACTGAGTCAGTTTTCGAGAAGCATAAGCTATAACCCTTCCGTTCTGCATCAACACACATCCCAAAACTTCCTTTGAAGCATCACTGTATATAAGCAACCCATCATGACCGTTCGGCAAGGCAAAAACTGGTGCGGTAGTCAATTTCTTTTTCAATTCTTGAAAGCTCACTTCACATTTATCGCTCCAAACAAAAGCCTTATTCTTTTGTGTCAATGAAGTCAACAGGGTTGCAATCTTAGAAAACCCTTCTATAAACCTCCGATATTACCTCGCTAAACCCAAAAAGCTACGAACTTCCGTTACAGTTTCGGGTCTCCTCCAATTCACAACTGCTTCGATCTTAGCCGGGTCAACCGCTATACCATCCTTTAACACAATGTGGCCCAGAAAAGCCACTTTGTAACGCCCCAAACTCGGTCCCAACATCATGGTCCCACAGCTTAGCCACGTCACCATAACCAATGCTTAACAAATTAATCTCGAATAAATACAATATCAAAATAATCTTAATTCTAACATAGCCCAAATGTCAACTTCATTAATAACCCATAGAAATTGTAAATACATTTCTCAATTCATCATCAAACTTAAATAATTCAAATCTCTCTTATTACAAGGAATAAAATCATTTCCAAAATATCTCAAAACACTCTTGTCGACATCTGCCTGTCCATAAGATCCTTCCTACTTATAACCTGGAAGAAAGAATAGGAAAAGGGTGAGCGAACAATGCTCAGCAAGTTCATACACAACCCCTCCGGTTTCTAAGGAGGAGTTGACTCGAAAGAAATTGTAAGTTCGTATATTTAAAAAAAATCGAAGTCATAAAGTCAACATTCATAATTCATAAAATCATAAGAGTAATAGGAATTCCAAAGGAAAGGATACCGACATGCAAGATAAGTACGAGAGGTATAGCTACCGCCAACCGTCCCATACCAGTTGGAGATAGCGTCCAACTCGCGGACGCTCATAATATCATATGAGCAAACAAAAATTTCAAATAAAAGTTACAGACTGCAAAATGACTACGAGAGGTACGACTGCCGCCAACCGTCCCATACCAGTTGGAGGCAGCGTCCAACTCGCGGACACCATGATCACATAAGTGGTCTCAAGACCTTAATTAAACAGTTACTCCGAAGAGTTCTGATAATTCGTATTTCGTACTTGTAAATGGTATATCTGGATAACCGCACCACGGGCAAAGTGGTGTAAAGTATTCGTAACAATTCGTAAAAATTCGTATCTCATTGCACCGTAGTACCCCGTGATTGTTTGACTTAGTGATCATAGTAAGATTTTCAAAAGAAACACATAATAGATTCACAATTGGAAGTTGTCACAATCGAACGGTTTTCATAAAGATATTTCTCATAAGACAATAATTCATACGGAGGATTATCGATAAGTCATAATATGAAGTGAGAATGAAACGATGCGACGGAATTTAAAACAATTACCGGCACAAGTGCCGGCATAGCGTATAAAATGACGTTTGACAACAACAAAAATACAGCGGAAGCCTATCGAATGAAAATAGAATCCAAATACTTAAAAGAAGTATAATCCCTTACCTCGATACGTGTAACAACGATAAATCCAAAATTACGCGTGCTCGTACTAGTCTCGTTTATCGAAACCTAAAGTCAAAGCATAAGACTAATTACTATCTAAAATTATACTAATTAAAATATGCTCTTAAATAATAATATGCATTTACTATCGTACCTTTACTATACTTAAATAATATATATTTGCTAACATCTTCGTAAGGTGGTTGATCTAATTCATCTTAATTAGTACCAAACATAATAGCATGTATTCAATTTCAACCTCCAAATCATAACCAATATATACTCACATATATTGTACTCATACTGTTAGCCAACTCATTCTGTTTGTACAAGGTAATATACACACACTAACTCACGCACACACCACATTAATCCTCTCTTCTGTCCACATCTCGTTCACACTTTTTTTTTATTTTTAAACATAAGTCACACACAGTTCACGTAACACACACACACACACACACTGACATATTTAGTAACTACAAATACACACAATGAAGTCAAACTATACTCCCTCTTCTGCCACCATTTCCCTCTTATTTATTTACTATCATCATTACTTCCTTTAATTCACATCTCTCTATCTACTTCCCTCTTTCACATAAAACCATCTCAATCATTCACACCCATCACAACAATTGAAACAAGACTCAATCCTTGTTATCGTATTACTAACACTTCAAAAAAAAAACAAAGTTTGCATGGAAGAGAGAGATTTTTACCTTGGTACGGCCGCCCCGTTTGCTCTCTCTCTCAACCTTCTCCCTTGCCGCCGTCGTCCACTCTCCCTCTTTCTTTTCTTTTGACGTAACCTCTCAGTAGTCTAACCGTCCTCTTTATTTATATTAGCATACCTATGGTTCTAATATACTACTTAGGGTTTCTAACCTAGCCCATCTCCATTATAATCGGCTCAATAATTAATATAGTGGTGCTTATTAAGTGATAACATTATTATTAGTCAAAGGTTGGCCAAGCCCAAATCTAAATAAATTAACGAGTTTAGTTCGTTGAGTTGGCCCAAACACAAGATAATAATTTGGTTATTATAAATAATATTATATAATCAAATAATATTATAATTAAAATTTGAGAATATAACACTCTTACCCCCTAAAAAGAAGGTTAGTCCTCTTAACTTAACGTACCTCGTCAGGCAAAAAGGTCGGGATACTTTTCTCGCATCTCTTCCTCGAGTTCCCAAGTAGCCTCTCTCTCCGAGTGATTTGTCCATTGCACCTTCACATACGGAATGGTTTGCCTTCTTAGTACTTGATCTTTTCGATCCGAATATGAACAGGTTGTTCATCATAACACAAATCTTCTCGGAGCGTAACAGTTCATATTCAATCACATGACTTGGATCGGGGACATCCTTTCTCTATATAGACACGTGAAACACATCATGGACTCCGGCAAGTGCAGGTGGCAAGGCAAGTCTATATGCGACCTCTCCGACCCGTTCAAGTATTTTAAATGGTCCAACAAACCTCAGGCTGAGCTTACCTCAAATGCCAAATCTCATGACTCCTCTCGTCGTTGAGACTTTCAAAAATACATGGTCACCAATCTCAAAGCCTAGCTCGCGTCGACGTTTATCTGCGTAAGACTTCTGTCTGGTTTGGGCCATAAGTAGTCTCTTTTTAATCAATTGGACCTTCTCTAAAGTAATTTGTACCACTGGGCCCAAAAGTTTTCTCTCACCCACCTCATCCCAATAAGTAGGCGATCAACACTTCCTTCCGTACAGTGCCTCGTAGAGTGCCATGCCAATACTGGCATGGAAGCTGTTGTTATACGCAAGCTCTATTAGCGGTAAATGATCATCCCAATTCCCTTGTAAATCTAGAACACAAGCTCTAAGCACACCCTCTAACGCCTGGATAGTTCTTTCGACCATCATTTGTAGGTGAAACGCGATACTCATGCTCAACGTGGTACCGATGGCCTTTGTAGACTACCCCAAAACTTCGATGTAAACCTCGTATCGCGATCGAAACTATTGAAAAAGGAACCCATGTAGTCTAACAATCTCATCAATACACATTTTCACTAATTTCTCTAGCGAGTCATTAATTCGAAATGGCGAAAATGAGCGACTTAGTTAATCGATCCACAAAACCCAAATTGCATTGTGCCCCTTGAATGTTCTAGGTAGTCCTACCACGAAATCCATAGTGATGTGTTCCCACTTCCACTCGAGAATCGATATTGACTAATAACCCTCCGTGTCTTTGATGTTCACTTTTGATCGTTGGCATACTAGACATTTGGAGACAGACTCTATAATCTCTCTTTATCTTTTTTTGATTAATTAAGTACAAACTTGAGCAACCAACTGGCCCTTATAAATGGGAGGACATGATCTCGATACATATCAAAATAACTATCTAAGAAATTCGAATTTGAGCAACACCTCTAGCATCCATCCGAATAGCACCTTTAGTATGATGCATATCCTATACATCTTCGTAGTTCCAGGGTGTACTACAAACCTCAAATTATGAGCTTCCCCTAATATTTCCCTTTTCAACTTTGTGTCAGAAGGAACGTAAACCCTAGACCCAAAGCGTAAAATGCCATCACTCCCAATTCAAAATTTTGTCTGAGCCCCTACTTTCACTCCTTCAGCAATCTTAGTTAACTCTGGGTCAACTTCTTGAGCCGTCTTAACCCTTTCTAACAAGGACGGTTGAAAACTCAAGTGCGCCAAATATCCTTTGCCTCCTTGCACTCTCACTTCTAACCCAAATGACTCCAAATCATCTATAATTCTCTTCTCCTTAATCAATATCATGGCTAAGGTTCCCCTATTCTTACTACTGAGATCATCTGCCACTACATTAGCTTTGTCGTGGTGGTACAAAATTGTGCAGTCATAATCTTTCAGAAGCCCCAACCACCTTCTTTGCCTCATGTTCAGATCCTTTTGGGTGAAGATGTACTTAAGACTCTTGTGATCCGTATAAATTTCACACGTCTCCCCATACAAATAATGTCTCCAAATTTTCAGGGCAAACACCACTACAGCCAATTCTAAGTCATGCGTTGGGTAGTTCTTTTCAAAAGTGTTAAGTTGTCGAGAAGCGTAAACGATTACCTTCCCATTCTTCATTAACACGCAACCCAGACCTCTTAACGAAGCATCACTATAAATTACAACCCCCCCGTATCAGCTAGTGAAGTAAGAATCGGTGCTGAAACCAAACTCTTCTTCAACTCTTGAAAACTAACCTCGCATTCCTCAGTCCAAACGAATTTCGTGTTTTTCTGAGTCAATCTAGTCAATGGTACTGCAATTTTCGAAAATCCCTCAACAAATCGACGGTAATAATTAACCCCAAGAAAGTACGAACTTCGGTTGCAGTTGTTGGCCGTTCCCAGTTTACAACCGCTTCAATCTTTGCTGGATCCACCGAAATCCCATCCTTGGACACTACATGTCCCAAGAACGCAACTTCTTCTAACCAAAATTCACACTTTTTAAACTTAGCATAAAGTTTTTTTTTTCCTCTCTTAAAATTAGTAGTACTGCCCTTAAGTGTTCCTCATGCTCCTCCTGAGACTTAGAGTAGATCAAAATATCATCAATGAAGACAATCACACACTTATCGAGAAACTTTTGGAAAACCCTATTCATTAAATCCATAAAAGCCGCCGGGCATTTGTTAAATCAAACGGCATCACCAAAAATTCATAATGTCCATATCGTGTCCTAAAAGCCGTCTTGGAAATATCCTTCTTCTTAATCCTTAACTGGTGGTATCCTGAGCGAAGATCAATCTTAGAAAAATAACAAGCACCTTGTAATTGGTCAAACAAGTCATCAATCCTTGGCAACGGGTATTTATTCCTGATCGTAACCCGATTTAACTCACGGTAATCAATACACAACCTCATGGTCCCATCTTTCTTTTTCACAAATAACACCAGAGCACCCCACGACGATACACTGGGCCTAATCAAACCCTTTTCTAGCAACTCTTGCAATTGCTCTTTTAGTTCTTTCAGTTCTGCCGAGGCCATTCTATAAGGTGCCCTAGAAATGGTTGCCATCCCTGGCGCTAGGTCAATGCCAAACTCCACATCTCTCTCAGGCGGAAGACCAGGTAAGTCCTCCAGAAATACATCCCCAAACTCTCTAACCACCGGTAATGATTCTATACTAGCTACTCCCTTACCATTATCCACTAGAGAAGCTAAGTATCCCTGACAACATTTCCTCAATAATCGTCTTGCCCTTAATGAAGAGATAATGCCTGATAGGGTGGTCGGTTTAGATCCCTTAAAATGAAACTTTGGCTCACCAGGAATACAAAATATCACTTCTTTCTTAAAGTAGTCACCTTAGCATGAAATGCGGCTAACCAGTCCATGCCTAGGATCCAGTCAAGGTAATGGTACCAAATCGATGGGAATCTCCCCATCCTCCACCTTCAATGAGCATTATTTAAACACCGAAGTTACTAAGATAGATTCCTTAGTTGGCATGTCTATCACTAGATCGATATCTAAACTCTGAGGTGACAAATTATAGGTCGTGTCATTTATATCGGTCGTTCTGAGTGTAAGGTATTAGGATCAATAAGAATTTAAACATAAGTTGTACGGTACCTGCCACTATGTCATAGTCGTCCAAGCACACAAGGTAGCGAGAAGTCACAACACTCGATAAGAAACAAATTGCTATCCCGCGATCGCTAAATAGGAATGATGCATATCAACTACGCATATTATAATAAGGTATGACAAAGTTTTTCTAGCAACCTCAAACATGAATACCCCATAGTGCAAAACCAAACTTCACAGCCTTAGTCCCCGACCTAATTTAATTTACCTCAAGTTCAGCCGCTTTTAATTCTAAACAATTTCCTAAAGGTACTTAGTCGGCAAACTATGAAATCATTCCATTACATGATAATTCAAGGCCTTAGTTTTTAACTAGATCATTACACGAACTCTTCACTCATCATTTTCTCATACGACATCCTAAAAAAAAATCATCATAGAATTTAACTTTCAATAATTTATTCAAATGAGCACAACCACCTTGAAATTTGAACCAGACTCCAATATTCAACTCAATTAACTAATTTTCTTAAATTCCAAGAACGTGACACATGTTCATGATATATGTATATTCTAATAACCCAACTCATATAATTTATCCAATGGTGATACAAAAACGAACCCCTAATATACTTATCGGGAAGATACCTTTCCCCAAGATGTCAAACCTAGGATTATCTAACTATTATAAAATATATGTATTCAAATACGACAATTTAAGTCAACCGATATTCAAAGAGACGCGTGTATGGAAAAATAATTTCCTTCAAATTCTATAACTAAATACCCATTTCTCAAAATTCAAACAAAACTCATTCTTTCCTTGGCAAATAAAAAGATGCTGGCCTACTCATGTTCCTAGTAGTCTTCATTAATCATGCCATCCTTACGATGCATCGACCGTATCATTTCCCCAAATATCCAACAATGATGCTAATATCGATAAAGTAATGTGGTAACAATACCTAAGTGCACAATCATATAATTACTCTACAATTATTTTTTAATTCAAATCAGTTCTTAATTCTAATAGCTTCTAAGTTTCTAAACCTTCAGGACCTAAAGCCTAAGCTTTGATACCAACTTTGTAACGCCCCAAACTCGGTCCCAACATCATGGTCCCACAGCTTAGCCACGTCACCATAACCAATGCTTAACAAATTAATCTCGAATAAATACAATATCAAAATAATCTTAATTCTAACATAGCCCAAATGTCAACTTCATTAATAACCCATAGAAATTGTAAATACATTTCTCAATTCATCATCAAACTTAAATAATTCAAATCTCTCTTATTACAAGGAATAAAATCATTTCCAAAATATCTCAAAACACTCTTGTCGACATCTGCCTGTCCATAAGATCCTTCCTACTTATAACCTGGAAGAAAGAATAGGAAAAGGGTGAGCGAACAACGCTCAGCAAGTTCATACACAACCCCTCCAGTTTCTAAGGAGGAGTTGACTCGAAAGAAATCGTAAGTTCGTATATTTAAAAAAAATCGAAGTCATAAAGTCAACATTCATAATTCATAAAAACATAAGAGCAATAGGAATTCCAAAGGAAAGGATACCGACATGCAAGATAAGTACGAGAGGTACAGCTACCGCCAACCGTCCCATACCAGTTGGAGATAGCGTCCAACTCGCGGACGCTCATAATATCATATGAGCAAACGGAAATTTCAAATAAAAGTTACAGACTGCAAAATGACTACGAGAGGTACGGCGCCAACCGTCCCATACCGGTTGGAGCCGCGTCCAACTCGCGGACACCATGATCACATAAGTGGTCTCAAGACCTTAATTAAACAGTTACTCCGAAGAGTTCGATAATTCGTATTTCGTACTTGTAAATGGTATATCTGGATAACCGCACCACATGCCAAGTGGTGTAAAGTATTCGTAACAATTCGTAAAAATTCATATCTCATTGCACCGTAGTACCCCCTGTGACAGGTTGTTTAACTTAGTGATCATAGTAAGATTTTCAAAAAGAAACACATAATAGATTCACAATTGGAAGTTGTCACAATCGAACGGTTTTCATAAAGATATTTCTCATATGACAATAATTCATACAGAGGATTATCGATAAGTCATAATATGAAGTGAGAATGAAACGATGCGACGGAATTTAAAACAATTACCGGCACAAGTGCCGGCATAGCGTATAAAATGACGTTTGACAACAACAAAAATACAGCGGAAGCCTATCGAATGAAAATAGAATCCAAATACTTAAAGAAGTATAATCCCTTACCTCGATACGTGTAACAACGATAAATCCAAAATTACGCGTGCTCGTACTAGTCTCGTTTATCGAAACCTAAAGTCAAAGCATAAGACTAATTACTATCTAAAATTATACTAATTAAAATATGCTTTAAATAATAATATGCACTTACTATCGTACCTTTACTATACTTAAATAATATATATTTGCTAACATCTTCGCAAGGTGGTTGATCTAATTCATCTTAATTAGTACCAAACATAATAGGATGTATTCAATTTCAACCTCCAAATCACAACCAATATATACTCACATATATTGTACTCATCTTGTTAGCCAACTCATTCGTTTGTACAAGGTAATATACACACACTAACTCACGCACACACCACATTAATCCTCTCTTCTGTCCATATCTCGTTCACTCTTTTTTTTAAACATAAGTCACACACGTTCACGTAACACACACACACACACACGACATATTTAGTAACTACAAATACACACAATGAAGTCAAACTATACTCCTCTTCACCATTTCCCTCTTATTTATTTACTATCATCATTACTTCCTTTAATTCACATCTCTCTATCTACTTCCCTCTTTCACATAAAACCATCTCAATCATTCACACCCATCACAACAATTGAAACAAGACTCAATCCTTGTTACCGTATTACTAACACTTCAATTAAAAAAAAACAAAGTTTGCATGGAAGAGAGAGATTTTTACCTTGGTACGGCCGCCCCGTTTGCTCTCTCTCTCAACCTTCTCCCTTGCCGCCGTCGTCCACTCTCCCTCTTTTTTTTCTTTTGACGTAACCTCTCAGTAGTCTAACCGTCCTCTTTATTTATATTAGCATACCTATGGTTTTAATATACTACTTAGGGTTTCTAACCTAGCCCATCTCCATTATAATCAGCTCAATAATTAATATAGTGGTGCTTATTAAGTGATAACATTATTATTAGTCAAAGGTTGGCCAAGCCCAAATCTAAATAAATTAACGAGTTTAGTTCGTTGAGTTGGCCCAAACACAAGATAATAATTTGGTTATTATAAATAATATTATATAATCAAATAATATTATAATTAAAATTTGAGAATATAACACACTTCCTAAAGCCAAAAGGCACACTTGCTAAACTTAGCAAACAGCTTCTTTTCTCTTAGCACTGTCAAAACTAACCTCAAGTGATTTTCATGCTCTTCCCGGGACTTAGAATAAACCAAAATGTCATCAATGAACACGACCACAAAGCAATCAAGATAGGGCAGGAATACTCTATTCATCAAATCCATAAACACAGCTGGAGCATTGGTTAATCCAAAAGGCATGACCACAAATTCAAAGTGCCCGTAACGAGTCCGAAAGGCTGTTTTAGGAATATCCTCCGCTCGAACCTTCAACTGATGGTAACCGCTCCTAAGATCAAACTTGGAATACACTACGGAACCTTGAAGTTGATCAAACAAATCATCAATATGCGGAAGAGGATACTTATTCTTAATGGTCACTTGATTCGAAACAACACCGGTGCACCCCGGCGATACACTCGGTTTAATAAAACCTTGATCAAGTAACTCTTCCAATTGAACCTTCAACTCCTTCAATTCTTTGGTGCCATGCGATAAGGTGCCTTTGAAATCGGTGTAGTCCACAGTAACAATTCAATGCAAAACTCTAATTCCCGGTCAGGCAAATCATAATCAGTTGCAAATACATCCGGAATTCACGAACAATAGGAACATCCTCCAACACAACATCCTTTTGTGATCTATCCACAACACACGCCGATACCCGAACATCCGTGAGACAACAACTTTCGAGCCTTCAAAGTGAAATGAGTGAATTCCACCCATTATCTTATCACCCAAAAACACAAATGAAGGAACATTTGGCAATTCAAAAGTAACCAACTTCCTACGACAATCAACAATAGCATGATGAGCATGTAGCCAATCCATCCCCAGAATAACATCAAAATCCCGTATGGGCAATATAACCAAATCCGCAAGTAAGTGATGGTCATCAACAACCACATCACAAGCACGATAGACATCCAATACAACATGGCACTCCCCCAATGAGGTAGACACCTCCAACACATACGGTAAGAGTTCAGGTATAGCATGCAAATGATGAGCAAAATGTGATGCAATATAAGAATGAGATGACCCTGGGTCTATTAACACTCGGACTTTCTCACTGGAGATGGCTAAAGTACCTCCTATGACATTAGGGGCCTCGGGGACTCCCTTTTGGTCTAAGGCAAAGACTCTACCTTGCACTCTAGGGCGACCCTCGTTATCTCTTTTAACCCCGACATTTTGTTGCACACCTCCCGGTTGTGTCCCTTTGTTCTTAGGAAAATTCCGCTGAAAGTGTGTGCCATCACCACACAACAAACACTTCCCATTCTTCAACCAACACTTTTCCTCATTATGCCCACTCTTCTAGCAATACCCACAAGTAACTCTAGCATCACGCTGTCCATGACCAACATTTCCTTGATTCCCAGTTTGTTGTCGAGATTGTCCTCCCTGTCGGCTAGTGTTACTCCCCCTATTAGTCCCACTTGAGCTTGATCTCCTCCATTGCGACTGTGATGCCTGTGAGTTCCCACTAGTACTTCCCAACTTGCCTCGGTGCTCCTCTATATCATGCTCGATCTTATAAGCCTTGTCCACAGCACTTTGATAACTCGGCAACTCAAGTGGTAAGAGTTGTTTACGGTATTCCGTCCTTAATCCTTTCACAAAGCGGTAAATTTTCTTCTCCGTTGTTGGGATCAAGTGAACACAATACCTCACCAACTCGGTATATTTGGCAGAGTACTGGGCCACTGTCATCGTCCCCTGATCAAGACTAATAAATTTGACCTCCTTCTTGGCCTGAACCACATCCGGAACAAAGTGATTCCTAAACTCTCTCAAAAACATTTCCCATGTGCGAGCCACTCGATCCTGCACCCAACTCGCCTCTAGTACCTTCCACCAGTGTTCCACTGCATCCTCTAGCTTGAACGCTGTGAACTTGACTTTGTCTTCCTCGGTGCACTCTATTGCCACAAAAATCTTCTCCAAAGATTCAATCCACCTTTCTGCCTTCATCGGGTCTGGCTCCCCATCATAACTGCGAGGTTTCATCTTCAAGAACCTCCCCAACCTACGATCATAATCTCCATTTCCCCCATCTGGTTGATCCCCTCGGTTTCCCTAGCTTGTCCCTGTCCTGCCATTGCCTGCGTGCGATCCGAGTTTGTCGGTTCATTTCCATCATTGTCTGCATAAACCCCTGCATAGTTTGCATAAAAGCCTCAATCGGATTCACATGTGTCTCAGGTGGTGCATTCTGTTGCCCTGTTAGCTGAACTCCCGATTGATTAGGAGGTGGTCTAGGTGGTGAAGCATGGCTTTCAGCCCCAGCAGCTTCCCCAATATGACTTGTGCCAACCCCATCTGTGTTGGTACCATGACGTGCCTCTACCATTGTCAAATACCTGCAGCAAACACTCGACGTTAACGACACAAACACACAACCCACCCACCTAAACCAAGAATCCATTCCAGGTTATCTAACTTATGCTCTGATACCAACTGTCGCGACCCGCACCCGGACTCCAACATGGAATCCCGAGTCGGACCGCGAAAAATGCATAATAAAAATTCCATGTGCAATAGATGCAAGTATGAAGCATATGCACAAAACCCTGTAATGCACGTGCGATACTTTTCTTTGAAAACCATGTCAACACATCATCGGCATTAATAACAAGCCGGAAACTGAACCGATTTAAAACTTGGTTTGAATGTAAAATCAAACATAGAACATAACCTCCACGAGCAACGAGCTCGGAGAACCATAACAACTTCAAATCAAAGTATGCGGAAGTAACGAATATTAATAATTACATCACGCACGACAACCGTGTCGGCACAAACAAAAGAATATTACAATTATAAAGACCACACACTACCCAACATTACAAAGTTTAAGTAACATTGTATTCCCTCGGCCTCACCAAAATAAATACCAAGGCCCAAAAGAACAACCTGCAGAAAACGCCGAGACGAAGCCAAGACTCAACTAAGGGTTCCTCGCCGGACCGTGATCTAAGGAAAACAAATAAACATTGAACGGGGTGAGTTTAAAACTCAATAAGCTACTAATGCAACAATATGTCATACGAGATGCCGACAATAACAAGAACAAGTAATACAGGCTATAACAAGATTATATCAATCTTCATGCATAGCAATATAAGCATCTCATAACAACACGTCACCCTACACTACACGAGAGGCTCAACGATCGCCAACCGACCCATACCAGTTGGAAACCATGACCAACATTCGCATATGTAGGAACCATATAAGTGCGATAAGTAAACACATTCTAAAAGGATACGTATTGAGGTACACCTCCAAGATACCCAATACTTCCAACCAACCAACATATAATATACCAATGTAGGAGCCGTTGTTGACGTGCTTGATCGACGAATCAAAACCGTTAACCAATACTCAATAACCAATGTGTGAACCATTTTCGTATTCACGTCGACGGGTGATCTTAGTCCCTACAACCCAAGAATCAACCACGGAATAGCTTACCAAGGTTGCGTTTATTCCATACAACAAATGGCGCTATACCCCTACCGTGGCCAACGGTAAGGCGAGGCCCAGTGTATTGGCCTTCAACTATTACGTAGCCCCAGCTCCCGCAATAATTGAGCGTCAATATACCGCCAACAAATAATCCATGGACATAACAAATATACAAGTAGATGTTTACTTGACATTCTCAACAACAATTCAAACTCCAAAATGTGGAGCACAACAACATTTAACATGAATGTCTCAAGTAGGTCATAATAATCCTACTCACATAATCAACCATCTCATAATATTTACGAGAATTAAACAACAACATCATGCACAATTTCGGGTAACTAATTTTCCCGACAAAACTCTCGTATCACAACGGAATCCCCAAGTCACACACGTGGTCTCATTAATTATGAAAACCTATTTGACTCCGTTAGAGTCTTTATTCGTTTCTAATGAGTTCGAATCGAAGAGAAGCCATTTATACTTCAATATTAGCAAATGATACCATTTCTATGTGTATCAACCAAGACAAAACAAGTCTTTTAACATGCAAAATATGTCATCCACGAATTTCACATGGCTCAACAACAAAACATACTCTAACATGTTGATTTCAATATATAAATGCCATTTTGCAAGGCTAAGATGTCATACAAGACATAAATAGAGAAGGAGAGGGGTAGTAGCTTACCTCTTGATGAATTCAACCAAGAAAAACTCTAAGGAACCCACATGCAAACCAGGGATTGTGTTCTCCTAGTTGGTAGCTCCACAATTGTGAAGTTGGATTGTGATTTGGATCACAAATGAGCAAACTAGCTCACTTTCTCTCTCAAGAACTCTCTCAATCTTCTCTCTAAGTTTTCTGATGTAAAGGGTTGAAATGAGAGTGTTCTATACTCTCCCATGGTGTTATAAGGGTCAAGGAGGTCAGGTTTAAGTGGTGGAGGACATGGCTCAACCAAGGCCAAAGTTTTGGAGTCAAAGCTGGTCAAATAGGAGTAAGTTCGTAACAGCTGTCAAAGGGCGCGCAGGCAAAATCAACATTCTGCCTATGAAGCGATCGCTTTGAGTCGGGACAAGGCGATCGCTTTGGTACAGGGCGATCGCTTTGTGGGATACAGGGCGATCGCTTTGTTTCCAGGTTTAAGTTATAACCTTCTGCCTAGAGAGCGATCGCTTTGGTGAGGAACAGAGCGATCGCTTTATGTCCAGATCCAAGGTACGACTTACTGCCTAGAGAGCGATCGCCTAGGAAGGAGACAGGGTGATCGCTTTGTGTCCAGTAAGTCTCAAACTATTATAAAACTCTCCCAAAGTGGTTCTCAACAACCCAAAATGTTTCTAAGTCCAAAAATGAGATCAAAATACTCATTAAAAGTTTCCAAAAAGTCTGGAACGAAGCTAGAATTATAACACAAGATTAACACAATTATCAACATGTATCCAACAATAATTCCAAGGCATATAAAAATGCATGTAACCAATACGAGTGAGAATATTTTCAAGAAATATGCACAACATCACATGAACTTGATAAGAAAAATGATCATGCAAGTGATGCAAACGATACGGGTGTTACAATAATAGTGCGAATCTTACCATCAAGTAAAGCCATTAACCATCAGATAAAGGGGAAGCATGCTTTTATCTGCGCACTATAAGTAAACATACAATTAATATGAAGAACAGTGCAGAAACCAAATGAAGCAAAAGGAAAAAGAATTAAAGGGGAAGGAAATTTGAATCTCGGTTTTGATATAGCATCTAAGGACCTATTGGAAGATTCTGAACCATTAGAGTTACCAAACAAAACCTTATGCTGGTAATGACTGAAAAGAGAGATAGGTACATAGATAACGGCATCTGAATCAAAGTTTTAAATGTAAGAGGGAAAATGCAACATATCTTAACTTACCGACTTATCTGTCTTCTACAGAGCCCCTTCAATCCAAGAACGATTGTCATTCAATGTGGATTGGGGTGCGATGAATAACAATGAACCTCGCAAGTCCATGAGTGAATTGTAGTAGAGTTTGTGCAGATACAAAGGTCGAACCCACACGAACCGGTGTTTTGATTTAATGAAATTCAACTATTTGAACAAAACAAGAAATTGAAGATTTGATGTTTGAAATAAATTAAACTAAAGCAATAAACATAACAAGGAATTAAACTTAGGATTCAATTGTAGTTGATTTGGAAAAGTCAAGATTTGGGCCGGGAATTAGAATTCACCAATTGTTATACTCCCTGGGAATTCAATTAGAATTCACCAATTGTTATAGTCCCTGGGAATTCAATTCAAGAGTTCGTTCTCTAGGGTAAAGATTGGGATGCTTGGGTCACGATTTGCAATCTTAGTGTTCCTAATTGTCATACTCCCTTGGTCCGTTACGTAGAACAGTTAAAACCCATTAAGTATATGAGAACACAAAGAACCTACTTCCTACCTTAGCACGGATTATGAATCAATGGGAATTAATCTACCTAAAAGATGACCATATATGACTTATGAATTTTGGTCATTCAGTTCACCGTACCTAAATAAATCTAAACTGTTATAAATATATCTCGCATAAATAATTAGAAAAGATTCGATGAAGAACAATTTGGAAAGAACAAGAATTATTGAATTGATTAGAAGAATTAAATCAAGGCATAAAATTTCAATAATAGACGACCTCCAATTCCTAAATGATGAGTTTAGTTCCCCATAATTGTCAATACAAAACCTTGAATTTCTCCTTGAATAATTTCACTTCGCGAGAAAATGATATATCTCAATGTGATCCCCAATTCTAACCTAAAAGGGTTACATTTATATCCTACTATGTACAACAACAAAGGAAAAAGAAGTACAATACATTAAAGCTACCAAAAATAAGTTGGAAGTCAAGCGCACACTCCTTAGCCCGCCCTAGCGCCGCAAAACCCTAAAACACGCTCTTGAAAGTCGACGTTGCGCTAAGACGCACAAACGCTATCCGTAGCACTCAATTCTCGGAAATTGACCAAAGCTGCGTGCATGAAAACAATGTCATGCCTTAACGCGACTAAGGCGGTGTCCAGTTCTTCACCATACACCCTTCTTCTAAATTTTACAATGAGGCCCCTCGGCTTCCAAATTGACTCGAAACCATCCGACTTTGCACACTTCGCCTTTTAAATCCCAGGAACTACAAAATAACACTAAAAACTAATATTAGACTATAAAAACCCCAATAATTAGCAAAGCTTAAGTCTATAATACACTCAATAAATAAATAAAAGTACTCATTTATTAAACACGCCCAAACTTACATTTTTGTTCGTCCTCAAGTAAAACAAAATTAAGAAACATAAGAGAACTAAACAACTCAAATATAAACAATTTCTTTTTCTCAGTCAAGCTTTGGCGTAACACCCCACAAAGCCGCCGAAAAAAATTATGACACTTTGGCATTCACAAAACACACATACAATATAGAATTTCAACTCAATACGATCAATCTCACTTTTATATTTTCGTGTGTGTGCGTATAACTCGTTCCATCTCAATCACCCTCAAACCCGGATTAATGAAAACAATAATTCTCATCCAACCTCTAGTGTTTAAGGTATTCAAGACACCATAGGCTAACTTTTCATGATACTCTCCACTAATGTTGGTTTCCTTACCATTGAAGATCAATAGGACTTCAGTGTCTTGTAACGTTAGGCTAAGCTGAGGCTAACAAATGAACGGAAAGGATATGCAAAGACAAGAGAACCAACGATAAAACTCCTTTTAGTACACTCCTTAAATTTCATTCCACCCCTTTCACTTTAGTTACTTTCTTTTTGCCCACTTCAACCCCCAAACATGAACCTTTGCATACTTTGGGTTGAAGAATTTTATCAACAAATACTTTCATAATTTTTTTCCAAACGAGGTTTCATCCTTCTCATTTTTTTTAATAACTCATTTCTTCTCGAGCTACACTCTTTTTTTTTACTCATCTTTCTTTCTTCCACAGTACACAATGTTACACCTTGCCAAATCATCACCCCAACACATCTTATAACATGAAATTTTATCTTATGTTCTCTTGTAAGGTAGGACAAAATGTTAAGGCTAAATGGGTCAAGACCAATGAGTGTAAGAAAAGATGGCAAATGGGGGTTATCATGTGCTTTCCGCACACATTCTTCATTAAGACCGAAGACGGAAACTAAGGATATATGTTGAAAGTAAAGGTTAAGCTAAAAGGCACAACGGTTAACAAAAATGACCTAAACCATGTCCTCAATTTCATTCAACCTAAGAATTTCCCTCGAGCATCAATTGAGTAAGTTTTAGTGTTATCGAGGTTAAAACAAGCACTTAACATCCAGACAACAACTGCCCTTTTCCAACATATCTAGCTAAATTGGACCCACTTATGGGACTAAAACCACCACAGTGACCCACCAACTATCATTTACCAACGAATCCGAGACAAAGCCGGCGTAGTCTGCGTAAATCGACTTAGCGGCCACATGTGGATTGAATATTACCACTCTCCCCATAAAGGCACAATCTCAATATTAGTAAACGGAAGACCTACTAGAAAACATAAATAATGAGAGGATTGAGGCGGGGTAATTCTTGAAGAAATTTATGCCATGATTCATAGAGATATGAGAGGGTTACCAAATGTGGGTGACTCACGCCCATTTTGTTAATCATACTATCTCATCTTTTGTGAGGCTAACATGGAGGTAATTAAGACGGTAAACAATCTCATTTTAGTACGATTTGAGATTGTTTTAGGCTAAAAAGTTGAATTACGGAAAGAGCAATTCCATCACTTTACAAGTGATGAGGAGAGAAGACCAGCCCATTTGGGTCAAGTATTTTTCTATTTGCAAAATGAGTGTTTATTTTTTAAAAAATTGTATCATAACAAGTGTCCATTTTTAGATTTTTACTAATATTAAGTTGATTTTTGTGTCATTTTAGTAACACAAATATATTAATGCTCTTAGTGTCCACATATACCATTGCGGGGCACTCAATATGCCTTGCATAACTCGTAGAAGTGAGCGGAAGCAATGTTGTATACTCGCCTATCGTAGTCCGTGAATCGGAACCTAGCGATCTTGGACGAGGGACAATAACCCCTTCGACACACCCATACATGACGATGGATCCATACTATTAACAAGAGTGAGAAAGTCCTTTGAAAAAGGAGCTCTCTTACTCGAGAGGTGGTGAATTGGAGTGGCGGGACGCCCTTCGTAGGAGGTCGGGCGCGCGTGTATATAGTACGCACGCGTGTATGCGTGAGATAATAAGTACACGCACACGCGCGTATACATGTGTGTATATGTGCTGTGTGCCTAGGTAGGAGTGAATGATTGATTGAACTCAAAGATTCACTCGAGCCCAAGTTGTCTATAGACAAACCCGTGTCGATTATTCCTCGGGTGTTTGTACATTTGAGGAATTTAACGTGGCATAAATAGCTATAGTTAGCACCCTAGCTCGGAGCAGCCTATGACAGAGGAATCCCTTCGGGAAAGGAGCTATAGCTCGCTTCAACTCAAATCCTAGTTTTTCTAGCAAGTACGCGTGCGCGCGCACGACACAATTCCTTCGGAAGGAGCTGCAGCAGCGTAGCTAAGAGGCTCGAACTCATAACTCTAGGGAAAGAAAGAATAGCAAAAAGAAGGAATTGCACAGATGTAGCTCTGTTTTGAGGTTTGAGGAAGATGATTTTTGGAATTGGCCATGTTAAATTTAAGGCTTAAATCGCAATTTAGTCACCCTACTTTGACAGAAAATGCATTAAGCTCACCCTACTATTTTTTTCTTAATTTTATCACTATACTTGGCATGTTGAGTCAATAAGCTCACTAGGCTTAACTTCCTTTAGTTTAATTGGATGACGGTCTGCAAAAAGACAATAATGCCCGTGCACGTGTTACTCAGAAATTTAACAATGAAGTTGTCTTCCCTGCGGTCTTATTCTCAAACCCCATTACAACTAGTCAACTCTCAACTTTGACCGAGGCTAGTCAAGCTCACAATCCATGGCTAGAGTCACTCCTCCAAGCGGTTCCCTCCTCTTCAAAGGCTTCTATGTTACCTCCTCCTTCCAACTTCAATGACGTCGTTGGAGCTTTCGGCTTCTGAAATGTCTTATGTTAGCGGCGGGCTGTTCGCCTTCAAGTTGTTGACCGGGTTTTAATCGCCAATGAATCCCCACCCGAACAGAATTCATTTCCATAGCAAAATGTCTCACATAATTTTTCATATTTCGATTTCATTTTACTCCCCCGTTTAATTTTGTCATAATATCTATTAATTTCCCCCACTTTCTCGATCATGTATCATTTGGATAATATGAATTTGGTGTTTCTTAATTGTGAACCATAATTTCCCCGCCTCTATAGTCACCGATTTTGAATTTCTCATGAAAATATTCAGGGAGCTTTGATTGAGAAGGGATTCTTTATTTATTTATTTATTTATTTTGCCTTGGAATTGTTTGATCTCTGCCGGTTTTGTATGGGATTTGTTTAATTGAGAGCGATTAGGGTTTTGAGGTTCGGCGAACACGTTGGAGTTCACCATGGAAGTTAGCACTTTTGCTGGGTTTTGCTTTCGCATTAGGGTTGAGTGTGGGCTGTGTGATTTGGCTAGATGTCTGGGTGAAATGGATTCAGCGAACAAAACTCTCTCCTCTTCCCACTGTCGCGCTAGCAGCATTGATGTTGGTGGTGGTCTGGTGGGGGTGGGGTTGTGAAGGGTATTTTAGGGTTTAACAAAATTTTTAACACTTTTAACCAAAAAACTTCACGGAGTGATGAACGAGAATCAATATGCCAACTATAGTGATTAAATTGAAGAAAAAAAATAGTAGAGTGAACTATGAATTTTTCGTCAAAGTAGGGTGACCAAATTGCGATTTAAGCCTAAATTTAAAGAAAAGTTACTAACATTAAATGGTCATAACTTAGTCATTTTAAATCGAATTGAATGATTCAAAAGCCTAAATTGATTATTTTTCCAAGTACTTTCCAATGGATTTAGTTTCAGAATCAGATTCGGTGTCTATTTCAAATTAATATAATTTATTCCCGAATGTGTTGTAAGTGATTATATTTACCATTTATTGCTAAAAGTATAGAACTTAAAGTTGGTTCCTAAACCGTTTCATTGTGTTATATGCTTAGATTGAAGTGTGTTAGCGGTCGGGCAATTGGAGTATTTTGTCCTTGAGGGAAGGGTTCTTGTTAACCTAGTTACCATTCGTTTCTTGTTATTCTGAACCCTTCAATTTAAAATTGTTCTCGTTACCTTCAAATTGAACTCACTATTGGTTTTTCATTCATTTCACCTGGAATTGATTGTTCTCATTTGTTTTGCTACTCTACCATATACACTTTGAGGTTTTTACTATGATAAAAAATGATAACGTCATAAGTTGACTACTCCATTACCGATTGTTGGTATTGTTATTGCGGCTCTTAGTCAAAGTGGCATATGTAGTGGCACTTTGATGTTTGAGTCAATTGTTTGTAGGTTGGGAATTTGGCCGACTCAAGTGTTATAGAATTTGGCTTGATATCATTGCTAATCGTTATTGTTCCTCACTCTTTCAAAAGAGAAATATGATTGTTTAGTTTTGTTTCACAACTATTGTTATTAGATCTATAAAGCTACAGCTTATATTTTGATACACCTTTACTTGTCACATCCTTAAATGTTGACGGGTTCCTTTCTTGGGCAATTTGTTCTCACCCTTTTCGCTTCCATTTTTCCTTCTAGGTGATAGTTAGAGGGCACAAGTCGACTCGAATCTTTTAGCTAGGAGTTGTAAAGTGGTTTTAGGAGCCAGCTTACTTTTGGACCTTGTATTTTGCCTATATGTATGATGGAGTGTGTAAAACTTTTAAAAGTTTGTAAACATTTGGGATATCAACAATTTTGGTGTGAATGTATCCAAAGGATAGTTGGTCTGATGTACTTGTACTCAGTTGTGTAATATATAGTATTTTGGTTTATTTGAAAAAGAAATGTTTCTAGATTTGGCTTTCGCTTTAGTTATATTTCCGTGTTTGTTCTTCACCCCACATGAGACATGTAATCATGATCTCCGGGGCATGACATTTACAATAATGGCACTCGCGACTTGTGTTCCCAAATGACTTATTCTACTGTGAAGGGGTTGCCAAAACTGTTGCATGTGAAGTTCGAGTTTCTTCGGCTAACAACTCATTAACGACAAGGTAATAGAGTTCGATGGAAGACTGGTGCACGTCAATTCTCATATTCAGGATGAAGAGCTATCAACAACTAAACCAGACGTTGTTCCTCTACGAGAAAGATATGGTACACAAGCTCTCAACTCAACAGATTTTGTCATAGCCAATTGATCCCAAAGATGAATCATCTCGAATAGAAATCATTGTACACGAGCTCGAATATTAGCCTCTAATTGATATTGGACAACAAAGTTAGAACGCAGATATAGCCATTTCAAGTGATCCCGAACGTCCTTAGCCGTATCATATTTCGCCAATTGAATACCAATCTTGTTCTTAATAGAATTATTAATCCAAGTAATTATCTTTGAATTGCACGTCGCCTACGTATTACGTAGTTCTCATGCTTATCGATTGCAATGAATCATCACCTCCAGCCATTGTGGACAAATAAACATGTGACGACCCAACCCCGACCCGAGATGGGAACGCGGGTCGAGCCGTCCAAATAAGGACTACAATCATGCAAGGACTCGATTATCACAACTAACGTGACGCAACATTGGACACGAAATAAAACTCGGCATTTAAAAGCCGGAATATATAAAACTTCAAAACGATATAACAATTAATAACAAGTAAACCAAGTCATCGGCGAAATTACAGGAACCCAACACTAACAAGTCATGCTAATACAAAAACACCTCGACGGCTAAACATGCCGGAGAAACCACATCAATAAACAAGAGCTAAAGGGATGCTCGGCGGAAGTCTTAACAAGTGAACCATATACATGTAAACAAGGCTCGGCCAACAAGTGCCGGCAAACAACAAGAGACATAAGTAGAAAATTCATTTAGTCTACGACAAGTACAAGTTACTATGATTACACATTCCCAAGCGAAGTCTAAATGACTTGCTTAAACCCAACGTCCTTGCAAAAGAAGAAACCAAAAGCCAACGCTACCACCTCTAGGTGAACGATCACGAGTACAAGAAGACGATCAACCTCGAGAAGACGGACCGGGACTAGGATCTAAAACAGTAAAAGGGAGGGTAAGTCATAAAGACTTTGTAAGTAACCAATATGCATGACGGATATAATGCAAGGCATACATAGCACGTATCAAGCAAGATCATGTTAGCACGTAGTTCTCATGTCGCGATGCACATTGTTTTCACATAGGTGCGTAATTAAATCACATAGGATTAGGATATGTTATAGAACCGGTGCCGCTTCGTAGTCCCTGAAATAGACAAGGTTATCACGATTGTATTTGTCGGATGCACGTGTATGTTACATCGACCACGATTAGTATTATTCCAAGCGCCCTTTTGGTTACGACATGGTACTCTTCTCCACTTGTGATCGGTAGTGAAGGGTGTGTGCAAGTTATGGTATGGCGACCCATCATCATCATGAACCTCATGATTCATGACTATGATGCATCGTTGACCATCGATACAATTCACGTAATGCCACTGGACTAATGGTATGTCAAGTAGGTATTTACTTGTCATACAAATCAAGTAAGGAGCAAGTTCGACAAGAGCGAACTTGTCCGAGTCAAGTAGATGTTTACTCACGTAATAAATCAAGTAATGGAGCGAGGTCGACAAGAGCGACTCGTCCGATCAAGTAGGCATGTTATTCTATAATGTACAAGTCGAGCAATAGATCAATCATGTCAAGAATTCCCAAGAACAAATTTACAATTCAATTGAACTCTAAACGTCGTAGGGATTTGTTTGTAGAGTCGGTATTGTTCAATGACTCTCTAACGCAACTCCGATGAGTTATTGCTAAAATATTCCTAAGTAGCGAATGAATGCTATGTGCAATTCATGGCTCTTTTCTAAGTTCTCGATTCATATGCAATTAGACTATATGTCATTCGTGACTTTTAGTCCATCAAGATTTAAGTCCCACACTTGTGAACCCTAACATGTCCATCAATTTTTGAAGTGATGAATTATAACAAGTCCAAGAACAAAAGTTATTCCAAGTTCATCCTAGAACATTATTCACTCTTGACACAAGTCCAAATTATCAATTATGAGTCATTAACCCAAAATTTACAGAAATTTAACTTAAGAAATTTCAAGTTTTTAACATGATGCATGTCTTCTTAAACATGTAAACTAAAACTATCATGAAGGGAGCATACTTGATATTGAGCATACAAGACAAGGGATTGGGTACTTACCTCAAATACACAAATCAAACCAACAAAAGAAGAATCAAAGCCTCCCAAGTTGTTTCTCTAGTCTCAAGGAACACAAATATGGCTTTGCATGCAAGTTTGAGTGGTTGGAAATGGAGGAGATGAAAACACACAGTGATCTCACCAAGAACACACACAGTCTCTCTCTCACTGTTCTAAGAAGGTTTTAGGTGAAGTGGGTGTAATGGGTGTTATTTCTGGGGTTGACTTGGTTGAGGAGGTGTGAGTAAGCTAGCTTTGTCACTTAGGTACGTGTCTCAACCCCAAATAAACAGTCTTACAAGTTAATAAATATAAAATAAAGCTACAGCGCAACAGGGCGATCGCCCTCCCACGAAACAAGGCGATCGCTTTGACCTTCTGCCTACAAAGCGATCGCTTTGTTAAAGACCAAAGCGATCGCTTTGTACCCAGTTTCTCAATAGTGCATTCTGTCTACAAAGCGATCGCTCTGTCCAAAAACAAGGCGATCGCTTTGTACCCAGTATGCACCTCACTGAGTACAAAGTCATTTTAGTTACTAAAAATCATACCAAATCATTTTTGTATGAGCAACACAAGTAAACAAAGCTAAAACAAGCAGAAATTATCAAATTATAATACATTATACTAACATGGCATTTCTATTCATGCGAACAAGATATATAACATGCAAATTATGCAATTAAGAGAACTAGGGTGTCACATCCTCTCCTCCTTAAAGGAATTTAGTCCCTAAATTCACTTACCATCTAATCAAACAAGTATGGATACTTCTCTCGCATCTCACTCTCGTTTCCCAAGTGGCTTCTTCCATCAAATGATTCTTCCACAAAACTTTCACTAGTGGTATCCTCTTAGTCCTCAAGGTTTGTTCTTTGGTATCAAGAATCTTCACCGGCTTCTCAACATAGGAAAGGTCGGGTTCAAAGGTAATCTCTTCATAGGCAAGAACATGTGATTCATCCTTCATATATTTGCGGAGCATAGAAACGTGAAACACATCATGAATACCCGAAATAGACGGTGGCAATGCAATCCGGTAAGCTAAAGAACCAACCCTCTCAAGAATTTCGAACGGGCCAATATACCTTGGTGAAAGTTTCCCTTTCTTACCAAATCTCTTAGTACCACGGCGCGATATTTTCAAGAACACAAAGTCTCCAACTTGGAACTCAAGATCGCGTCTCCGGTTATCCGCATAGCTTTTACGCCTACTGAGCCGTACGCAATCTCTCTCTAATCAACTTGACATCCTTGGCCGATTGTTGTACCATTTCGGAACCCCATAACTTAGCTTCTCCAACTTCGTCCCAACAAATTGGTGAACGACACTTACGCCCATACAAAGCCTCATAAGGAGCCATCTCAATGCTAGATTGGTAAGCTGTTATTATATGCAAACTCGCCAACGGTAGATGTGAATCCCAATTGCCCTTGAAATCCATAGCACAAGCACGAAGCATGTCCTCTAATATCGTATCAATCTCTCCATTGTCCATCGGGGGATGAAAAGCGTACTCAAATTAAGTTTGGTACCCAAGGCCTCCTGTAATGAATACCAAAATCTCGAGGTGAATCTAGGATCTCTATCCGACACAATACTAACGGGGACACCATGTAGCGATAATCTCCTGGATATACAATGCTTAACCGACTCAAACGTAAGTCATCGCAATAGGAATAAAATGGGACGACTTCGTCAACCTATCCACAATAACCCAAACAGCATCGAAGCCTCTACGAGTACGCGGCAACCCGTGACAAAATCCATCGTGATATGTTCCCATTTCCACTCCGGAATCTCAAGTGGTGAAGTAGACCGGCAGGTCTCCGGTGCTCCGCCTTAACCTCGACATGTCAAACATCTAGAAACATATTCAGCTATCTCCCTCTTCATACCGTTCCACCAAAACTGCCTCTTCAAGTCACGGTACATCTTAGTACTACCTGGATGTATCGTGTACTTGGCTTTGTGAGCCTCGTCAAGGACCATACGTTTCACTTCATCGGAAGAAGGAACACAAACCCTATTCTGAAATGTCAAGATCCCATCATTGTTCATCGCAAACCCTGGTGTAGCATTCTCTCCCAATCGATCAATAATCTTCTTCAATTCAGGATCGGTAACTTGAGCCTCCTTGTTAGGTCCAAGGTTGCTCAAGATAGGCTAGAAGGGGGTTGAATAGCCTATGTCCAATTTTGAAATTGATCCAAAAATCTTACTTCACTAGGGTTTTATAAAGTTTTGCGGGCGGAAGTCTTGTGAAGTATAGGACAAGTTGAGAATGGGCGATCTTCACAGTCAAGATCATTGTTCTAAATAGTTTGGAAATCTGGAAATTTAAAGCAACGCAAACAATTCACAATCACACACAAGTGGACAGAGAATTTAATATGGTTCACACTTATAAATAAGTGCTACGTCCACAACCAAAGTGGTCAACTTTGGATTTGAAAATCGTGTACTAAGTTTATCCACTAGATATTTTACAAACTAAACCTCTAATGGATTGTGTACAAAAATTTTGTTGACCAAGTGTTTGTGTGGGAGAATTGAGATCAATAAGATTCAATTCTCGTGAGCTATGAAGAGCTAAGTGTTGCAATCAATGAAGAGCTTTAATGGACTAGACGTCTAAGTATGAAGCTCTTCAATGAAGGTATACGAATAGGACGTTTAAGCTTTTAAGAACTTGAAGACTATGGAGATTCGGTGGTTGGAGTAGTTGTGTGTTCTTATTAATGCTGCCATGAAGTCTCCTTTATATGCGGGAGTGACCTTGGAGCCGTTGGAGATCTTCATGAGTTGCTCAATTTGAATTCAAGAGCATTTAATGCTCTAATGGTGTTGTTGAGCTCGATAGGAGGTTCGCAGTTCCGATCTGTCCGACATTTTGCCAAAAATGGGTAGGCGTTTGCGGGCGAGAATGTCCTTTTCGAATTGTATGCCAAGAATGGAAAGCTTCATTAAATGCGTTTTGCGGGTTAACGTTGTATCGCAATTAATGAGATCTTTGAGTTAGGACATATCTTCGGAGATGACTATCGGACGTTCTTGGAGTTCTTCAACTTTGCGAGATAGAGCTTGGCTTGTACGAGCTTGTCCGATATCAAAGTAAGACTGCGAATCAAGTTTTGCCTATTTGTGCGAGGACGTCCGATGTCCTATAGGCTATCTTCTTCAAGACTTATACAATTAGCAACTCTAAGTGTTCAAGCTATGCCTAAGTACAAGTTGCCACTCTAACAGACGCAGCCCATTAGTCACCTTGTCTTAGACTTTTAGGTTATGGATTCAAGCAAATCTAAGCTAACATACAACAATCTCCTCCTATTTGCTTGAGTCCATGACCCTACGAATACAATATCAGCTGACCAAGTTCAAATCTAGTAATAACATGCTTGAAAGATTGATATATTAAATAAGCATGCCCTAGATGAACTTACATATAGGTCATTGTATTCAAGAATTACAAAGTGTTCACAAATGGGAAATTAAGCATCGAGACATTTGTAATTAGACGAATTTAAAAACATGCGGAATAGACAATATAGGACATGTATTTAAACCGGTGGTTTAATTTTCATGCATTCACATAATAAGCAGTTCATAAAAAGCATGAAAATATTTAAAATATAAACATTGTGAATTAAACATAGAGTTTAATTCCAAAGTTTTTGCAAAAAAAATTTATCGGCCGGATCGAGAGGATGACCTAGATGGTCTACGACCATAGCCTCTGCCTGATGAAGATGGCTGATAACCTCTTGATGTCCATCTAGAGTTAGCGGCGATTTAGTTTTGCAATTTCTTCTTTGGCTTCGCTAATTCATCTTTTGCGTCGGCCAAATCGTAGGAGAGATCGATGTTTTTCGTTTGACCTCGGCTAACTCGTCTCTTGTATCGCTAATGCGGAGGACAGATCGCTATTTTTCTCGTTTGATTAGTGCATTATGCTCAATGAGCCTTGTCCGCGATCATTGTTGAGTCTAGCCATCTCCTCCTTCATGGACGCAAGCGATGTATCAATGAGAGCAAGACGGGTGGAGGTAGTGATGTGCTCTTTGCGATAGAAGGCCAAGTGCTTGGAGGTGAGATTGCGCGTCGCTCGCACGGAGGAGTGAACAGAGCGATTCGCTGCGTTGAGAGTGAAGCACAAGCTTGTAACCGCTTCAATCATGTCGACGATCGCATCATCTTAGTGGCGATGTTGTCCCAATTGGTTTTGAAGATGGCGAGATGTCGAGGAGGAAGATGCGAGATCCGGTGGCAAGAGCGGTTGGGGCGAGATGGACCGGAGCGAGCATCAAAGCGGCCTTGGCGCCCTTCGAAATTTCCATGACTTGGGTCATGCAATCGGCTGGACATGGGTGATGTGAGACCGATCTGCAGAGAGCTGGTGCAGGGCCTTTGTTAGGTCAACCAGAGATGACCTCAAAGTCTTTCAAAAATTTATGAACAGCCTCAGCAGGATAGGTATCAGACGAGTCAGGATGACCCGCTGGAGGAGAGGATGGACCTACCGAAGGGGAAGGATTGCTGGCAGCTTGGGTAGGAGAGGGTGGAGGAGTGCTGGTGGAAGGCGGGAGTGGTGGAGGATGTTGAAGAAGGACTGGGAGGAAATGGTAATATGGTGGTAGAGGGAGAAGGAAGGCTAGGGAAAGCGAGGAACAGGGAAGAGCCTTTCTATGTAGATGACATAGGAAAGGGGTGAATGAAGAAGGGAGGAGAAAGAAAGGGAAAGGCTAGGAGAAAGGAAGAGAATAGGGATGAGAGGGTTGAAGCCAAGGAAAGTGGTGACTACATCGGTGAAGTTGTAGACCACGGGGTGAAGAAGGATGGAAGGATAGCGAGATAAGAGTGAAGACCGGAGGTTTAGGCGAGAGAAAGGAAGGAAGAAACGGTTGATTACGTGGGAAGAGGAAGGCCTAGGTCCTTGTGAATTGCAACCCATTGGTTGAAGATCATGAGATCTTGGACCGCGGAGTTGTGGGAGAAGAATTGCTGGGACCAGTGGGAGGAAGAGGTTCATAGAAGGCACCCCATTTAAAGATAATTTCACTGCGAGACATAGGGCGCGGGAATTTTCTGGGGTAGTCAAGGGTAGAAAGGTAGGGGTCGAGATCGCGGGGTTGGGCTTAGGCTGTTGTCCGGAAGGACAGCAAATCCGCCTCGGGGTGCGGATGGCTGTATGGGTTGGTCTTGAGGCGTTTGGGGATAGGCGGGTCGAAGAGGGAGAGATAGGGCGTTTGGAAGAAGGTGGTTGAGAGATGATGGCGGTGAGAAAGATGGTTCGTGTGGTGGTTGTTTGAATGGGAGCAGAGGAAGGAGGTGAGGAAGTAGGTGAGGTGGTAGTGGTAGTAGGTAGAGGTGGTGAAGGCGGTGAAGAGGCTATATCGCGAGTTCTTGAAGTGCACTCTTTTCTTTGCACTCTTTTAATGCGCATTCCATGAGCGGACCGTGTAGGTGAAGAAGAGGCGAAGTAGAAAGTGGAGAGGATTTGGTGGGAACTGCCGATGGAGAAACAGTGGAGAGCAGGTTGGTGCACACGGCTGAGTGGAAGGAGCGGCCGATGTTATATCCAGACCAAAAGATTCATCTGGAATGGAATGTCTGTTTGAGATTGAGTTTGGAGAGATCGTGGGTTTGAAATTAGAGGTATCCTTTTCAACCTCAGATCTAGTGCGAGATTTGCGGTTTTTCTTGAGACGGAGGGTGAGAGAGGAGGAATGTTTGGCCTTTTTGGAAGTAGGCTCAGAAGGTTCATAAGGATCATGATCAAGCGTGCTGAGATCAAAGTTCTCAGGAAGCTCAGCCCCTATAGGTTTAGGCTCCTCCTCAGCAGCTGGCTCAGTCTCAGAACACGTGACTTTCCGTTTACCCTTGCTGGCTTGGGTAGAAGTGCCACTAGTGGAGGAAGCGGCAGCACCAGCAATGACTATTGATCGTTTGGCCATATCGTCCCGGTATCGGGTAACGTTGTTGACAGTGAAAACATAGGTGTTAGACACCTTGATGAGATCGTCGGTGATAACTTTATCATCGATTTCTTCAAATCTGCGAAGAATGACATTGATGACTCGTACGAAAGGTCGTCGCATGGAGGGGTTGGATTGGACGTCGGCAACACTTTGCGACAGCATAGAGAAAACAATTTTTGCCCAGTTGAGCTGCTTTCGAAGAATCACAGCTTTGGTCCACAGAAGTTGTTGAGATGTAAAAATGTCTCTTGCCCCATTCTTGAAGAGAATGCTCTTATCGATCAGATGACTGATGTGATAAGCATTTTCAGGGAAGAGATTTCTAGACATCTCAGAGAACCTTTCAGGTTGAGCAGATCCTCGCATCATTTCCCAAGCAAGCGCTGATTCAGCATCGGTTAAGTCTAGTTTGCCTTCAATAGGCAGTTCAAGGATTGCCCCTATATCCTTATAGGTCAATTTGATGTAATGGCCTCTGATATAACCTTTGATGTAGCTTAGGTTGACCGGTTCATTGGCATTGGCTGGAGGAGGAGGCAGAATCATCCTTGTGTAAAATTCCTCGGCTAAAGCATTGTAGTGGGTATCATGAAGTTGGAACAAGGGAAGAAGCCCACATTCTTTAAATCCTTAAGCAATGCATCACCGGAGATGTGCGATAATGGAATCTCGATCGATCGTCATCCCAGGATGATAACTTGACCTGGGAAGTATTCTTAGTGGAAGATTTGCGGCTGTTTAGCCCTAGATGGCTTAGCGAGAGAGGATGATGTTGTGTCGGTAGCCTTGGAAGATTTAGTCCTTGCCTATACGGTTAGTGGATATGAGAACAGACATAGATATAAGAAGGTATGATTAAATACGGCCGATGTGAGTGATCACCGATATTAACACAAACAGTAATTCGATTAAAACCCAAAATATGTACGTATGAAGACGAATGACAAGAACAGTTCATGAACTGGGTTTCAAAAATATCTACCTATTTTGTCAATTTTTTAAGTAAACAGGATTGTGAAAGCTAAAGACATAATATCAAAGAAATCCGAAGTCACAATTTTATGCTACATAAACAAGATTCAAACGTCAATTTCAAGATTTTGCAGTTCATCAATGAAGTATTGTTCGAAATAGCACAAATTAGGTTAATGCAAATCATAAAACTTGATTTAAGTGAATTAGAAGGTGTAGAAATCATTACCATTGATGATTTCTGCTCGAGAACAAGAGAAATTCGAAGTTTTGAGAAGATTTGGGAAGATTGCAGATTGGAAGTCGAGAGGTTTTGAAAACGGCAAATGGCGGTTTTTGGAAAATGTGAAGAATCTGTATCATTTGCCTTTTTGTACTTCGACAAGTTAATAAATGGTATTTGATAAAATTTGAAGTCCGCATTTATGACGATGAATGATGACTTCATGACGTGCTTAGTGCCTACTTTTTATAAAGACCGCCGACTTGGATATGTAAGGCGTACTCGGTATTGTCTAATTTCTCGAGTTTCAATTTGCGAGCCATTTAGACAATTTTGTAAAATGATTTAAATAGTTAGTCAAAGAGGTTAAGGATTGAGGTCAAGCATACCAAGCTCTCCTCTTAAAAATGCAAACCTGGTTGAATCAAGTGGTTTTGTGAATATGTCTGCTACCTGATTCTCTGTAGGCACATATTGCATGCTGATGTTACCTTTTTCAACATGGTCTTTAAGAAAGTGATATCTCACATCAATGTGCTTTGTCTTGGAGTGCATGACAGATTTTGAGATCGAGATTGCCGACGTGTTGTCACACATTATAGGACAATTATCGGTCGTAATCTCATAATCAACAAGTTGTTGTTTGATCCACAGCAATTGTGAGCAGGCTACCGGCAGCTATGTATTCGCTTCGCTTGTTGAAGTTGAGACAGAGGTTTGCTTCTTCGGCCCATGAGACAAGTCTATTTCCTAAGAATTGACAAGTCCCACTTGTGCTTTTCTGTCAACTTTACATGCAGCAAAATCAGCATCGAGTAGCCTATAAGATTAAAAGATGAATCTCTAGGATACCAGATTCCCAAATTGGGAGTATCTATCAGATATCTGATGATTCTTTTGACTGCTTGTAGGTGAGACTCCTTTGGATCAGCTTGAAATCTAGCACAAACACAAACAGCAAACATGATATCGGGCCTACTAGCTAAGTATAAAAGTGAACCAATCATGCCTCGTAGAGAGTCATGTCCACTTTCTTGCCCTTCTCATCTTTGTCAAGATGGCGGTTAGTAGCCATAGGAGTGCTAAAGTGTTTGCATTCTCAAGACCAAATTTCTTGATAACATCCTTTGCATATTTGGCTTGATTGATGAAGATACCATTTGAACTTTGTTGAATTTGAAGACCAAGGAAAAAATTGAGCTCTCCCATCATGCTCATCTCAAATTTACTCGCATAAGCTTTTCAAACCTTTTGCAAAGATTTTCATTAGTAGAACCAAAGATAATATCATCAACATATATTTGAACAAGTAAGGAATGACCTTTATGTTTCATAATGAAAAGAGTAGTGTCAATTTGACCTCTTACAAAGCCTTGAGATATCAAGAACTTTGAAAGGGTCTCATACCAGGCTCTTGGAGCTTGTTTAAGTCCATAAAGGGCTTTCCTCGGCTTGTAGACATCTTCTCTTTGAGCAGTTTATGAATCCGGGGGTTGTTCTACATAGACTTCTTCTTGAAGTTCTCCATTTAGAAAAGCACTCTTTACATCCATTTGATAAACTTTGAAGTCTTTGAAAGAGGCATAGGCCAAGAATAATCTGATAGCTTCTAATCTTGCAACAGGAGCAAATGTCTCATCATAGTCAATACCCTCCTCCTGTCTATATCCTTGGGCTACCAGTCTTGCCTTGTTTCTTGTAATATTGCCGTTTTCATCCATTTTGTTTCTGAAAACCCACTTTGTGCCAATAACTGCTTGTTCTTTAGGCCTAGGTACCGTGACCGAGACTTGGCATCTCAAATTGGTTTAGCTCTTCTTGCATAGCTTCCACCCGACTTGGATCTTCCAGCTTCATCAATCTTTTGGGTTCAATGTTAGATACAAATGCGTAGAATACATGCATTCATTCCTTGAAGCTTGTCTAGTTTGAACACCAACATTAAGATCTCCAATGATTTGAGTGATAGGATGATCTTTTACTTCCCTAACTTCGCAGTTGAACTTGTCCTATTGCATCGGCGAGTTGGATTCTTGAGAAGTAGAAGTGATGAAGCTTGGTTTTCTAAAGGGTAGGTTAATTCCAAGGTAGGTTGTATGACTTCGGTGTGGAAGGCAAAGGGGATTCAGGGTTTTCGAGTGTTCATTTGTTGGTTCGTTTGAGGATTCTAACAGGTTGACTCTTGGAAGATCTTGTGAAGAAGGAGGATCGGCAGATCGGGACTTGGCATTGTGTACTGTCTCATATTCATCGAATCATTAGTAACCTTAGGAGCCAAATGTGGCCCAATGAAATCAAATTCATCAAAAGAAACATGTACGAGATTCAACAACTCTAAGTGAAGTTTTATTGTAAACTCTGTATGCTTTTGAAAACTTGGCATATCGAAAAATTCCTTCATCACTTTTGGATTCAAACTTACCTCTATGTTCTCTACCATTGTAAAGAACATAGCATTTACAACCAAATATTTTAAAGAATCCAATGTTGGGAGCGCCTCTCCATATTTCATATGGAGTTTTGTTATGAAATTTATTTATGATGGACTGTTTTGTGTGAAGCAGCGGTGTTCACTTACGCCCGAAATACATAGGCGGTTTGGCTTCGGCAATCATTGTCTTTCTGCTTCAATGAGAGTTCTTTCTTCCTTTCAGCAACTCCATTTTGTTGAGGTGTGCCAACTGCAGAGAAATTGTGACCAATTCCATGGTCATCACAATATTTGGCTACACCATTGTTTTTGAACTCGTTCCATTGTACGATCGACATCGAGATATCATCCGGCTTACGAGTTTGTAGTCTTCGAAGAGTTCGTAATGATGTCATATGCTTCATCTTTGGAGGACATCATCTCTACCCAAGTAAATCTTGAGTAATCATCAACTACCACAAGAGTATACTTGCGCCACCAAGACTTGTAGTAGTTACAGTCCAAACAGATCCATGTGCAAGAGCCGTAGAGGTGCGGTTGTTGATAGGCAAGGCTTGCTTTTGAAGGAAGATTTGTGTAGTTTGCCTAGTTGACATGCTCTGCGAGACGTGTGATTCATTGATATTTTAGGCAAACCAACAACTAGATTGTCTTTTGATAGCTTCTCCAGGTATTTGAAATTGAGATGACTAAGCCTTTTGTGCCACAACCAGTGTTGTCGGATGACCTAGCAACCAAGCATAGATTTGATTTTCTTCCAACGCATTTAGGTCAACAAATAGACATTCCCTTTTCGATCCTGTCGGGATAGTTGAACATGTCTCATTGTCCTTTATGAGACATTGACTTGAAAAACGACATGTTAGACCTTTATCACGAATTGTGATATGCTCGGCAGTGTGCTTTAAACCTTCAACTAGAGAGACTTTGTTGATGGAGAGATTGCCTCGATTATACTTCCATAACCAATGGTCTTCCCTTTTGAGTTATCTCCAAATATGACCGAGGGACCCTTTGCTTCAACAATGCTTGAGAGAAGATTTGGATCACCGGTCATATGCTTTGAGCATCCACTGTCTAGATACCATAGATCTTTCTCTTCTTCATTGACACCATAAAGCATTCTGAAATATAGACATTTAAGAATATGGTCCCCTTTTATTTTTGGGTCCTCAAGGTTAGCAACCTTTTGGGATCCACACTGTTTAACCTTTGGAGGAGTAAATCCTCTAGATTTAGGTGTGAATCTCGAAGGCATTCATGAATCTCATGACCATGGCATTTGCGAAAGAGCATTTGTGAAATCCTTCAACATGAGTAATGATTTCTTTTGAGGCTTCTTAATATCGCAGTCTTTGGAATGATCTTCTGGCGATAATTGGCCTATAGGACTTAGGCCGATAATGCCTTTTCTTGTTGATGTTAGGTTTACCATAGGTAGACCTCTTATCAAAAGATTTTGTATTTACGACACATGTCCTTTAAGCTTTTTATCGGCGAAATTCACTTCTTTTACCCTTTTATAGGCGTGTTGAGATCAGCGATCTTGCCTTTGACAAATTTAATAGGTTTGAGTGAGAATTCCTAGACTTGCTATTAGTCATCCTGTTTCCTTAGGGTGACTAATGGCGGGTTTTTGCTCGAGACTCCCTATTAGCGAGTCATTCTTGGATTGCTTTCTTTTGGACTTGTCTTTTGTGTTCTTGGGATAAACAAAAGGAACTTTGTTAAAGCCAAGTCCTTGCCTTTTGGGAGGCTGGTCATAAGAAACTTCTACGACCAATTCTTCACAATTACTTCGTGTCTCATCCTTTTGAGAACTAGAAGAACTACCTACTTTGAACTCACTTTGGAAACCAATACCGCTTTGTCATCTAAAGTTTTGGTTTGAGAGAATGGTATCAAAGTTTCCTTTAGAGTTATTCCAAGTATTGACAACCTTTTGAAGGTCATCTTTCTCGAATTTATCTTCTTGATGTGTTCAAGTAGGAAGTCCACTTTTTCATCAAAGCTTTGTTCTCTTTTTGCAATTTGATACTTTCAGCTTCGTCTATCAAGATCTTTGATCTTAGACATCAAGGTTGATTTCTCGAGACAGCTAGTTCATGCTTCTTGGCTAATTTCACATAGGCGCTTTGAATTTTGAAAATTCTTCCGGCATGTCTTTGTTAGCTTTGATGAGCTCTCCCTTTGATGGGTCATTGAACTCATCATCATCATCCTGTCATTTTGTTGAAATGGTAGTGACCTCACCGAATCATGTGGTGACTCCTGGCCATAAGGCATATGTTGGCTTCTTCAAAATCACAAGAGTCATCCTCATCGGTGTCGTGTCACACCAGTAGGTAGGTTGCTTTCATCAATGTCTTCACCACCATCCCTTTTTGTTTTTGAAATTTAGACTCGGGACGTTTCTTATAAAATTCATACTTTGGCTTAGGACATTGAGAGGCAAAGTGGCCTGGTTTCCTACAATTAAAACAAACTAGCTCATTGTCCTTTTGGTGGTCTCGATTTATAAGGAGCGAGAACTTTTGGTTGAGCGCTTGTTTTATAAGGAACGGCGTTTTGTGAGAAGATTGCCTATGTGATGATGATTTATTAAACCTTTTGAAACGTTGATATTTCTTTACAAACATAGCAAAGGCTTCGTCGAAAGAATATCATCATCTTCACTTGGATGTAGAAGGTGTTTCATCGGGTTTTGAACAGAAGGTTCGATAGACATGGTGGTAAGGACAAGTTTTTAAAACTCTTTTCCATTTCTTGAGCTTGTTGGATCTCAAGCTCATAAACCGAAAGACTAGCATAAAGGTTTCTAAGAGTCAATTTGTTTAAATCTTTTGACTCTTTCATGGCGTAATTTTAACATGCCATAAACGCCTAGTGCATTTAGAAATCTCATGTTTATTTCTTTCTTTTCATACTTCTTTCCTAAAGAATAGCAAGAGTTGACTACCTCATAGAATCTGTCATAGGCGCTTCGTAGAGACTCTTTGGGATCCTTTTGAAGGAGTCAAACTTGGATGCGGTATATAATTTGTTGTTCTTTGTCTCACCATCACCTTCAAGATATTCAAGGATGGCTTCCCACATCTCCTTTCTTTGTGTGGTTGATAATCTGGTACGTGCTTATATCAACACGGCTAGTAATGATGTTGATGGCCTTTCCATCCGAGCATCATTCTTTCGGTCTTCATCATCCCACTCTTCTTCGGCTTTGGTACTTCAGTGCAGCGGTTGGATCTACCGCGCCGTGTATTAGGCTTCATTGGAATTACGGGTCCATCGTGACACATTTCCACAAACGTTTATCAATTGAATTCATATGTCTTTTGACTTTATCTTTCCAGATGTCAAAGTGAACTTCATCCAAGACAGGACAATGGTTCACGTTTGAAGTTTCCAACATTTGGTGAGCAGCCATGATCTTTAATCTCTCAAGAGGTTAATCTCGGAAAAACAAGTTTTCAAAGAGTTAAGCTCGATACCAATTGTTAGGTCCAAGGTTGCTCAATATAGGCTAGAAGGGGGTTGAATAGCCTATGTCCAATTTTTGAAATTGATTCAAAAATCTTACTTCACTAGGGTTTTAAAAGTTTTGCGGGAAGTCTTGTGAAGTATAGGACAAGTTGAGAATGGCCGATCTTCACAGTCAAGATCATGTTCTAAATAGTTTGGAAATCTGGAAATTTAAAGCAACACAAACAATTCACAATCACACACAAGTAGACAGAGAATTTAATATGGTTCACACTTATAAATAAGTGCTACGTCCACAACCAAAGTGGTCAACTTTGGATTTGAAAATCGTGTACTAAGTTTATCCACTAGATATTTTACAAACTAAATCTCTAATGGATTGTGTACAAAAATTTTGTTGACCAAGTGTTTGTGTGGGAGAATTGATATCAATAAGATACAATTCTCGTGAGCTATGAAAAGCTAAGTGTTGCAATCAATGAAGAGCTTTTAATGGACTAGACGTCTAAGTATGAAGCTCTTCAATGAAGGTATACGATAGGACGTTTAAGCTTTTAAGAACTTGAAGACTATGGAGATTCGGTGGTTGGAGTAGTTGTGTGTTCTTATTAATGCTGCCATGAAGTCTCCTTTATATGCGGGAGGACCTTGGAGCCGTTGGAGATCTTCATGAGTTGCTCAATTTGAATTCAAGAGCATTTAATGCTCTAATGGTGTTGTTGAGCTCGATAGGAGGTTCGCTTCCCTGTTCGACATTTTGCCAAAAATGGGTAGGCGTGCTTGCGAGGAATGTCCTTTTCGAATTGTATGCCAGAATGGAAAGCTTCATTAAATGCGTTTTGCAGTTAACGTTGTATCGCAATTAATGAGATCTTTGAGTTAGGACATATCTTCGGCAGATGACTATCGGACGTTCTTGGAGTTCTTCATTTTGCGATAGAGCTTGGCTTGTACGAGCTTGTCCGATATCAAAGTAAGGCTTGAATCAAGTTTTGCCTATTTGTGCAGAGGACGTCCGATGTCCTATAGGCTATCTTCTTCAAGACTTATACAATTAGCAACTCTAAGCTATTCAAGCTATGCCTAAGTACAAGTTGCCACTCTAACACGCAGCCCATTAGTCACCTTGTCTTAGACTTTTAGGTTATGGATTCAAGCAAATCTAAGCTAACATACAACACTCCTTAATCAACCCAAATAAAACGGCGTAGAACATTAGCAAATAGAACACTACGCCCACTTACAATAGGACTCCATTCCCGGACATCCTCTAGCATCTTCCATTCCCTCATCATCATACAAGACATATAAGCCTTCCTACTCAAGGCATCAGCAACAACATTCGCTTTTCCCGGATGGTAAAGAATAGTAAAATTATGATCCTTAAGCTTCTCCATCCAACGCCTCTGTCTCATATTCAACTCCTTCAGAGAAGAGGTACTTCAAACTCTTATGATCTGTATACACCTCAAACTTCGCTCCATACAGTAATGTTTCCACTTGTGAAGCGAAAACAATTGCCGCCAATTCAAGGTCGTGAGTTGGGTAATTCTGTTCATATGGTGACAACTTTTTCGAAGCATAGGCAATCACCTTCCCGTTTTGCATAAGCACGCAACCCAAGCCCTCTAATGAAGCGTCACTATAAATCACAAAGTTATCACATCCACTAGGCAATGCTAAAACAGGAGCTGTGGTCAATCTCTTCTTTAATTCCTGAAAACTGGCCTCGCACTTATCACTCCAAATGAAAGTAGACTTTTTCTGAGTCAAATTAGTCATAGGAGTAGCAATCTTGGAGAATCCCTCAATGAACCTACGGTAGTAACCCGCCAAGCCCAAGAAGCTACGAACTTCGGTTACCGTTCTAGGAGTCTTCCATTTAGTAATAGCCTCCACCTTAGAAGGATCCACCGCAATACCCTCACTAGAAACAACGTGCCCAAGAAAAGATACTTGTTCAAGCCAAAATGCACACTTGCTAAACTTCGCATAAAGTTTCTTTTCTCGTAACAAGGAAAGAACCACTCTCAAATGGTTAGCATGTTCCTCTCGTGACTTTGAGTACACTAAAATATCATCGATGAAAACCACAACAAAGCAATCCAAATAATCATGAAACACCCGATTCATCAAGTCCATGAAAAGCGCAGCGCGTTTGTCAACCCAAACGGCATCACCACAAACTCATAGTGGCCATAACGTGTCCGAAAAGCTGTCTTTGGGACATCCTCCCGAACTCTCAACGGTGATAACCACTCCTCAAGTCTAGCTTGGAATACACCACGGATCCCGAAGTTGATCGAAGAGATCATCAATGTGAGGTAAAGGGTACCTATTCTTGATAGTAACCTGATTCAACGGCGATAGTCAATGCACAACCGCAAACTACCATCCTTCTTCTTCACAAATAATACCGGTGCACGGAGATACACTCGGTTTAATGAACTCCTTATCGAGAAGTTCCTGCAATTGGTCTTTCAACTCCCTCAACTCACTGGGGCCATTCTATAAGGTGCTCTAGAAATTGGTGAAGTTCCGGCAATAGTTCAATGCAAAACTCTAACTCTCGGTCGGGAGGTAATGCAAAATCATTTGAAAAGACATCCGGAAATTCATTAACTACCGGTACATCTTCTATATTAACAGTAGACATGCTAGTATCAAGCACACAAGCAATATACCCGTGCACCCCGAGATAGAAGTTTCCTAGCCCGCAGCGAAATGATATGTATACTATTCATGGCATGATCACCCGTAAACACAAATTCCGGAATACCGGCATGGCAAAAGTAACTCTTTACGACGACAATCAACTAGAGCATGATAAGTGCACAACCAATCCATACCCAAGATCAAATCAAAATCCCGAATAGGCAAAACTACTAGATCCGCATGCAAGACCCGATCACATACAAGCACATCACAAGCTTTATAAACTTCCGACGCCAACAATTGATCACCCAACGGTGTAGACACTTCAAGCACATAAGGCAACTGAGAAGGTAACACGCACAAATGCTCAATGAAATGCGATGCAACATAGGAATGAGAAGACCCTGGATCTATAAGAACTCGAGCCCTATGGCCGAAGACTGAGAGAATACCTCCAATAACTGAGGTCGACTCTGGAACACCACGCTGGTCAAGCGCAAAACACGAGCTTGGGCCTTAGGACGCCCATCACTATCCCTCTTGGTGCCCGATCGTGAACCGAACCCACGGATGAGTAGTCTTAAACTTGGGACAATCTTTCACTCGGTGACTTGAATCTCCACAACCCAAACACGCCCAAGTCTGACCCTACACTCATTGTACGAATGCCCCGGTTGTGACAAAAGGAACACTCAATGTGCTCGCTCCGCCGGCCTTGCCGCCCTTGCGAAGCCGGAGTACGATTATCACGACCATCGAAGTACGCCTAGGCTGTCCATCCGATTGCGCCTAGACCGACCACCGTACGGCGGTTGCCCGATGACCGCCGATTACCCGGCCGACCCTTCCGAATGCCGCGAGGTCACCCGAGATGATCTGCGATGATCGCTGCGAGGATCGCACAAGAGCTTTTGCTCCTCTATATCTCTCTCGATCTCATAGGCGCGATCAACGCACCCTATAGTCTGTCAACCGCAATGACAAGAGCTGCCTTCTATACTCGCCTTTAGACCCTTAACGAACTTGAGCACCCTCATGGGCTCATCGGGTACAAGATGTGCACAATAACGAGACAGTTCGGTGAACTTGGCGAATCTCGAGCCACCGTCATAGAACCTTGTTCTAGATCCCGGAACTCTTTCTCCCTCTTTCTCCTCACCACCATAGGTACATAAGAAGCCTTGAACTCCTCTCGAAATTAGACCAAATCTTTGGAACCCGGTTAAGATCCCACTTGCCAACAATACTCTCCACCAATGATTCGCGCCCTCCTTATACATACGCTAAGACAACCTTCTCTTCCTCCGTGCGCCTAGAGCCGCAAAGATTTTCTCCAAGTCCTCCAGCCATAACTCGCTTTACTAGCATCGGACTCTCCTCGAAAGATGGAGGTTTCATCTTCAAGAACCTCTCCAAAGTAGTATTATTTCTAGCTCTAGGTCCTGGCGGTGCCTCGTTACGAGGTGGTGAAACTTCCGCCTCTGGTTCTGGTTCTGGTGGTGGTGGTGGAGGTGGTACACCTCCTGCTTGACCCTCTTGTGCCAACTCGGTCATAACAGTCATCATTCTACGAAACAAGCCCGCCATACGGGCATTCTCATCACCCTGATTCTGAGGTGGGGGTACCTCAACTTCAGGTTCTTCTGGAGCTCTAGCCTCTGGCTCAGCAGGAACCCTCCTAGGCCCTCTACCTCGACCAATACCACTCCACCGCTACTAGCCCCGGTCTAGGTCGCACCATGATACACCTATAAGAAATCACTCGACGTTAGAACATCACACAAGAACTTAACCCAACTAGGCCATGGAACCTATCCTGGCCGATAGCTAACCTATAAAGCTCTGATACCAACTGTGACGACCCAACCCCGACCCCGAGATGGGAACGCGGGTCGAGCCGTCCAAATAAGGACTACAATCATGCAAGGACTCGATTATCACAACTAACGTGACGCAACATTGGACACGAAATAAAACTCGGCATTAAAAAGCCGGAATATTTAAAACTTCAAAACCTGATATAACAATTAATAACAAGTAAACCAAGTCATCGGCGAAATTACAGCCGGAACCCAACACTAACAAGTCATGCTAATATATAAACACCTCGACGGCTAAACATGCCGGAGAAACCACATCAATAAACAAGAGCTAAAGGGATGCTCAGCGGAAGTCTTAACAAGTGAACCATATACATGTAAACAAGGCTCGGCCAACAAGTGCCGGCAAATAACAAGAGACATAAGTAGAATATTCATTTAGTCTACAACAAGTACAAGTTACTATGATTACACATTCCCAAGCGAAGTCTAAATGACTTGCTTAAACCCAACGTCCTTGCAAAAGAAGAAACCAAAAGCCAACGCTACCACCTCTAGGTGAACGATCACGAGTACAAGAAGACGATCAACCTCGAGAAGACGGACTGGACGACTAGGATCTAAAACAAGAAAGGGAGGGGTAAGTCATAAAGACTTTGTAAGTAACCAATATGCATGACAGATATAATGCAAGGCATACATAGCACGTATCAAGCAAGATCATGTTAGCACGTAGTTCTCATGTCGCGATGCACATTGTTTTCACATAGGTGCGTAATTAAATCACATAGGATTAGGATATGTTATAGAACCGGTGCCGCTTCGTAGTCCCCGAAATAGACAAGGTTATCACGATTGTATTTGTCGGATGCACGTGTATGATACATCGACCACGATTAGTATTATTCCAAGCGCCCTTTTGGTTACGACATGGTACTCTTCTCCACCGTGATCGGTAGTGAAGGGTGTGTGCAAGTTATGGTATGGCGACCCATCATCATCATGAACCTCATGATTCATGACTATGATGCATCGTTGACCATCGATACAATTCACGTAATGCCATGGACTAATGGTATGTCAAGTAGGTATTTACTTGTCATACAAATCAAGTAAGGAGCAAGTTCGACAAGAGCGAACTTGTCCGAGTCAAGTAGATGTTTACTCACGTAATAAATCAAGTAATGGAGCGAGGTCGACAAGAGCGACTCGTCCGATCAAGTAGGCATGTTATTCTATAATGTACAAGTCGAGCAATAGATCAATCATGTCAAGAATTCCCAAGAACAAATTTACAATTCAATTGAACTCTAAACGTCGTAGGGATTTGTTTGTAGAGTCGGTATTGTTCAATGACTCTCTAACGCAACTCCGATGAGTTATTGCTAAAATATTCCTAAGTAGCGAATGAATGCTATGTGCAATTCATGGCTCTTTTCTAAGTTCTCGATTCATATGCAATTAGACTATATGTCATTCGTGACTTTTAGTCCATCAAGATTTAAGTCCCACACTTGTGAACCCTAACATGTCCATCAATTTTTGAAGTGATGAATTATAACAAGTCCAAGAACAAAAGTTATTCCAAGTTCATCCTAGAACATTATTCATCTTGACACAAGTCCAAATTATCAATTATGAGTCATTAACCCAAAATTTACAGAAATTTAACTTAAGAAATTTCAAGTTTTTAACATGATGCATGTCTTCTTAAACATGTAAACTAAAACTATCATGAAGGGAGCATACTTGATATTGAGCATACAAGACAAGGGATTGGGTACTTACCTCAAATACACAAATCAAACCAACAAAAGAAGAATCAAAGCCTCCCAAGTTGTTTCTCTAGTCTCAAGGAACACAAATATGGCTTTGCATGCAAGTTTGAGTGGTTGGAAATGGAGGAGATGAAAACACACTGATCTCACCAAGAACACACAGTCTCTCTCTCACTTGTTCTAAGAAGGTTTTTAGGTGAAGTGGGTGTAATGGGTGTTATTTCCTGGGGTTGACTTGGTTGAGGAGGTGTGAGTAAGCTAGCTTTGTCACTTAGGTACGTGTCTCAACCCCAAATAAACAGTCTTACAAGTTAATAAATATAAAATAAAGCTACAGCGCAACAGGGCGATCGCCCTCCCACGAAACAAGGCGATCGCTTTGACCTTCTGCCTACAAAGCGATCGCTTTGTTAAAGACCAAAGCGATCGCTTTGTACCCGCTCAATAGTGCATTCGTCTACAAAGCGATCGCTCCGTCCAAAAACAAGGCGATCGCTTTGTACCCAAGATGCACCTCACCGAGTACAAAGTCATTTTAGTTACTAAAAATCATACCAAATCATTTTTGTATGAGCAACACAAGTAAACAAAGCTAAAACAAGCAGAAATTATCAAATTATAATACATTATACTAACATGGCATTTCTATTCATGCGAACAAGATATATAACATGCAAATTATGCAATTAAGAGAACTAGGGTGTCACAAAACAACTCAATCCGACCAAAATCAAAACAAGCATTAATCTTATAACACGTCTCACCAACAAATTTACCAAGTGCAATCACAAACTACAAAAATAGTGCAACCAAATCAAGCAGGAGACTCACCAAATCAAGCAGGAGAGTCACCGAAAAACGCCAAGCAGATTTCGAAACCAGAAAGGATTTCAATCCCTAGATTTTTTTGATAATCCCTTTAACAAAGAAGATCAAGAAGTGAAGAAGAAAGAGAAGAGAAAAGGAGGCTATCTCATAAAAATAGAAAAAATTAGGTTTTACAATACGAAAAGTGGCTTATATTGCCTAAAAGATAAAAGATTAGAACACCCTTGTAATGGCTAAGTAATGAAATATAAACACATGCTAAAAGATAAGATGGATTTTTAATTCGGCAAGAGATGGAAACCAAGCAATGTTATAGAAACACAATTTTGTATGCAAGATACAGTCAAATAACAGACCTGACGGCTTGAACATCGATATTGAGAAAGATCATAAGACCGGCCGAAAATTGTATTCTTGATCTCCTGATCCAATTCTTGGAATCAAGAAAGTGCTCGCTTAGTCGCTTTCTTAGGGTGAAATTCTTTATTGAAGTAACATCCCATGTTCAAATACATTTATAGAATTCTCATTTATGCATGTCCACTTTTTAGAGAGGTAATGGCTAAATCCAGGACACATAGTGTTGATCGAAATGGGGATCAACTCATATATGATCAAAACGAAATTCCAAGCTAACAACTATTGGGAAAGCAAGATAGAGAGTGGAAACTCGAGAATGAATTTTGCTTCCTCTAAGCCAAAGCCCAAAATAAGCAATCTAAAATGGAAGCTAGCATCATACCCTACCCATCTAAAATAGAAACAATTTCTAAAGCAGGGCGGAGCAAGCTCAATCCAATTTTCTTTTTCAAGTACATAGGTCATGTTCATATACACGGTTCATTTCGTGCTTTATGATTTTTTTCTCTCGTGATTTTCACTCTCTCTTTCCTTAGTCTTAGTATTTTTCTCCTCATATCTCTTTTCTTTTGATTTAATAATTACAAAATTAGGGACCATATATAAAACAGATTTTCTATCCAAAGAGGGACATGATTTTAAATGTTGATTGACAAAATTTAAAGGGCAAGTATAAAAATTGAAATGCCCTACTCACGTGATTTTTGTTAGGTCATTTGTGAGAGAAAAGAGACTATGAACAAGCTCGGCTTAAATCCGTACACAATTACGCTACAAAAATAAAGGTTTCGATAGGCGACAGAGTGTCCAACCATACTTGACGTGCCCACGGATCACATTGTTACATACATAGTCAAAAGAGCATATATTTTCAAACCCAAACATTATATAGATATTCATAGTCAAAAGAGCATATATTTTCAAACCCAAACATTATATAGATATTTATTCGTTTTGACAATTATTAGTAGGATGACGATAGTTTGAAATCCTCGTTGACTCGGTCTAATGTGCACCGCAAAACAACAAAATTGCGGACCCACCACGTTATCAATAGGAGGATACGAAATCAATGACATGAACATCTTTTAACCTATGGTTCAAGAGTTAGCACCTTGGGATGTATTTGATTTGTTGGGTCCGATGATGGGTAGGGTAGTTTTGACTTTTGCTTTCCATGAAAAAGTAAAAAGTAAATAAATTTGTCAATACGGCGACGTAGGTGAACATAATTTCGAAAGAGAGACAGAGCCTAGAGCATTTCGAATTCAGAATAACAAATGTGAAGAACACACTACTTGTTTAACAATAGAGAGGGCTATTCACACATCTTATTCCATCGCAGGTTATACTTGTTCGTATTATATCCGCCCATTTTCAAGTCCAATAATTTAAACCTTGTTGATTTGAAAAGTGTGTTCTAGCTAAAACCCTCTCGAATCATTTTATTTTTCCGCCCTAACTACTTCAATAGTTAGATACTCTGATAATTTTTTGCACGATAATTTTATAAGCTATTCACCCTCCCCAATCTAGCCTATTTCCTTTACTTAAGGCTAACAACAACCTTGACCAACATTTTTAATGCTCCATGGTTATGTCATTCATACTTGGATCTTGGAGCCATTTGAAGGTTTGAATGTTCAATTTGAGATCTAAAAATGGGTGCATTAAATGCAAAGTCGTTGAAGATTAGTTGCATGGAATGACTTTTTTACTTTTTAACTTGTAACCTTCTAGCATTAAATGCTAAAGACAAATCTACCTAAAGTAGGTAAGTTAATAATTCAACAAACTTGCAAGCGAAATTAGTTAGCTAAAAGAGAAGGGAGATGCTAAATGGCTCAAATTGGGACATTCAAAAAGATATTTAAGTAATTTTTATCATTAATGTTAAGGACGTTGAAGTTATTTTATAATTTATATGACCATGTTATCCCTAATTCTAATTTAGTTGGCTCCATAGTTATTAGGGACAAAACAAGAACATGTTCCTTCTATAAAAATATTATGAGTTGCTCTTTAGAAAACTTAGTTTTGAAAACAAGTTCCCTATAAGACTTATTAAGAATCTAAATTATGAATTTTACATTCGTAACCAACATCAATGCATTGAGAAAATTTAAAGTGCGCAATTATTTTTAATGCAAAATTTCAACTTTTCGTTAGAAATGCATTAAATATGCTCAATCGTTATTCAAAGCCTTAAATACCAATTTGATCACTATATTTTCACCAAAATTCATTAAGCTCACTTTATTTATTTATTTTTTTACATCACTCTACTTGGACTTTTTCAATCAATAAGCTCAATGATTGAGTGAGCTTATTGATTCTCCAGTCAAGTAGAGTGATTAAAGTGTGAAAAAGAAAATACGGTGAGCTTAATGAATTTTGGGTGAAAGTAGAGTGACAAATTTGTATTTAAGTCTTATTCAAACTATAAGTATAAACCTCAACTTAAAAGAATATTTAAAACCTTCAACAACCAAGGTTTGAACTTTGAAGGGAATACAATCAAAATGGAAGGTGGAAAGCAATACTAAAATTATATGTATTAGAAGATGCCTAAAACTTTTGGTAATAAAGTAAGAATCTCGTTAACTTTAGCCCTAAGCGCACATGTTAAGGAGTATTAAATAAGATAGTTGGTGGTGAAAATTTGTAAAAGTTGGCATTAATTAAAGTAGTTGGTAGGGTGATTAGTGTAAAAGAGATATTGTTTTGTATCCTAAGGGCACATGTTAACGAGTATTATTTACGATAGTTAGTGGTGAAAATTTGTGAAAGTATGCATTAATTAGGGTAGTTGGTATTAAAAATTAGGGTGGTTAATTAATGTGAAAATAGGGCTTAATGTAAAAGTAAGCATTAACTACCACACCAATAAGCTCTAGCTCAACTAGTACTACTTCTTTTAATGGAGATGTTGAGTGTTCAAGTCTCACCGAGACGACACCCTAGTACTTAAAAAAGTTGTGTTCAAGCTTCACGAGGTATCGTTGTTGTTCAAGTCTCATCAAAGGCCTATTTAGTACGCTCACTTCTCTTAATAGAGAGGTTGAGTGTCCTACACCATAGTCATCCTAATACTTTACTAAGTCGGTTCACTTCTCTTAGAGAAGTTGAACCATCCTGGTACTTCACTAAGTCAAGACCCATTTAGTGCGCTCACTTCTCTTAATAAAGAGGTTGAATGTTTAAGCCCTACACTAGCGTTCAAAAATTTTTCTAGCCACACAAAAATAAGGATTGGGGTAAGGTCTATGTCCCCTCCAACTTTTTTTTTTAAAAAAAATCAACTAAATTAATGCTCTTTCCCTTTGAGGCCCATTTAGTACGCTTACTTCTCTTAATAGAGAGGTTGAATGTTTAAGCCCTACACCGCGTTCAAAAAATTTGTTCTAGCCACACCAAAATAAGGGTTGGGTAAGGTCTATGTCCCTCCAACCTTTTTTTTTTTTTTTAAAAAAAAAACATCAACTACGCAATTAATGCTCTTTCCCTATTAAATATTCCTTAACATTAGTCCTTAAGACACATGTTAACAAGACTCATAAAGTAATTACAAAATGGGAAACAATTATGTACAGTCTTGGGAACCATTAATGCCATCCGCTTATGATAACGATCATCCTTGTGCATAGAAATGACTATAAAAGCTTAGCCCAAGATGTGAATAAACAAAATAAAAAATAAAAAAAAAAGGCTCAAACACTCATTTGTATATCTGGTTCCTTTTATAGCAAAGAAAATCTTCAATTATTTACCTTAGTTGGAAGTCAAATAGGAGATCACAAGCTCAAGATGAACGAAACACTTACCGGTATTCTCCCTAGATTATTAGTTTTTGAAGAGATTTTTTTAATTACTTATTTTTGCTTTTATGTAAAAATTTAAATGTGAAGAAGAAATTTGACTTCTCCTTGTCATTCTCTAAGATAAACAATTTCTTTCATTACTATAAGGTTGATTATGTTGATATGTGTGACACCCTAGTTCTCTTAATTGCATAATTTGCATGTTATATATCTTGTTCGCATGAATAGAAATGCCATGTTAGTATAATGTATTATAATTTGATAATTTCTGCTTGTTTTAGCTTTGTTTACTTGTGTTGCTCATACAAAAATGATTTGGTATGATTTTTAGTAACTAAAATGACTTTGTACTCGGTGAGGTGCATCGGGTACAAAGCGATCGCCTTGTTTTTGGACGAGCGATCGCTTTGTAGACAGAATGCACTATTGAGAAGGGTACAAAGCGATCGCTTGTCTTTAACAAAGCGATCGCTTTGTAGGCGAAGGTCAAAGCGATCGCCTTGTTTCGTGGGAGGGCGATCGCCTGCGCAAGCTTTATTTTATATTTATTAACTTGTAAGACTGTTTATTGGGGTTGAGACACGTACCTAAGTGACAAAGCTAGCTCACTCACACCTCCTCAACCAAGTCAACCCCAGGAAATAACACCCATTACACCCACTTCACCTAAAAACCTTCTTAGAACAAGTGAGAGAGAGACTGTGTGTGTTCTTGGTGAGATCAGTGTGTTTTCATCTCCTCCATTTCCAACCACTCAAACTTGCATGCAAAGCCATATTTGTGTTCCTTGAGACTAGAGAAACAACTTGGGAGGCTTTGATTCTTCTTTTGTTGGTTTGATTTGTGTGTTTGAGGTAAGTACCCAATCCCTTGTCTTGTATGCTCAATATCAAGTATGCTCCCTTCATGATAGTTTTAGTTTACATGTTTAAGAAGACATGCATCATGTTAAAAACTTGAAATTTCTTAAGTTAAATTTCTGTAAATTTTGGGTTAATGACTCATAATTGATAATTTGGACTTGTGTCAAGTATGAATAATGTTCTAGGATGAACTTGGAATAACTTTTGTTCTTGGACTTGTTATAATTCATCACTTCAAAAATTGATGGACATGTTAGGGTTCACAAGTGTGGGACTTAAATCTTGATGGACTAAAAGTCACGAATGACATATAGTCTAATTGCATATGAATCGAGAACTTAGAAAAGAGCCATGAATTGCACATAGCATTCATTCGCTACTTAGGAATATTTTAGCAATAACTCATCGGAGTTGCGTTAGAGAGTCATTGAACAATACCGACTCTACAAACAAATCCCTACGACGTTTAGAGTTCAATTGAATTGTAAATTTGTTCTTGGGAATTCTTGACATGATTGATCTATTGCTCGACTTGTACATTATAGAATAACATGCCTACTTGATCGGACGAGTCGCTCTTGTCGACCTCGCTCCATTACTTGATTTATTACGTGAGTAAACATCTACTTGACTCGGACAAGTTCGCTCTTGTCGAACTTGCTCCTTACTTGATTTGTATGACAAGTAAATACCTACTTGACATACCATTAGTCCAGTGGCATTAAGTGAATTGTATCGATGGTCAACGATGCATCATAGTCATGAATCATGAGGTTCATGATGATGATGGGTCGCCATACCATAACTTGCACACACCCTTCACTACGATCACGGTGGAGAAGAGTACCATGTCGTAACCAAAAGGGCGCTTGGAATAATACTAATCGTGGTCGATGTATCATACACGTGCATCCGACAAATACAATCGTGATAACCTTGTCTATTTCGGGACTACGAAGCGGCACCGGTTCTATAACATATCCTAATCCTATGTGATTTAATTACGCACCTATGTGAAAACAATGTGCATCGCGACATGAGAACTACGTGCTAACATGATCTTGCTTGATACGTGCTATGTATGCCTTGCATTATATCTGTCATGCATATTGGTTACTTACAAAGTCTTTATGACTTACCCCCTCCCTTTTACTTTTAGATCCTAGTCGTCCAGTCCGTCTTCTCGAGGTTGATCGTCTTCTCGTGCTCGTGATCGTTCACCTAGAGGTGGTAGCGTTGGCTTTTGGTTTCTTCTTTTGCAAGGACGTTGGGTTTAAGCAAGTCATTTAGACTTCGCTTGGGAATGTGTAATCATAGTAACTTGTACTTGTTGTAGACTAAATGAATATTCTACTTATGTCTCTTGTTATTTGCCGGCACTTGTTGGCCGAGCCTTGTTTACATGTATATGGTTCACTTGTTAAGACTTCCGCTGAGCATCCCTTTAGCTCTTGTTTATTGATGTGGTTTCTCCGGCATGTTTAGCCGTCGAGGTGTTTATATATTAGCATGACTTGTTAGTGTTGGGTTCCGGCTGTAATTTCGCCGATGACTTGGTTTACTTGTTATTAATTGTTATATCGTTTTGAAGTTTTAAATATTCCGCTTTTTAATGCCGAGTTTTATTTCGTGTCCAATGTTGCGTCACGTTAGTTGTGATAATCGAGTCCTTGCATGATTGTAGTCCTTATTTGGACGGCTCGACCCGCGTTCCCATCTCGGGGTCGGGGTTGGGTCGTCACAGTTGGTATCAGAGCTTTATAGGTTAGCTATCGGCCAGGATAGGTTCCATGGCCTAGTTGGGTTAAGTTCTTGTGTGATGTTCTAACGTCGAGTGATTTCTTATAGGTGTATCATGGTGCGACCTAGACCAGGGGCTAGTAGCAGTGGAGCTGGTATTGGTCGAGGTAGAGGCAGGCCTAGGAGGGTTCCTGCTGAGCCAGAGGCTAGAGCTCCAGAAGAACCTGAAGTTGAGGTACCCCCACCTCAGAATCAGGGTGATGAGAATGCCCGTATGGCGGGCTTGTTTCGTAGAATGATGACTGTTATGACCGAGTTGGCACAAGAGGGTCAAGCAGGAGGTGTACCACCTCCACCACCACCACCGCACCGAACCGAGGCGGAAGTTTCACCACCTCGTAACGAGGCACCGCCAGAACCTAGAGCTAGAAATAATACTACTTTGGAGAGGTTCTTGAAGATGAAACCTCCATCTTTCGAGGGAGAGTCCGATGCTAGTAAAGCAGAGTTATGGCTGGAGGACTTGGAGAAAATCTTTGCAGCTCTAGACTGCACGGAGGAAGAGAAGGTTGTCTTAGCTGTGTATAAGCTGAGAGGGGCAGCGAATCATTGGTGGAGAGTATTGTTGGCAAGCTGGGATCTTAACCGGTTCCAAAGATTTGGTCTAATTTCGAGAGGGAGTTCAAGGCTTCTTATGTACCTATGGTGGTGAGGAGAAAGAGGGAGAAAGAGTTCCGGATCTAGAACAAGGTTCTATGACGGTGGCTCGATTCACCCAAGTTCACCGAACCTGTCTCGTTATTGTGCACATCTTGTACCCGATGAGCCCATGAGGGTGCTCAAGTTCGTTAAGGGTCTAAAGACCGAGTATAGAAGGCGCTCTTGTCATTGCGGTTGACGACTATAGGGGTGCGCTTGATCGCGCCTATGAGATCGAGAGAGATATAGAGGAGCACAGTGGCCGTGCGATCCTCGCATCGCGATCATCGCAGCTAGCATCTCGTGACCTCGCGGATTCGGAAGGGTCGCGGGTAATCGGTGCGGTCATCGTGGCAACCGCCGTAACGGTGGTCGGCCTAGGCAGCATCGGATGGACAGCCTAGGCATTCGTGATAATCGTACTCGCCTTCGCAGGGGCAAGGCCGGCGGAGTGAGCCTGTTGAGTGTTCCTTTTGTCACAACCGGGGCATTCGTACAATGAGTGTAGGGTCGACTTGGGTGTTTGGGTTGTGGAGATTCAAGTCACCGAGTGAAAGATTGTCCCAAGTTTAAGACTACTCACCGTGGGTTCGGTTCAGCGATCGGGCACCAAGAGGGATAGTGATGGGCGTCCTAAGGCCCAAGCTCGTGTTTTGCGCTTGACCGCCGTGGTGTTCCGAGTCGACCTCGGTTATTGGAGGTATTCTCTCGCCTTCGGCCATAGGGCTCGAGTTCTTATAGATCCGGGTCTTCTCATTCCTATGTTGCATCGCATTTCATTGAGCATTTGTGCGTGTTACCTTCTCGCTGCCTTATGTGCTTGAAGTGTCTACACCGTTGGGTGATCAATTGTTGGCGTCGGAAGTTTATAAAGCTTGTGATGTGCTTGTATGTGATCGGGTCTTGCATGCGGATCTAGTAGTTTTGCCTATTCGGGATTTTGATTTGATCTTGGGTATGGATTGGTTGTGCACTTATCATGCTCTAGTTGATTGTCGTCGTAAAAGAGTTACTTTTGCCATGCCCGGTATTCGAATTTGTGTTTACGGGTGATCATGCCATGAATAGTATACATATCATTTCGCTGCGGGCTAGGAAACTTCTATCTCGGGGTGCACGGGGTATATTGCTTGTGTGCTTGATACTAGCATGTCTACTGTTAATATAGAAGATGTACCGGTAGTTAATGAATTTCCGGATGTCTTTTCAAATGATTTTGCATTACCTCCCGACCGAGAGTTAGAGTTTTGCATTGAACTATTGCCGGAACTTCACCAATTTCTAGAGCACCTTATAGAATGGCCCCACTGAGTTGAGGAGTTGAAAGACCAATTGCGGGAACTTCTCGATAAGGAGTTCATTAAACCGAGTGTATCTCCGTGGGTGCACCGGTATTATTTGTGAAGAAGAAGGATGGTAGTTTGCGGTTGTGCATTGACTATCGCCATTGAATCAGGTTACTATCAAGAATAGGTACCCTTTACCTCACATTGATGATCTCTTCGATCAACTTCGGGATCCGTGGTGTATTCCAAGCTAGACTTGAGGAGTGGTTATCACCGGTTGAGAGTTCGGGCAGAGGATGTCCCAAAGACACTTTCGGACACGTTATGGCCACTATGAGTTTGTGGTGATGCCGTTTGGGTTGACAAACGCGCCAGCTTTTCATGGACTTGATGAATCGGGTGTTTCATGATTATTTGGATTGCTTTGTTGTGGTTTTCATCGATGATATTTTAGTGTACTCAAAGTCACGAGAGGAACATGCTAACCATTTGAGAGTGGTTCTTTCCTTGTTGCGAGAAAAGAAACTTTATGCGAAATTTAGCAAGTGTGCATTTTGGCTTGAACAAGTATCTTTTCTTGGGCACGTTGTTTCTAGTGAGGGTATTGCGGTGGATCCTTCTAAGGTGGAGGCTATTACTAAATGGAAGACTCCTAGAACGGTAACCGAAGTTCGTAGTTTCTTGGGCTTGGCGGGTTACTACCGTAGGTTCATTGAGGATTCTCCAAGATTGCTACTCCCATGACTAATTTGACTCGAAAAAGTCTACTTTCATTTGGAGTGATAAGTGCGAGGCCGGTTTCAAGAATTGAAGAAGAGATTGACCACTCTCTGTTTTAGCATTGCCTAGTGGATGTGATAACTTTGTGATTTATAGTGACGCTTCGTTAGAAGGCTTGGGTTGCGTGCTTATGCAAAACGGGAAGGTGATTGCCTATGCTTCGAAGAAGTTGTCACCATATGAACAGAATTACCCAACTCACGACCTTGAATTGGCGGCAATTGTTTTCGCTTCACAAGTGGAAACATTACTGTATGGAGCGAAGTTTGAGGTGTATACAGATCATAAGAGTTTGAAGTACCTCTTCTCGCAAGGAGTTGAATATGAGACAGGCGTTGGATGGAGAAGCTTAAGGATCATAATTTTACTATTCTTTACCATCCGGGAAAGCGAATGTTGTTGCCGATGCCTTGAGTAGGAAGGCTTATATGTCTTGTATGATGATGAGGGAATGGAAGATGCTAGAGGATGTCCGGAATGGAGTCCTATTGTAAGTGGGCGTAGTGTTCTATTTGCTAATGTTCGTGCTACGCCGCTTTATTTGGGTTGATTAAGGAGGCTCAAGTTACCGATCCCGAATTGAAGAAGATTATTGATCGATTGGGAGAGAATGCTACACCGGGGTTTGCGATGAACAATGATGGGATCTTGACATTTCGAATAGGGTTTGTGTTCCTTCTTCCGATGAAGTGAAACGTATGGTCCTTGACGAGGCTCACAAAGCCAAGTACACGATACATCCAGGTAGTACTAAGATGTACCGTGACTTGAAGAGGCAATTTTGGTGGAACGGTATGAAGGGAGATAGCTGAATATGTTTCTAGATGTTTGACATGTCGCAGGTTAAGGCGGAGCACCGAGACCCGCCGGTCTACTTCACCACTTGAGATTCCGGAGTGGAAATGGGAACATATCACGATGGATTTTGTCACGGGTTGCCGCGTACTCGTAGAGGCTTCGATCTTGTTTGGGTTATTGTGGATAGGTTGACGAAGTCGTCCCATTTTATTCCTATTGCGATGACTTACGCTTGAGTCGGTTGGCGGCATTGTATATCCAGGAGATTATCGGGCTACATGGTGTCCCCGTTAGTATTGTGTCGGATAGAGATCCTAGATTCACCTCGAGATTTTGGCATTCATTACAGAGGCCTTGGGTACCAAACTTAACTTGAGTACAGCTTTTCATCCCCACCGATGGACACGGAGAGATTGATACGATATTAGAGGACATGCTTCGTGCTTGTGCTATGGATTTCAAGGGCAATTGGGATTCACATCTACCGTTGCGAGTTTGCATATAATAAGCTTACCAATCTAGCATTGAGATGGCTCCTTATGAGGCTTTGTATGGGCGTAAGTGTCGTTCACCAATTTGTTGGGACGAAGTTGGAGAAGCTAAGTTATGGGGTTCCGAAATGGTACAACAATCGGCCAAGGATGTCAAGTTGATTAGAGAGAGATTGCGTACGGCTCAGAGTAGGCAGAAAAGCTATGCGGATAACCGGAGACGCGATCTTGAGTTCCAAGTTGGAGACTTTGTGTTCTTGAAAATATCGCCGCGCCGTGGTACTAAGAGATTTGGTAAGAAAGGGAAACTTTCACCAAGGTATATTGGCCCGTTCGAAATTCTTGAGAGGGTTGGTTCTTTAGCTTACCGGATTGCATTGCCACCGTCTATTTCGGGTATTCATGATGTGTTTCACGTTTCTATGCTCCGCAAATATATGAAGGATGAATCACATGTTCTTGCCTATGAAGAGATTACCTTTGAACCCGACCTTTCCTATGTTGAGAAGCCGGTGAAGATTCTTGATACCAAAGAACAAACCTTGAGGACTAAGAGGATACCACTAGTGAAAGTTTTGTGGAAGAATCATTTGATGGAAGAAGCCACTTGGGAACCGAGAGTGAGATGCGAGAGAAGTATCCATACTTGTTTGATTAGATGGTAAGTGAATTTAGGGACTAAATTCCTTTAAGGAGGAGAGGATGTGACACCCTAGTTCTCTTAATTGCATAATTTGCATGTTATATATCTTGTTCGCATGAATAGAAATGCCATGTTAGTATAATGTATTATAATTTGATAATTTCTGCTTGTTTTAGCTTTGTTTACTTGTGTTGCTCATACAAAAATGATTTGGTATGATTTTTAGTAACTAAAATGACTTTGTACTCGTGAGGTGCATATGGGTACAAAGCGATCGCCTTGTTTTTGGACGAGCGATCGCTTTGTAGACGAATGCACTATTGAGAAACGGGTACAAAGCGATCGCTGGTCTTAACAAAGCGATCGCTTTGTAGGTCAAAGCGATCGCCTTGTTTCGTGGGAGGGCGATCGCCCGTTGCGCCGTAAGCTTTATTTTATAATTGTTGACTTGTAAGACTGTTTATTTGGGTTGGGACACGCCCTAAGTGACAAAGCTAGCTCACTCACACCTCCTCAACCAAGTCAACCCGGAAATGACACCCATTACACCCACTTCACCTAAAACCTTCTTAGAACAAGTGAGAGAGAGACTGTGTGTTCTTGGTGAGATCACTGTGTGTTTTCATCTCCTCCATTTCCAACCACTCAAATTTACATGCAAAGCCATATTTGTGTTCCTTGAGACTAGAGAAACAACTTGGGAGGCTTTGATTCTTCTTTTGTTGGTTTAATTTGTGTGTTTGAGGTAAGTACCCAATCCCTTGTCTTGTATGCTCAATATCAAGTATGCTCCCTTCATGATAGTTTTAGTTTACATGTTTAAGAAGACATGCATCATGTTAAAAACTTGAAATTTCTTAAGTTAATTTTCTGTGAATTTTGGGTTAATGACTCATAATTGATAATTTGGACTTGTATCATGTATGAATAATGTTCTAGGATGAACTTGGAATAACTTTTGTTCTTGGACTTGTTATAATTCATCACTTCAAAAATTGATGGACATGTTAGGGTTCACAAGTGTGGGACTTAAATCTTGATGGACTAAAAGTCACGAATGACATATAGTCTAATTGCATATGAATCGAGAACTTAGAAAAGAGCCATGAATTGCACATAGCATTCATTCGCTACTTAGGAATATTTTAGCAATAACTCATCGGAGTTGCGTTAGAGAGTCATTGAACAATACCGACTCTACAAACAAATCCCTACGACGTTTAGAGTTCAATTGAATTGTAAATTTGTTCTTGGGAATTCTTGACATGATTGATCTATTGCTCGACTTGTACATTATAGAATAACATGCCTACTTGATCGGACGAGTCGCTCTTGTCGACCTCGCTCCATTACTTGATTTATTACGTGAGTAAACATCTACTTGACTCGGACAAGTTCGCTCTTGTCGAACTTGCTCCTTACTTGATTTGTATGACAAGTAAATACCTACTTGACATACCATTAGTCCAGTGGCATTACGTGAATTGTATCGATGGTCAACGATGCATCATAGTCATGAATCATGAGGTTCATGATGATGATGGGTCGCCATACCATAACTTGCACACACCCTTCACTACCGATCACAAGGAGAAGAGTACCATGTCGTAACCAAAAGGGCGCTTGGAATAATACTAATCGTGGTCGATGTATCATACACGTGCATCCGACAAATACAATCGTGATAACCTTGTCTATTTCAGGGACTACGAAGCGGCACCGGTTCTATAACATATCCTAATCCTATGTGATTTAATTACGCACCTATGTGAAAACAATGTGCATCGCGACATGAGAACTACGTGCTAACATGATCTTGCTTGATACGTGCTATGTATTGCATTATATCCTGTCATGCATATTGGTTACTTACAAAGTCTTTATGACTTACCCCTCCCTTTACTGTTTTAGATCCTAGTCGTCCAGTCCGTCTTCTCGAGGTTGATCGTCTTCTCGTGCTCGTGATCGTTCACCTAGAGGTGGTAGCGTTGGCTTTTGGTTTCTTCTTTTGCAAGGACGTTGGGTTTAAGCAAGTCATTTAGACTTCGCTTGGGAATGTGTAATCATAGTAACTTGTACTTGTCGTAGACTAAATGAATATTCTACTTATGTCTCTTGTTATTTGCCGGCACTTGTTGGCCGAGCCTTGTTTACATGTATATGGTTCACTTGTTAAGACTTCCGCCGAGCATCCCTTTAGCTCTTGTTTATTGATGTGGTTTCTCCGGCATGTTTAGCCGTCGAGGTGTTTATATATTAGCATGACTTGTTAGTGTTGGGTTCCGCTGTAATTTCGCCGATGACTTGGTTTACTTGTTATTAATTGTTATATCGTTTTGAAGTTTTATATATTCCGGCTTTTAAATGCCGAGTTTTATTTCGTGTCCAATGTTGCGTCACGTTAGTTGTGATAATCGAGTCCTTGCATGATTGTAGTCCTTATTTGGACGGCTCGACCCGCGTTCCCATCTCGGGGTCGGGGTTGGGTCGTCACAATATGTAATGTTGAGAAACAAGATTGGATTCACTTTCAAAAGAGGAAAAATAGAAGTTGGAATTGTGATTAGCGGTCTTGCATGTTGTATGATAACAACATAAACTTAACAAATCAAATTCAAAAAAAAAAAAAAAAAGGACAGTTTTTGTTATATTGTCCACTTAATAGGAAAATAATTAAATTATAATTATAATTGACCAGAGTAATAAACAAGATACATCATGTCATTAAATTATTTTAATGTATAAAAAGAACAACTGATTTTGAATAGGAATGCATTTTATGTGCTAGGAATTATAAATAAAAAAAATTCAAACTATTTCAAACACCAACGCACTTTGTTTGTTTGTTTTTTGTCAATTTGACTAATTTTTAAATGAATATTTAACAATTTGGAGAAAATAGCTAAATCTTGTCAAATATATATCTAAAAATTGGTGAAATTGACTAAAGAAATCAAAATGTATCTCTTTTATTGACCAAATAATGATGACAAACATATTGTTCACCCAAAAAAATGTTCATCTACTTTACTTGGTATACACTTTCATTTACAAAGTTTTTCTTTTAAAAGACAGGGTGGCTTGCATCATTTTCGCAAAAGACGTTCTTTGGGGCATGTTCTGTTCATCCCAACCTTGAGAACAATGTTCTAAATTGGTATTGCATTAGATGTGATAGAGCACCGCAAATACGCACCACATCATACTCCCATACCGGCCATAAGCTAGTCAAGATTTATAGACATGTCCACCAGATGTTGTCCGCGCGCACATGGAGACTGTAATAGACTGTTCCACGATACGTACTTTCTCTTCACATGAAAGCCTTTTCATATAATTGTATGAATATACTTGGTTTCACTCACATTAAATTGTGGTTCTAGTCGTATGGATGCAATAAGAACCTGGTCCTTGCTCGCAACCCCTTCCCCATTGCGGTGTGAAGAAAATAGAGAGCATGCTTGTGATGTATGCAGGAGAATATTGCATGATCCCGTGCACCGCTTCGCTCAATCGCCCGCAAGGTAGGACAAGAACCGGCTAAAATGTATGTTCATTATATTACTTCCTTTCTTTGTTTGTTATCAAGCTTCCGTCAAATATTTTTCGGTGACAGAAGTTCAAGCAAGCACAGGAGGAAAGGAATACCTCGCGGAGCTCCCTTTAAATGAAAGACTTCGTGTGTCGTGTTCTCAGAGCATAAATCCTGCTGTGCACTGAACAAATTTGTTTTTTCTTCATGTATGTTGTTTTGCGAACCACCGCTGATAGACCATAGAATTTGTTCCAGTGTGCTTTATTTCTTAAAAATGGCTTTGGGAACTAATTTATATTTTGGTAAAATGTTGAAATAAATCACTAGATAACCTGAAAGTTCAACAAAACAAATGCAGAACATCAAGATATTTCAATGCTAGAATTTCAAAGGTAAATCTCAATAATAAATGTTAGAGCTTTTTTTCTAATGAGCATGAATGAAATACATAGAACTGTAATGTTGTAGCTATAAAAGAATTAGATTACTAACATGGGGATTGTGAAAGAAACAAAGCCATAAAACCAAATACCTAAAATTATCAAACTAAGTTTCAAATTGTTCTAGGCTTTGAATCACATCAAATTTATGGGGATTAACCACTTTGCGGTAGAGTAGAAAAAGGGAATCACTGTTTTGTTGTATTGATTTCCAAGAGATTTCTGGGTGGCAGAAAATAATTCTTGTATTCCTAAATGCCAATTGGAAGACGAAATGTCAAAGATAGTATTAAGATAAAATGCATGTGTACTGTTTTGAATGGCCAAAAGATTTCTGTGAAATTTCATGGTCCGGAGTACTCAAAGAGACCATGAAAAAAGCACAAGTCTTACAGATCAAAATTTAGACACAAATTGAAAAGCCTGACTGAAGGGAGTAGACAAATCTATACCATAGATACGTTATAAATGGATGTGGGAGCTTAGCCAAGACAAAATTACTATGGGCCTTTGCCCCTCCATGTGCCCAAGATGAAAACAATTGGAAGGAAGTGACTTCATAGCCAGGGCCGGCTCCACATAATAGGCAAGTGAGGCAATTGCCTTAGGCCATTGACAATTTTAGACCCTAATATATAATTATATATATAAAGAAATAATTAAAGGATTGTATAAATAGTAACTATATTTTTTTTAGTTAATTACATATTCACTCCACTTTGTTAGACCTTGAAAAAAGGAAACAGTTATCTTTCCTTTATAAAATTATACCTTTCCTTTATAAAATTATATGTCCATCGTTTGAAAATTAGGAAAAATAAAACTTTCCAAATTATTGAAATCAACTAGACCTTCCATTTTTCAAACAATATTTCTTTCTATCTAAGCTTTGGAAAGACAAAAAGTCAATCTTCTTTGTTGTCCACCATCAATCATCTTCTTTGTTTTCCAAATGCATAGATTGTTTATAGGATATTATTGACAACACCTATAATGGTTGCTTCGGCTGAAAGAAGTTTTTCAAAATTGAAATTAATAAAATCGCACCTAAGACCAACTATGTCGTCTCAAGGAAGATTAAATGGATTGAGAATGTTATCAATTGAAAAAGGTATAATAGAAAAATTAAAATATGAAAAATTAATTAATAATTTTGCATCTCAAAAGGTTAGAAGAGTGCATTTTAAATAAATAAAAAGTTAAATAGTTATAAAGCTAATAGAATTAGGCCTTAATTTATTTTTCATGCACTCATGCTTTAAGCCCCAATTTAGATAGAGCTACCCCTGTTCATAGCCTTGAAGCTGTGGTAAATCAGTAATTACTTAGGAAAGACGAGGAATTCATGCCTACACGAAAAGATGACAGAAGTTCAGCAAGCACTCGGAGGAAAGGAATACCTCGTGGAACTCCCTTTAAATGAAGACTTCTATGTGTCTTCGTTCACTCATTAAATCTGCGCGCACGAACAAAAACTTTTTTCTTCATGTATGTTGTTTCATGAACCACCGCTGAATCCGATAGACCTCAGAGTTAGTTCTGGTGTGCTTTATTTCTTAAAATTGGCTTTGGGAATTAACATGTATTTTGGTAATATGTAGAAATAAATTACTAAAGAACCTGAAAGTTCAACAAAACAAATGCAGAAGAACATCAAGATAGTTCAATGCTAGAATTTCAAAGGTAAACCTCAATAATAAATGTTGTAGCTTTTCTTAATGAACTTGACTGAAATACATAAAACTGTAATATTGTAGCTAGAACAAATGCAGAACATTAAGATATTTGCCCCACGATGTGCCCAAAAATAAAACAATTGGTAGGGAGTGACTTCACAGCCTTGAAGCTGTGGTACATCAATTATTACTTCGGAAAGACGAGGAATTCATGCCTACACAAAAAGATGACTCGAACCCAAGACCTAGCCAAACAATGAAAATCAAGCCTAACACCTAGTTAGAACACACTCGATAAGTTCGTCACATTACACTTTAAGGTATTGAAAGAAGATAGCCATTATTTGACTGAGCGCTTCAATTTTAGGGCAAAAATTTTAAAATTTTTATTTGTTCCCTTCTCTTTTGACGGGTAGTATCATAGTTATTTTTCTTTCATTTCTTTGGTGGCATGCGCCATATGAGAATCAAGATTCCAAACTAATCAACAAGATGGGGAACCCTAGATGCGGTAGAAAAGAAAACCACAAGATTTCAGTTTTTTTTTTTTAAAGAGTATTTCAGCATTTTATCTATCCTCAAATGAAAACTAAACCATAGAGGTGAATGAAATGAAGAGAAGTTTCAGAAATTCCTTAAATGTATGGAAGATCATTCGAATAACCAAAGCTCCAGGCCAAATTATTATTCAATCAAATCTTTATAAGGAAAAAATTTGAGACTCGCCAAAACAACATAGAATTTTATCTGAAGGAAATTACCTACGAAGACCTTGTGTTTAAAGAGGAAAAACCTATAGAAATCTTTCGAACGATATTAGGTGACACCATGCCTAAGTTGAGATCGATTTTAATGGCTTGGAGTGGTGTTCAATCGATTAACCATGGACGAAAGGAAAGAAGTACAACACCTAAATCAGTCTAATATGCCTCAATTAAAATACAAAGCGAAAAAGTTCTATCTATAATTATCAATTGAAAAAAAAATCAATGAAGAAGTTAGTGATAAAAAGTGAATGAATTATTGGTGATCAACGAAATTCCCGCACACCTTTCGTCCCGTAGCTGGAATCCGGGGATCTCTCAAAGGTGTATGCAACCAAGATATGGTGAAGAAGACATCTCAACCTAGTCTCACTAAAATTTTAGTGCTGCCCTTATCTGTCCATGAAAAAACCATTTGGGATCTCGCCTCGTAATAGGAGAGAGGCGTCGATCTACGATCTACATGATCAAGATCCTCTTTGCCCTCCGACAAGGGGCACCTTCGAATACGAAAAAATAATACCGTCTTAGGGAAAATCTCCAAACCGATAAAAACTTGGACGGTGGTGATTCAAGATTTGTCTGTTCACAAGTTGCATTCTCGAATCAACCGCAAAACGAAAAATGTTGCAAAGTGCTCGATAAAAGTTATTGGCAAAAACAAATTGATTTCATAGAAATTTATCATTAGAAAATCTACCACAAAGAAAACTCCATATACGGTATAAGATAAAGCAGCTTTGATCTATGGATCTATCCGATAAGGATCCACTTCGCCCTCCAACAAGGCAGCCGCTTTGATCAATTTGAGAAGAAAGAAAACAATAACCCTCTTAGGGCAAACCATGAATTATATAGAAGCTTGAACGGCGGAGATTAAAAGATAATCAATGCCACAAATCAACGTATCAGATTTTTCTGTACACGTGTTAGATTGCAGGAATTTACACAAACAAAAAACTTTGTGCACGAATCCCGAAAACACAACTTTGGCGGTTTCAAACCCACTCCAGTAAACTATTGGTAACAGCGAGTATGTAAATTCGCTAATAGCAGTAGTAGCAAACTTAAATTAACTCTTGCTACTAACTAACTCAAGTGTCGTCCCAACAACATATCTCTCTGACTCCTCTAAACTCGCTACTAGTAATAGCGAGTTTTAATTTTCGCTAGCGCCGAATTCACATGTTCAATTATTGATAAAAATTGCTACTAGCGGTAGCAAATTAAAAAAGAGAGTATAATTTGGGAAATTCTTTTCGAAAAGGATAATTAGGGAGATAGTTTCAATAATAGGTAAATTTTGGAAAAAGTTCATACTTGAGTGAGAAAAGAAAAAATAAATAAATAACCAACAAGAGAAACTATCTTGCAACTGCTTGACACAAAGACTAGACAGATAAGGAAAAAAATATATTTTTACTGTCTTCGGTCCTTTTCTACAGGCTCCAAAATCCTAAATTCTCTAACCTTTGAGGAGCACGACACCTGAACTTTCCTATTCCTTTTAACATTCTAATTTCTTAGAAAATCCTCAAAACCATATAGAAAAATAATCTAGAACTCAATGATTGTTATGATCCTAACGATGTCAATTCCGGTCTATCCACTGCTAATGGGTCGTGCACAGTGACATGTCAAGTAGAGGATTGGCAAGACTAAACCTAGCAGAGAATTCAGAATTTTTTATTCGAAAGCTCAAACCATTAAAACAAATTTCAGAAAATGGTAAAGGTGTTGTATGTTAGCTTAGATTTGCTTGAATCCATAACCTAAAAGTCTAAGACAAGGTGACTAATGGGCTCGCGTCTAGAGTGGCAACTTGTACTTAGGCATAGCTTGAATAGCTTAGAGTTGCTAATTGTATAAGTCTTGAAGAAGATAGCCTATAGGACATCGGACGTCCTCGCACAAATAGGCAAAACTTGATTCAGTCTTACTTTGATATCGGACAAGCTCGTACAAGCCAAGATCTATCTCGCAAAACTAAAGAACTCCAAGAACGTCCGATAGTCATCTGCCGAAGATATGTCCTAACTCAAAGATCTCATTAATTGCGATACAACGTTAACCCGCAAAACGCATTTAATGAAGCTTTCCATTCTTGGCATACAATTCGAAAAGGACATTCTCCGCAAGCAGCCTACCCATTTTTGGCAAAATGTCGAACAGATCGAACCGCGAACCTCCTATCGAGCTCAACAACACCATTAGAGCATTAAATGCTCTTGAATTCAAATTGAGCAACTCATGAAGATCTCCAACGGCTCCAAGGTCACTCCCGCATATAAAGGAGACTTCATGGCAGCATTAATAAGAACACACAACTACTCCAACCACCGAATCTCCATAGTCTTCAAGTTCTTAAAAGCTTAAACGTCCTATCGTATACCTTCATTGAAGAGCTTCATACTTAGACGTCTAGTCCATTAAAGCTCTTCATTGATTGCAACACTTAGCTTTTCATAGCTCACGAGAATTGTATCTTATTGATATCAATTCTCCCACACAAACACTTGGTCAACAAAATTTTTGTACACAATCCATTAGAGGTTTAGTTTGTAAAATATCTAGTGGATAAACTTAGTACACGATTTTCAAATCCAAAGTTGACCACTTTGGTTGTGGACGTAGCACTTATTTATAAGTGTGAACCATATTAAATTCTCTGTCACTTGTGTGTGATTGTGAATTGTTTGTGTTGCTTTAAATTTCCGATTTCCAAACTATTTAGAACAGCTGATCTTGACCTGTGAAGATCAGCCATTCTCAACTTGTCCTATACTTCACAAGACTTCCGCCTGCAAAACTTTATAAAACCCTAGTGAAGTAAGATTTTTGAATCAATTTCAAAAATTGGACATAGGCTATTCAACCCCCCCTTCTAGCCTATCTTGAGCAACCTTGGACCTAACAATTGGTATCAGAGCTTAACTCTTTGAAAACTTGTTTTTCCGAGATTAACCTCTTGAGAGATTAAAGATCATGGCTGCTCACCAAATGTTGGAAACTTCAAACGTGAACCATTGTCCTGTCTTGGATGAAGTTCACTTTGACATCTGGAAAGATAAAGTCAAGAGACATATGAATTCAATTGACAAACGTTTGTGGAAATGTGTCACGATGGACCCGTAATTCCAATGAAGCCTAATACACTGGCCGCGGTAGATCCAACTGCTGCACCTGAAGTACCAAAGCCAGAAGAAGAGTGGGATGATGAAGACCGAAAGAATGATGCTCTGGATGGAAAGGCCATCAACATCATTACTAGCTGTGTCGATATAAGCACGTACCAGCAGATTATCAACCTGAACACGGCAAAGGAGATGTGGGAAGCCATCCTTGAATATCTTGAAGGTGATGGCGAGACAAAGAACAACAAATTATATACCTGCATCCAGAAGTTTGACTCCTTCAAAAAGGATCCCAAAGAGTCTCTACGAAGCGCCTATGACAGATTCTATGAGGTAGTCAACTCTTGCTATTCTTTAGGAAAGAAGTATGAAAAGAAAGAAATAAACATGAGATTTCTAAATGCACTAGGCAGTTTATGGCATGTTAAAATTACTGCCATGAAAGAGTCAAAAGATTTAAACAAACTGACTCTTAGAAACCTTTATGCTAGTCTTTCAGTTTATGAGCTTGAGATCCAACAAGCTCAAGAAATGGAAAAGAGTTTTAAAAACTTGTCCTTACCAGCCATGTCTACTGAACCTTCCTGTTCAAAACCTGATGAAACACCTTCTACATCCAGTGAAGATGATGATATTCTTTCTGACGAAGCCTTTGCTATGTTTGTAAAGAAATATCAACGTTTCAAAAGGTTTAATAAATCATCATCACATAGGCAATCTTCTCACAAGCCGTTCCTTATAAAACAAGCTGCTCAACCAAAAGTTCTGCTCCTTATAAATCGAGACCACCAAAAGGACAATGAGCTAGTTTGTTTTAATTGTAGGAAACCAGGCCACTTTGCGTCTCAATGTCCTAAGCCAAAGTATGAATTTTATAAGAAACGTCCCGAGTCTAAATTTCAAAAACAAAAAGGGATGGTGGCTGAAGACATTGATGAAAGCAACCTACCTACTTGGTGTGACACTGACACTGATGAGGATGACTCTTGTGATTTTGGAAGAAGCCAACATATGCCTTATGGCCAGGAGTCACCACATGATTCGGTGAGGTCACTACCATTTCAACAAAATGACAGTGATGATGATGATGAGTTCAATGACCCATCAAAGGGAGAGCTCATCAAAGCTAACAAAGACATGCTGGAAGAATTTTCAAAATTCAAAGCTGCCTATGTGAAATTAGCCAAGAAGCATGAACTAGCTGTCTCTGAGAAATCAACCTTGATGTCTAAGATCAAAGATCTTGATAGACAGCAAGCTGAAAGTATCAAATTGCAAAAAGAGAACAAAGCTTTGACTGAAAAAGTGGACTTCCTACTTGAACACATCAAGAAGATAAATTCTGAGAAAGATGACCTTCAAAAGGTTGTCAATACTTGGAATAACTCTAAAGGAAACTTTGATACCATTCTCTCAAACCAGAAAACTTTAGATGACAAAACTGGTATTGGTTTCCAAAGTGAGTTCAAAGTAGGTAGTTCTTCTAGTTCTCAAAAGGATGAGACATCTGAAGTAATTGCTGAAGAATTGGCTGTAGAAGTTTCTTATGACCAGCAGTCTCCCAAAAGGCAAGGACTTGGCTTTAACAAAGTTCCTTTTGTTTATCCCAAGAACACAAAAGACAAGTCCAAAAGAAAGCAATATGCCAGCAATGACTCTGCTAATAGGGAGTCTGAGCAACTGAAACCTGCCATTAGTCACCCTAAGGAAACAGGGATGACTAATAGCAAGTCTAGGAATTCTCAGCTCAAACCTATTAAATTTGTCAAAGGCAAGACTGCTGATCTCAACACTGCCTATAAAAGGGTAAAAGAAGTGAATTCTAAAAGCTTAAAGGACATGTGTCTAAATGCAAAATCTTTTGATAAGAGGTCTACCTATGGTAAACCTAACATCAACAAGAAAAGGCATTATCAGCCTAAGTCCTATAGGCCAATTATCAGCAGAAAGGTCATTCCAAAGACTGCTGATATTAAGAAGCCTCAAAAAGAAATCATTACTCATGTTGAAGGATTTCACAAATGCTCTTTCTGCAAATGCCATGGTCATGAGATTCATGAATGCCTTCGAGATTCACACCTAAATCTAGAGGATTTACTCCTCCAAAGGTTAAACAGTGTGGATCCCAAAAGGTTGCTAACCTTGAGGACCCAAAAATAAAAGGGGACCATATTCTTAAATGTCTATATTTCAGAATGCTTTATGGTGTCAATGAAGAAGAGAAAGATCTATGGTATCTAGACAGTGGATGCTCAAAGCATATGACTAGTGATCCAAATCTTCTCTCAAGCATTGTTGAAGCAAAGGGTCCCTCGGTCATATTTGGAGATAACTCAAAAGGGAAGACCATTGGTTATGGAAGTATAATCGAGAGGAATCTCTCCATCAACAAAGTCTCTCTAGTTGAAGGTTTAAAGCACAATCTGCTGAGCATATCACAATTCGTGATAAAGGTCTAACATGTCGGTTTTCTCAAGTCAATGTCTCATAAAGGACAATGAGACATGTTCAACTATCTGACAGGATCGAAAAGGGAATGTCTATCTGTTGACCTAAATGCGTTGGAAGAAAATCAAATCTATGCTTGGTTGCTAGGTCATCATCCGACAACAGTGGTTGTGGCACAAAAGGCTTAGTCATCTCAATTTCAAATACCTGGAGAAGCTATCAAAAGACAATCTAGTTGTTGGTTTGCCTAAAATATCAATGAATCACACAGTCTGCAGAGCATGTCAACTGGGCAAACTACACAAATCTTCCTTCAAAAGCAAGCCTTGCCTATCAACAACTGCACCTCTACGGCTCTTGCACATGGATCTGTTTGGACTGTAACTACTACAAGTCTTGGTGGCGCAAGTATACTCTTGTGGTAGTTGATGATTACTCAAGATTCACTTGGGTAGAGATGATGTCCTCCAAAGATGAAGCATATGACATCATTCGAACTCTTGAAGACTACAAACTCGAAAGCTGGATGATATCTCGATGTCGATCGGACAATGGAACAGTTCAAAAACAATGGTGTAGCCAAATATTGTGATGACCATGGAATTGGTCACAATTTCTCTGCAGTTGGCACACCTCAACAAAATGGAGTTCTGAAAGGAAGAACGAACTCTCATTGAAGCGGGAAAGACAATGATTGCTGAAGCCAAGCGCCTATGTATTTCGGGCGTAAGCCGTGAACACCGCCGCTTCACACAAAACAGTCCATCATAAATAAATTTCATAACAAAACTCCATATGAAATATGGAGAGGCGAGCTCCCAACATTGGATTCTTTAAAATATTTGGTTGTAAATGCTATGTTCTTTACAATGGTAGAGAACATAGAGGTAAGTTTGAATCCAAAAGTGATGAAGGAATTTTTCGGGATATGCCAAGTTTTCAAAAGCATACGAGTTTATAATAAAACTTCACTTAGAGTTGTTGAATCTGTACATGTTTCTTTTGATGAATTTGATTTCATTGGGCCACATTTGGCTCCTAAGGTTACTAATGATTCGATGAATATGAGACAGTACAAATGACCAAGTCCCGATCTGCGATCCTCCTTCTTCACAAGAGCTTCCAAGAGTCAACCGTTAGAATCCTCAAACGAACCAACAAATGAACACTCGAAAACCCTGAATCCCCTTTGCCTTCCACACCGAAGTCATACAACCTACCTTGGAATTAACCTACCCTTTAGAAAACCAAGCTTCACACTTCTACTTCTCAAGAATCCAACTCCGATGCAATAGGACAAGTTCAACTGCGAAGTTAGGAAGTAAAAGATCATCCTATCACTCAAATCATTGGAGATCTTAATGTGGTGTTCAAACTAGACAAGCTTCAAGGAATGAATGCATGTATTCTACTGCATTTGTATCTAACATTGAACCCAAAAGATTGATGAAGCTCGGAAGATCCAAGTGGGTGGAAGCTATGCAAGAAGAGCTAAACCAATTTGACAGATGCCAAGTCGGTCACTTGTACCTAGGCCTAAAGAACAAGTTATTGGCACAAAGTGGGTTTTCGAAACAAAATGGATGAAAACGGCAATATTACAAGAAACAAGGCAAGACTGGTAGCCCAAGGATATAGACAGGAGGAGGGTATTGACTATGATGAGACATTTGCTCTGTTGCAAGATTAGAAGCTATCGATTATTCTTGGCCTATGCCTCTTTCAAAGACTTCAAAGTTTATCAAATGGATGTAAAGAGTGCTTTTCTAAATGGAGAACTTCAAGAAGAAGTCTATGTAGAACAACCCCGGATTCATAAACTGTTCAAGGAGAGAAGATGTCTACAAGCCGAGGAAAGCCCTTTATGGACTTAAACAAGCTCCAAGAGCACGGTATGAGACCCTTTCAAAGTTCTTGATATCTCAAGGCTTTGTAAGAGGTCAAATTGACACTACTCTTTTCATTATGAAGCATAAAGGTCATTCCTTACTTGTTCAAATATATGTTGATGATATTATCTTTGGTTCTACTAATGAAAATCTTTGCAAAAGATTTGAAAAGCTTATGCGAGTAAATTTGAGATGAGCATGATGGGAGAGCTCAATTTTTCCTTGGTCTTCAAATTCAACAAAGTTCAAATGGTATCTTCATCAATCAAGCCAAATATGCAAAGGATGTTATCAAGAAATTTGGTCTTGAGAATGCAAACACTTCAGACTCCTATGGCTACTAACGCCATCTTGACAAAGATGAGAAGGGCAAGAAAGTGGACATGACTCTCTGAGGCATGATTGGTTCACTTTTATACTTAGCGCTAGTAGGCCCGATATCATGTTTGCCGTTTGTGTTTGTGCTAGATTTCAAGCGATCCAAAGGAGTCTCACCTACAAGCGGTCAAAAGAATCATCGGATATCGATAGATACTCCCAATTTGGGAATCGGTATCCTAGAGATTCATCTTTTAATCTTATAGGCTATTCGATGCTGATTTTGCTGCATGTAAAGTTGACAGAAAAGCACAAGTGGGACTTGTCAATTCTTAGGAAATAGACTTGTCTCATGGGCCGAAGAAGCAAACCTCTGTCTCAACTTCAACAACTGCGGAATACATAGGCCGTAGCCGCTGCTCACAATTGCTGTGGATCAAACAACAACTTGTTGATTATGAGATTACGACGATAATTGTCCTATAATGTGTGACAACACGTCGGCAATCTCGATCTCAAAATCTGTCATGCACTCCAAGACAAAGCACATTGATGTGAGATATCACTTTCTTAAAGACCATGTTGAAAAAGGTAACATCGGCATGCAATATGTGCCTACAGAGAATCGGTAGAGACATCTTCACAAAACCACTTGATTCAACCAGGTTTGCATTTTTAAGAGGAGAGCTTGGTATGCTTGACCTCAATCCTTAACCTCTTTGACTAACTATTTAAATCATTTTTACAAAATTGTCTAAATGGCTGCAAATTGAAACTCGCCGAGAAATTAGACAATACGAGTACGCCCTTACATATCCAAGTCGGTCTTTATAAAAAGTAGGCGGACCCAAGCACGTCATGAAGTCGGCATTCATCGGGTAATAAATGCGGACTTCAAATTTTATCAAATGTCATTTATTAACTTGTCGAAGTACAAAAGGCAAAAGATACAGTATCTCTTCACATTTTCCAAAAACCGCCATTTGCCGGTGTTCAAAACCTCTCGACTTCCAATCTGCAATCTTCCCAAATCTTCTCAAAACTTGAATTTCTCTTGTTCTCGAGCAGAAATCATCAATGGCAAGGACTAAATCTTCCAAGGCTACCGACACAACATCATCCTCTGCATCTGCTAAGCCATCTAGGGCTAAACAGGCTGCAAATCTTCCACTAAGAATACTTCCCAGGTCAAGTTATCATCCTGGGATGACGATCGATCGAGATTCCATTATCAGCACATCTGCTGGTGATGCATTGCTTAAGGATTTAACAGAATGTGGGCTTCTTCCCTTGTTCCAACTTCATGATACCCACTACAATGCTTTAGCGAGGAATTTTACACAAGGATGATTACGCCTCCTCCTCCGGCCCATGCCAATGAACCGGTCAACCTAAGCTACATCAAAGGTTATATCAGAGGCCATTACATCAAATTGACCTATAAGGATATAGGGGCAATCCTTGAACTGCCTATTGAAGGCAAACTAGACTTAACCGATGCTGAATCAGCGCTTGCTTGGGAAATGATGCGAGGATCTGCTCAACCTGAAAGGTTCTCTGAGATGTCTAGAAATCTCTTCCCTGAAAATGCTTATCACATCAGTCATCTGATCGATAAGAGCATTCTCTTCAAGAATGGGGCAAGAGACATTTTTACATCTCAACAACTTCGTGGACCAAAGCCGTGATTCTTCGAAAGCGACTCAACCGGGCAAAAATTGTTTTCTCTATCTTTGTCGCAAAGTGTTGCCGACGTCCAATCCAACCCATCCATGCGACGACCTTTCGTACGAGTCATCAATGTCATTCTTCGCAGATTTGAAGAAATCGATGATAAAGTTATCACCGACGATCTCATCAAGGTGTCCAACACCTATGGGACGATATGGCCAAACGATCAATAGTCATTCTTTGTCTTGCCGCTTCCTCCACTAGTGGCACTTCTACCCAAGCCGAAGGGTAAACGGAAAGTCACGTGTTCGAGACGAGCCAGTTCGAGGAGGAGCCTAAACCTATAGGGTGAGCTTCACGAGAACTTTGATCTCGGCACGCTTGATCATGATCCTTATGAACCTTCGAGCCTACTTCCAAAAGGCCAAACATTCCTCCTCTCTCACCCTCCGTCTCAAGAAAAACCGCAAATCTCACACTAGATCGAGGTTGAGAAGGATACCTCTAATTTCAAACCCACGGATCTCTCCAAACTCAATCTCAACAGACTCTCCATTCCACGGATGAATCTTTTGGTGCGGATATAACATCGGTGCTCCTTCCACTCAGCGTGTATGCACCAACTGTTTCCTCTCCAGTGTTTCTCCATGGCGGTTCCCACCAAATCCTCTCTACTTTCTACTTGCCTCTTCTTCACCTTCACGGTCCGCTCATGGAATGCGCATTAAAAGAGTGCAAAGAAAAGAGTGCACTTCGAAGAACTGCGATATAGCCTCTTCACCACTTCACCACCTCTACCTACTACCACTACCACCTCACCTACTTCCTCACCTCCTTCCTCTGCTCCCATTCAAACAACCACCACACCGAACCATCTTTCTCACCTGCCATCATCTCTCAACCACCTTCTTCCAAACGCCCTATCTCTCCCTCTTCGACCTGCCTATCCCCAAACGCCTCAAGACCAACCCATACAGCCATCGCACCCGAGGTGCAGGATTTGTGTCCTTCGGGACAGGGCCTACGCCCAACCTGCGATTCGACCCTACCTTTCTACCCTTGACTACCCCAGAAAATTCCCCACCTATGTCTGCGGGTGAAATTATCTTTAAATGGGGTGCCTTCTATGAACCTCTTCCTCCCACTGGTCCCAGCAATTCTTCTCCCACAACTCCGCGGTCCAAGATCTCATGATCTTCAACCAATGGGTTGCAATTCATAAGGACCTAGGCCTTCCTCTCCCCACGAATCAACCGTTTCTTCCTTCCTTTCTCTGCCTAAACCTCCGGTCTTCACTCTTATCTGCTATCCTTCCATCCTTCTTCACCCCGTGGTCTACAACTTCATTGATGTAGTCCCCACTTTCCTTGGCTTCAACCCTCTCATCCCTATTCTCTTTCTTTCTCCTAGCCTTTCCCCTTTCTTTTCTCCTCCCCCTTCTTCATTCACCCCTTTCCTATGTCATCTACATAGAAAGGCTCTTCCCTGTTCTCGCGTTTTCCCTAGCCTTCCTTCCCCTCTACCACCATGTTACCATTTCCTCCTCCGTCCTTCTTCAACATCCTCCAGCCCACTCCCAGTCTTCCACCGCCTCCTCCACCCTCTCCTACCCAAGCCAGCAATCCTTCCCCTTCAGTAGGTCCATCCTCTCCTCCAGCGGGTCATCCTGACTCGTCTGATACCTATCCTGCTGAGGCTGTTCATAAATTTTTGAAAGACTTTGAGGTCATCTCTGTTGACCTAACAAAGGCCCTGCACCAGCTCTCTGCAGATCAGTCTCACATCACCCATGTCCAGGCTGATTGCATGACCCAAGTCATGGAAATTTCGAAGGGCGCCAAGGCCGCTTTTGATGCCTGCCTCCGGTCCATCTCGGCCAGCCAAGCTGCTCTTGCCGGCGGATCTCGGCATCTTCCTCCTCGACATCGCCATCTTCAAAACCAATTGGGACAACATCGCCACTAAGATGATGCGGATCGTCGATATGATTGAAGCCGGTTACAAGCTTGTGCTTCACTCTCAACGTCGGAATCGCTCTGTTCACTCCTCGTCGAGCGACGCGCAATCTTACCTCCAAGCACTTGGCCTTCTATCGCAAAGAGCACATCACTACCTCCACCCGTCTTGCTCTCATTGATACATCGCTTGCGTCCATGAAGGAGGAGATGGCTAGACTCAACAATGATCGGGACAAGGCTCATTGAGCATAATGCACTAATCAAACAGAAAAATAGCGATCTGTCCTCTGCATTAGCTGATACAAGAGACGAGTTAGCCGAGGTCAAACAGAAAAACATCGATCTCTCCTACGATTTGGCCGACGCAAAAGATGAATTAGCAGAAGCCAAAGAAGAAATTGCAAAACTAAAGGCTGCTGCTAACTCTAGATGGACATCAAGAGGTTATGAGCCATCTTCATCAGGCAGAGGCTATGGTCGTAGACCATCTAGGTCATCCTCTCGATCCGGCCGATAAATTTTTTTGCAAAAACTTTGGAATTAAACTCTATGTTTAATTCACAATGTTTCTATTTTAAATATTTTCATGCTTTTTATGAACTGCTTATTATGTGAATGCATGAAAATTAAACCACTGGTTTAAATACATGTCCTATATTGTCTATTCTGCATGTTTTTAAATTCAGTCTAATTACAAGTGTCTGATGCTTAATTTCCCATTTGTGAACACTTTGTAATTCTTGAATACAATGACCTATATGTAAGTTCATCTAGGGCATGCTTATTTAATATATCAATCTTTCAAGCATGTTATTACTAGATTTGAACTTGGTCAGCTGATATTGTATTCGTAGGGTCATGGACTCAAGCAAATAGGAGGAGATTGTTGTATGTTAGCTTAGATTTGCTTGAATCCATAACCTAAAAGTCTAAGACAAGGTGACTAATGGGCCTGCGTGTCTGTTAGAGTGGCAACTTGTACTTAGGCATAGCTTGAACAGCTTAGAGTTGCTAATTGTATAAGTCTTGAAGAAGATAGCCTATAGGACATCGGACGTCCTCTGCACAAATAGGCAAAACTTGATTCAGCAGTCTTACTTTGATATCGGACAAGCTCGTACAAGCCAAGATCTATCTGCAAAACTAAAGAACTCCAAGAACGTCCGATAGTCATCTGCCGAAGATATGTCCTAACTCAAAGATCTCATTAATTGCGATACAACGTTAACTGCAAAACGCATTTAATGAAGCTTTCCATTCTCGGCATACAATTCGAGAAGGACATTACTGCAAGCACGTCTACCCATTTTGGCAAAATGTCGGGTAGCAGGGCAGCGAACCTCCTATCGAGCTCAACAACACCATTAGAGCATTAAATGCTCTTGAATTCAAATTGAGCAACTCATGAAGATCTCCAACGGCTCCAAGGTCACTCCTGCATATAAAGGGAGACTTCATGGCAGCATTAATAAGAACACACAACTACTCCAACCACTGAATCTCTATAGTCTTCAAGTTCTTAAAAGCTTAAACGTCCTATCTGTATACCTTCATTGAAGAGCTTCATACTTAGACGTCTAGTCCATTAAAAGCTCTTCATTGATTGCAACACTTAGCTCTTCATAGCTCACGAGAATTGAATCTTATTGATCTCAATTCTCCCACACAAACACTTGGTCAACAAAATTTTTGTACACAATCCATTAGAGGTTTAGTTTGTAAAATATCTAGTGGATAAACTTAGTACACGATTTTCAAATCCAAAGTTGACCACTTTGGTTGTGGACGTAGCACTTATTTATAAGTGTGAACCATATTAAATTCTCTGTCCACTTGTGTGTGATTGTGAATTGTTTGCGTTGCTTTAAATTTCCAGATTTCCAAACTATTTAGAACAGCTGATCTTGACCTGTGAAGATCAGCCATTCTCAACTTGTCCTATACTTCACAAGACTTCCGCCTGCAAAACTTTATAAAACCCTAGTGAAGTAAGACTTTTGAATCAATTTCAAAAATTGGACATAGGCTATTCAACCCCCCCCTTCTAGCCTATCTTGAGCAACCTTGGACCTAACAAAGGAAACATTATCAAATACAAGCAATGAAGGCAAGGAGAGATTGAAGCATTTAAAACCAAACTAGAAGAAAACAATAAAAGTTAATTACTTAAATCTCCCAAGCTCTTCCACAAAAATATATGAAAGGGAAGGCATGACATATACAAATTGCCAATGAAGGTAAAGTTTAAGACAATAATAGTGTGAATCTTACCATCAAGTAAAGCCATTAACCATCGGATAAAGGGAGGCATGCTTTTATCTAGGCACTATAAGTAAACATACAATTAATATGAAGAACAGTGCAGAAACCAAATGAAGCAAAAGGAAAAGAATTAAAGGGAAGGAAATCTGAATCTCGGTTTTGATATAGCATCTAAGGACCAATTGGAAGATTCGAACCATTAGAGTTACCAAACAAAACCTTATCTTGCTAATGACGAAAAGAGAGATAGGTACATGGATAATGGCATCTGAATCAAAGTTTTAAATGTAAGAGGAAAATGCAACATATCTTAACTTACCGACTTATCTCTGTCTTCTCTGAGCCCCTTCAATCCAAGAACGATTTGGCGGGGCCAAGTACTAAGAAGTGAAGGCGATACGAGAGAATGATTGGCAAGTAAATCGGGGTTGCAAATCTTATCATGGACTTAAACATATTCATTATGGCTTGACTAGAAGTATGTTATTATATGAGCTAAGAGATAAACATGCAGAGTCGTAATCACCCAAGAATGTACCCAAACCCAGTGAAAGGAATGACTAAAGGTAAGTGCTATGAAAATCTGAATATATTTCCTTCATGTGGCATCTAGGATGTTGTCACGACCCGAGCCTAATAGCCGGTACGCAACACCACAAGCCCACCCAAAATCTATGGATTATGTTGGTGCTCATTTGTAGTAGGTTGTCATATGTAAGCCTCTTCTACTTCTTTCCACATCTATCCAATGTGGATAGGGGTACTAATTAATAACAATGAACCTCGCAAGTCCACGAGTGAATTGTAGTAGAGTTTGTGCAGATACAAAGGTCGAACCCACACGAACTGGTGTTTTGATTTAATGAAATTCAACTATTTGAACAAAACAAGAAATTGAAGATTTGATGTTTGAAATAAATTAAACTAAAGCAATAAACAGTAACAAGGAATTAAACTTAGGATTCAATTGTAGTTGATTTGCAATCTTAGTGTTCCTAATTGTCATACTCCCTTGGTCCGTTACGTAGAACAGTTAGAAACCCATTAAGTATATGAGAACACAAAGAACCTACTTCCTACCTTAGCACGGATTATGAATCAATGGGAATTAATCTACCTAAAAGATGACCATATATGACTTATGAATTTTGGTCATTCAGTTCACCGTACCTAAATAAATCTAAACTGTTATAAATATATCTCGCATAAATAATTAGAAAAGATTCGATGAAGAACAATTTGGAAAGAACAAGAGTTATTGAATTGATTAGAAGAATTAAATCAAGGCATAAAATTTCAATAATAGACGACCTCCAATTCCTAAATGATGAGTTTAGTTCCCCATAATTTACAATACAAAACCTTGAATTTCTCCTTGAATAATTTCACTTCGCAGAGAGAAAATGATATATCTCAATGTGATCCCCAATTCTAACCTAAAAGGGTTACATTTATATCCTACTATGTACAACAACAAAGGAAAAAGAAGTACAATACATTAAAGCTACCAAAAATAAGTTGGAAGTCAAGTGCACACTCCTTAGCCGCCCTAGCGCCGCAAAACCCTAAAACACGCTCTTGAAAGTCGACGTTGCGCTAAGACGCACAAACGCTATCCGTAGCACTCAATTCTCTGGAAATTGACCAAAACTGCGTGCATGAAAACGATGTCATGCCTTAACGCGACTAAGGCGGTGTCCAGTTCTTCACCATATACCCTTCAGCTTCTAAATTGCAATGAGGCCCTCGGCTTCCAAATTGACTCCAAAACCATCCGACTTTGCACACTTGGCCTTTTAAATCCCGGGAACTACAAAATAACACTAAAAACTAATATTAGACTATAAAAACCCCAAGAATTAGCAAAGCTTAAGTCTATAAGACACTCAATAAATAAATAAAAGTACTCATTTATTAAACACCCCCAAACTTACATTTTTGCTCGTCCGCAAGTAAAACAAAATTAAGAAACATAAGAGAACTAAACAACTCAAATATAAACAATTTCTTTTTCTCAGGAGTCAAGCTTTGGCGTAACACCCCACAAAGCCGCCGAAAAAAATTATGACACTTTGGCATTCACAAAACACACATACAATATAGAATTTCAACTCAATACGATCAATCTCACTTTTATATTTTTGTGTGTGTGCGCTCATTCCATCTCAATCACCCTTAAACCCGGATTAATGAAAACAATAATTCTCATCCAACCTCTAGTGTTTAAGGTATTCAAGACACCATAGGCTAACTTTTCATGATACTCTCCACTAATGTTGGTTTCCTTACCATTGAAGATCAATAGGACTTCAGTGTCTTGTAACATTAGGCTAAGCTGAGGCTAACAAATGAACGGAAAGGATATGCAAAGACAAGAGAACCAACGATAAAACTCCTTTTAGTACACTCCTTAAATTTCATTCCACCCCTTTCACTTTAGTTACTTTCTTTTTGCCCACTTCAACCCCCAAACTTGAACCTTTGCATACTTTGGGTTGAAGAATTTTATCAACAAATACTTTCATAATTTTTTTCCAAACGAGGTTTCATCCTTCTCATTTTTTTTTAATAACTCATTTCTTCTCGAGCTACACTCTTTTTTTTACTCATCTTTCTTTCTTCCACAGTACACAATGTTACACCTTGCCAAATCATCACCCTAACACATCTTATAACATGAAATTTTATCTTATGTTCTCTTGTAAGGTAGGACAAAATGTTAAGGCTAAATGGGTCAAGACCAATGAGTGTAAGAAAAGATGGCAAATGGGGGTTATCATGTGCTTTCCGCACACCATTCTTCATTAAGACCGAAGAGGGAAACTAAGGATATATGTTGAAAGTAAAGGTTAAGCTAAAAGGCACAACGGTTAACAAAAATGACCTAAACCATGTCCTCAATTTCATTCAACCTAAGAATTTCCCTCGAGCATCAATTGAGTAAGTTTTAGTGGCATCGAGGTTAAAACAAGCACTTAACATCCAGACAACAACGCCCTTTTCCAACATATCTAGCTAAATTGGACCCACTTATGGGACTAAAACCACCACAACGACCCACCAACTATCATTTACCAACGAATCCAGACAAAGCCGAAACGTAGTCTGCGTAAATCGACTTAGCAACCACATGTGGATTGAATATTACCACTCTCCCCATAAAGGCACAATCTCAATATTAGTAAACGGAAGACCTACTAGAAAACATAAATAATGAGAGGATTGAGGCAGGGTAATTGCTGCTGAAGAAATTTATGCCATGATTCATAGAGATATGAGAGGGGTTACCAAATGTGGGTGACTCACGCCCATTTTGTTAATCATACTATCTCATCTTTTGTGAGGCTAACATGGAGGTAATTAAGACGGTAAACAATCTCATCTTAGTACGATTTGAGATTGTTTTAGGCTAAAAAGTTGAATTATAGAAAGAGCAATTCCATCACTTTACAAGTGATGAGGAGAGAAGACCAGCCCATTTGGGTCAAGTATTTTTTCTATTTGCAAAATGAGTGTTTATTTTTTTAAAAAAATTGTATCATAACGAGTGTCCATTTTTAGATTTTTACTAATATTAAGTTGATTTTTTGTGTCATTTTAGTAACACAAATATATTAATGCTCTTAGTGTCCACATATACCATTGCAGGGCACTCAATATGCCCTGCATAACTCGCAGAAGTGAGCTGCATCGGAAGCAATGTTGTATACTCGCCTATCTGTAGTCCGTGAATCTGGAACCTAGCTGATCTTGGACGAGGGACAATAACCCCTTCGGCACACCCATACATGACGATGGCTCCATACTATCAACAAGAGTGAGAAAGTTCTTTGAAAAAAGGAGCTCTCTTACTCTGAGAGGTGGTGAATTGGAGTGGCGGGGCGCCATTCGTAGGAGGTCGGGGGCGGGCGTGTATATAGTACGCACGCGTGTATGCGTGAGATAATAAGTACACGCACACGCATGTATGCATGTGTGTATATGTGCCTGTGTGCCTATGTAGGAGTGAATGATTGAATGAACTCAAAGATTTACTCAGAGCCCAAGTTGTCTATAGACAAACCCGTGTTAGATTATTCCTCAAGTGTTTGTACATTTGAGGAATTTAACGTGGCATAAACAGCTATATTTTTAATTCCTCAAAGTACTTTATTTCCTTCAAGTACCCTATTCTGTTAGAATTCCTGCGAAAGTTTAGCTACGGAAGGAACTCGGGAACAATGAGCTCAGAACTCATAAGAAGGAATTCCTCCTAAAGTCGGAAGTGAGCTACAGTCAGCTTAGAACTTGGTTTTGGAATGCCTTCGGCAGTATAGCTATAGTTAGCAGCCTAGCTCGGAGCAGCCTATGACGGAGGAATCCCTTCGGGAAAGGAGCTACAGCTCGCTTCAACTCAAATCCTAGTTTTTTCTAGCAAGTACGTGTGCGCGCGCGCACGACAAGAATTCCTTCGGAAGCTGAGCTACAGCAGCGTAGCTAAGAGGCTCAGAACTCATAACTCTAGGGAAAGAAAGAATAGCAAAAAGAAGAAGGAATTGCACAGCTGTAGCTCTGTTTTGAGGTTTGAGGAAGATGATTTTTGGAATTGGCCATGTTAAATTTAAGGCTTAAATCGCAATTTAGTCACCCTACTTTGACAGAAAATGCATTAAGCTCACCCTACTATTTTTTTCTTAATTTTATCACTATACTTGGCAAGTTGAGTCAATAAGCTCACTAGGCTTAACTTCCTTTAGTTTAATTGGATGACGGTCTGCAAAAAGACAATAATGCCCGTGCACGTGTTACTCAGAAATTTAACAATGAAGTTGTCTTCCTGCGGTCTTATTCTCAAACCCCATTACAACTAGTCAACTCTCAACTTTGACCGAGGCTAGTCAAGCTCACAATCCATGGCTAGAGTCACTCCTCCAACAGCGGTGCCCTCCTCTTCAAAGGCTTCTATGTTACCTCCTCCCCTCCAACTTCAATGACGTCGTTGGAGCTTTCGGCTTCTAAATGTCTTATGTTAGCGGTGGTGTTCGCCTTCAAGTTGTTGACCGGGTTTTAATCGCCAATGAATCCCCACCCGAACAGAGAATTCATTTCCATAGCAAAATGTCTCACATAATTTTCTCATATTTCGATTTCATTTTACTCCCCCGTTTAATTTTGTCATAATATCTATTAATTTCCCCCACTTTCTCAGATCATGTATCATTTGGATAATATGAATTTGGTGTTTCTTAATTGTGAACCATAATTTCCCCCGCCTCTATAGTCACCGATTTTTGAATTTCTCATGAAAATATTCAGGGAGCTTCGATTGAGAAGGGATTCTTTATTTATTTATTTATTTATTTTGCCTTGGAATTGTTTGATCTCTGCCTTGGTTTTGTATGGGATTTGTTTAATTGAGAGCGATTAGGGTTTTGAGGTCCGGCGAACACGTTGGAGTTCACCATGGAAGTCAGCACTTTTGCTGGGTTTTGCTTTCGCATTAGGGTTGAGTGTGGGCTGTGTGATTTGGCTAGATGTCTGCGGGTGAGATGGATTTAGCGAACAAAACTCTCTCCTCTTCCCACTGTCGCGCGCTAGCAGCGCCATTGATGTTGGTGGTGGTCTGGTGGGGGTGGGGTTGTAAGGGTATTTTAGGGTTTAACAAAAAAATTTAACACTTTTAACCAAAAAACTTCACGGAGTGATGAACGAGACTCAATATGCCAAGTATAGTGATTAAATTGAAGAAAAAAAAATAGTAGAGTGAACTATGAATTTTTCGTCAAAGTAGGGTGACCAAATTGCAATTTAAGCCTAAATTTAAAGAAAAGTTACTAACATTAAATGGTCATAACTTAGTCATTTTAAATCGGAATTGAATGATTCAAAAGCCTAAATTGATTATTTTTCCAAGTACTTTCCAATGGATTTAGTTTCAGAATCAGATTCGGTGTCTATTTCAAATTAATATAATTTATTCCAGAATGTGTTGTAAGTGATTATATTTACCATTTATTGCTAAAAGTATAGAACTTAAAGTTGGTTCCTAAACCGTTTCATTGTGTTATATGCTTAGATTGAAGTGTGTTAGCGGTCAGCAATTGGAGTATTTTGTCCTTGAGGGAAGGGTTCTTGTTAACCTAGTTACCATTCGTTTCTTGTTATTCTGAACCCTTCAATTTAAAATTGTTCTCGTTACCTTCAAATTGAACTCACTATTGGTTTTTCATTCATTTCACCTGGAATTGATTGTTCTCATTTGTTTTGCTACTCTACCATATACACTTTGAGGTTTTTACTATGATAAAAAATGATAACGTCATAAGTTGACTACTCCATTACCGATTGTTGGTATTGTTATTGCGGCTCTTAGTCAAAGTGGCATATGCGGTGGCACTTTGATGTTTGAGTCGATTGTTTGTAGGTTGGGCATTTGGCCGACTCAAGTGTTATGGAATTTGGCTTGATATCATTGTTAATCGTTATTGTTCCTCACTCTTTCAATAGAGAAATATGATTGTTTAGTTTTGTTTCACAACTATTGTTATTAGATCTATAAAGCTACAGCTTATATTTTGATACACCTTCGGTACTTGTCACATCCTTAAATGTTGACGGTTCCTTTCTTGGGCAATTTGTTCTCACCCTTTTCGCTTCCATTTTTCCTTCTAGGTGATAGTTAGAGGAGCACGAAGTCGACTCGAATCTTTTAGCTAGGAGTTGTAAAGTGGTTTTAGGAGCCACTTACTTTTGGACCTTGTATTTTGCCTATATGTATAATGGAGTGTGTAAAACTTTTAAAAGTTTGTAAACATTTGGGATATCAACAATTTTGGTGTGAATGTATCCAAAGGATAGTTGGTCGATGTACTTGTACTCGGTTGTGTAATATATAGTATTTTGGTTTATTTGAAAAGAAATGTTTCTAGATTTGGCTTTCGCTTTAGTTATATTTCCGTGTTTGTTCTTCACCCCTCATGAGACATGTAATCATGATCTCCGGGCATGACATTTACAATAATGGCACTCGCGACTTGTGTTCCCAAATGACTTATTCTCTTGTGAAGGGGTTGCCAAAGCTGTTGCATGTGAAGTTCGAGTTTCTTCGGCTAACAACTCATTAACGACAAGGTAATAGAGTTCGATGGAAGACGGTGCACGTCAATTCTCATATTCGGGATGAAGAGCTATCAACAACTAAACCAGACGTTGTTCCTCTACGAAAAGATATGGTACACAAGCTCTCAACTCAACAGATTTTGTCATAGCCAATTGATCCCAAAGATGAATCATCTCATAATAGAAATCATTGTACACGAGAGCTCGAATATTAGCCTCTAATTGATATTGGACAACAAAGTTAGAACGCAGATATAGCCATTTCAAGTGATCCCGAACGTCCTTAGCCGTATCATATTTCGCCAATTGAATACCAATCTTGTTCTTAATAGAATTATTAATCCAAGTAATTATCTTTGAATTGCACGTCTCCCACGTATTCTGTAGTTCTCATGCTTATCGATTGCAATGAATCATCACCTCCAGCCATTGTGGACAAATAAACAACTCAATCCAGACCAAAATCAAAACAAGCATTAATCTTATAACACGTCTCACCAACAAATTTACCAAGTGCAATCACAAACTACAAAAATAGTGCAACCAAATCAAGCAGGAGACTCACCAAATCAAGCAGGAGAGTCACCAGCAAAAACGCCAAGCAGATTCGAAACCAGAAAGGATTTCAATCCCTAGATTTTTTTTTTGATAATCCCTTTAACAAAGAAGATCAAGAAGTGAAGAAGAAAGAGAAGAGAAAAGGAGGCTATCTCATAAAAATAGAAAAAATTAGGTTTTACAATACAGAAAAGTGGCTTATATTGCCTAAAAAGATAAAAGATTAGAACACCCTTGTAATGGCTAAGTAATGAAATATAAACACATGCTAATAGATAAGATGGATTTTTTTAATTCGGCAAGAGATGGAAACCAAGCAATGTTATAGAAACACAATTTTGTATGCAAGATACAGTCAAATAACAGACCTGACGGCTTGAACATCGATATTGAGAAAGATCATAAGACCGGCCGAAAATTGTATTCATGATCTCCTGATCCAGTTCTTGGAATCAAGAAAGTGCTCTGGCTTAGTCGCTTTCTTAGGGTGAAATTCTTTATTGAAGTAACATCCCATGTTCAAATACATTTATAGAATTCTCATTTATGCATGTCCACTTTTTTAGCGAGGTAATGGCTAAATCCAGGGACATAGTGTTGATCGAAATGGGGATCAACTCATATATGATCAAAACGAAATTCCAAGCTAACAACTATTGGGAAAGCAAGATAGAGAGTGGAAACTCGAGAATGAATTTTGCTTCCTCCAAGCCAAAGCCCAAAATAATAGCAATCTAAAATGGAAGCAAGCATCATACCCTACCCATCTAAAATAGAAACAATTTCTAAAGCCGGGGCGGAGCAAGCTCAATCCAATTTTCTTTTTTCGAAGTACATAGGTCATGTTCATATACACGGTTCATTTCGTGCTTTATGATTTTTTTTTTCTCTCGTGATTTTCACTCTCTCTTTCCTTAGTCTTAGTATTTTTCTCCTCATATCTCTTTTCTTTTTGATTTAATAATTACAAAATTAGGGACCATATATAAAACAGATTTTCTATCCAAAGAGGGACATGATTTTAAATGTTGATTGACAAAATTTAAAGGGCCGAAGTATAAAAATTGAAATGCCCTACTCACGTGATTTTTGTTAGGCATTGTGAGAGAAAAAGAGACTATGAACAAGCTCAGCTTAAATCCGTACACGATTACGCCTACAAAAAATAAAGGTTTCGATAGGCGACAGAGTGTCCAACCATACTTGACGTGCCCACGGATCACATTGTTACATACATAGTCAAAAGAGCATATATTTTCAAACCCAAACATTATATAGATATTCATAGTCAAAAGAGCATATATTTTCAAACCCAAACATTATATAGATATTTATTCGTTTTGACAATTATTAGTAGGCTGACGATAGTTTGAAATCCTCGTTGACTCTGGTCTAACGTGCACTGCAACAACAACAAAATTGCGGACCCACCACGTTATCAATAGGAGGATACCAAATCAATGACATGAACATCTTTTAACCTATGGTTCAAGAGTTAGCACCTTGGGATGTATTTGATTTGTTGGGTCCGATGATGGGTAGGGTAGTTTTGACTTTTGCTTTCCATGAAAAAGTAAAAAGTAAATAAATTTGTCAATACGGTGACGTAGGTGAACATAATTTCGAAAGAGACAGAGCCTAGAGCATTTCGAATTCGAATAACAAATGTGAAGAACACACTACTTGTTTAACAATAGAGAGGGGCTATTCACACATCTTATTCCATCAGCAGGGTTATACTTGTTCGTATTATATCTGCCCATTTTCAAGTCCAATAATTTAAACCTTGTTGATTTGAAAAGTGTGTTCTAGCTAAAAACCCTCTGAATCATTTTATTTTGCCGCCCTAACTACTTCAATAGTTAGATACTCTGATAATTTTTTGCACGATAATTTTATAAGCTATTCACCCTCCCCAATCTAGCCTATTTCCTTTACTTAAGGCTAACAACAACCTTGACCAACATTTTTAATGCTCCATGGTTATGTCATTCATACTTGGATCTTGGAGCCATTTGAAGGTTTGAATGTTCAATTTGAGATCTAAAAATCTGGGTGCATTAAATGCAAAGTCGTTGAAGATTAGTTGCATGGAATGACTTTTTTACTTTTTAACTTGTAACCTTCTAGCATTAAATGCTAAAGACAAATCTACCTAAAGTAGGTAAGTTAATAATTCAACAAACTTGCAACTGAAATTAGTTAGCTAAAAGAGAAGGGAGATGCTAAATGGCTCAAATTGGGACATTCAAAAAAGATATTTAAGTAATTTTTATCATTAATGTTAAGGACGTTGAAGTTATTTTATAATTTATATGACCATGTTATCCCTAATTCTAATTTAGTTGGCTCCATAGTTATTAGGGACAAAACAGTAACATGTTCCTTCTATAAAAATATTATGAGTTGCTCTTTAGAAAACTTAGTTTTGAAAACAAGTGCCCCTATAAGACTTATTAAGAATCTAAATTATGAATTTTACATTCGTAACCAACATCAATGCATTGAGAAAATTTAAAGTGCGCAATTATTTTTAATGCAAAATTTCAACTTTTCGTTAGAAATGCATTAAATATGCTCAACTGTTATTCAAAGCCTTAAATACCAATTTGATCACTATATTTTCACCAAAAATTCATTAAGCTCACTTTATTTATTTATTTTTTTACACTTTAATCACTCTACTTGGACTTTTTCAATCAATAAGCTCAATGATTGAGTGAGCTTATTGATTCTCCAGTCAAGTAGAGTGATTAAAGTGTGAAAAAAAAATACGGTGAGCTTAATGAATTTTGGGTGAAAGTAGAGTGACCAAATTTGTATTTAAGTCTTATTCAAACTATAAGTATAAACCTCAACTTAAAAGAATATTTAAAACCTTCAACAACCAAGGTTTGAACTTTGAAGGGAATACAATCAAAATGGAAGGTGGAAAGCAATACTAAAATTATATGTAAGATGCCTAAAACTTTTGGTAATAAAGTAAGAATCTTGTTAACTTTAGCCCTAAGCGCACATGTTAAGGAGTATTAAATAAGATAGTTGGTGGTGAAAATTTGTAAAAGTAGGCATTAATTAAAGTAGTTGGTAGGGTGATTAGTGTAAAAGAGATTTTGTTTTGTATCCTAAGGGCACATGTTAACGAGTATTATTTACGATAGTTAGTGGTGAAAATTTGTGAAAGTATGCATTAATTAGGGTAGTTGGTATTAAAAATTAGGGTGGTTAATTAATGTGAAAATAGGGCGTTAATGTGAAAGTAAGCATTAACTACCACACCAATAAGCTCTAGCTCAACCGGTACTACTTCTCTTAATGGAGATGTTGAGTGTTCAAGTCTCACCGAGACGACACCCTAGTACTTAAAAAAGTTGGGTGTTCAAGCTTCACCGAGGTATCGTTGTTGTTCAAGTCTCATCAAAGGCCTATTTAGTACTGCTCACTTCTCTTAATAGAGAGGTTGAGTGTCCTACACCATAGTCATCCTAATACTTTACTAAGTCGGTTCACTTCTCTTAACAGAGTTGAACCATCTGGTACTTCACTAAGTCAAGACCCATTTAGTCTTTGCTCACTTCTCTTAATAAAGAGGTTGAATGTTTAAGCCCTACACTAGCGTTCAAAAATTTTGTTCTAGCCACACCAAAATAAGGATTGGGGTAAGGTCTATGTCCCTCAAACTTTTTTTTATTTTTAAAAAATCAACTACGCAATTAATGCTCTTTCCCTTTGAGGCCCATTTAGTACTGCTTACTTCTCTTAATAGAGAGGTTGAATGTTTAAGCCCTACACCAGCGTTCAAAAATTTGTTCTAGCCACACCAAAATAAGGGTTGGGTAAGGTCTATGTCCCCTCCAACCTTTTTTTTTTTTAAAAAACATCAACTACTGCAATTAATGCTCTTTCCTATTAAATATTCCTTAACATTAGTCCTTAAGACACATGTTAACAAGACTCATAAAGTAATTACAAGATGGGAAACAATTATGTACAGTCTTGGGAACCATTAATGCCATCCGCTTATGATAACGATCATCCTTGTGCATAGAAATGACTATAAAAGCTTAGCCCAAGATGTGAATAAACAAAATAAAAAAAAAAAAAAAAGGCTCAAACACTCATTTGTATATCTGGTTCCTTTTATAGCAAAGAAAATCTTCAATTATTTACCTTAGTTGGAAGTCAAATAGGAGATCACAAGCTCAAGATGAACAGAAACACTTACCAGGTATTCTCCCTAGATTATTAGTTTTTTGAAGAGATTTTTTTTTAATTACTTATTTTTGCTTTTATGTAAAAATTTAAATGTGAAGAAGAAATTTGACTTCTCCACTGTCATTCTCTAAGATAAACAGTTTCTTTCATTACTATAAGGTTGATTATGTTGATATGTAATGTTGAGAAACAAGATTGGATTCACTTCCAAAGAGGAAAAATAGAAGTTGGAATTGTGATTAGCAGTCTTGCATGTTGTATGATAACAACATAAACTTAACAAATCAAATTCAACAAAAAAAAAAGGACAGTTTTGTTATATTGTCCACTTAATAGGAAAATAATTAAATTATAATTATAATTGACCGAGTAATAAACAAGATACATCATGTCATTAAATTATTTTAATGTATAAAAAGAACAACGATTTTGAATAGGAATGCATTTTATGTGCTAGGAATTATAAATAAAAAATTCAAACTATTTCAAACACCAACGCACTTTGTTTGTTTGTTTTTGTCAATTTGACTAATTTTTAAATGAATATTTAACAATTTGGAGAAAATAGCTAAATCTTGTCAAATATATATCTAAAAATTGGTGAAATTGACTAAAGAAATCAAAATGTATCTCTTTTATTGACCAAATAATGATGACAAACATATTGTTCACCCAAAAAATGTTCATCTACTTTACTTGGTATACACTTTCATTTACAAAGTTTTTCTTTTAAAAGACAGGTGGCTTGCATCATTTTCGCAAAAGACGTTCTTTGGGGCATGTTCTGTTCATCCCAACCTTGAGAACAATGTTCTAAATTGGTATTGCATTAGATGTGATAGAGCGACTGCAAATCGCACCACATCATACTCCCATACGGCCATAAGCTAGTCAAGATTTATAGACATGTCCACCAGGATGTTGTCCGCGTTGCGAACATGGAGCGTAATAGAGCTGTTCCACGATACGGTACTTTCTCTTCACATGAAAGCCTTTTCATATAATTGTATGAATATCTTGGTTTCACTCACATTAAATTGTGGTTCTAGTCGTACGGATGCAATAAGAACCTGGTCCTTGCTCTGCAACCCCTTCCCCATTGCGGTGCGGGTGAAGAAAATAGAGAGCATGCTTGTGATGTATGCGGGAGAATATTGCATGATCTGTGCGGTACCGCTTCTCAATCGCACGCAAGGTAGGACAAGAACCGGCTAAAATGTATGTTCATTATATTACTTCCCTTTCTTTGTTTGTTATCAAGCTTCCTTCAAATATTTTTCGGTGACGGAAGTTCAAGCAAGCACGGGAGGAAAGGAATACCTCGCGGAGCTCCCTTTAAATGAAAGACTTCGTGTGTCTTGTTCTCGAGCATAAATCTGCTGTGCACCGAACAAATTTGTTTTTTCTTCATGTATGTTGTTTTGCGAACCACCGCGATAGACCATAGAATTTGTTCCAGTGTGCTTTATTTCTTAAAAATGGCTTTGGGAACTAATTTATATTTTGGTAAAATGTTGAAATAAATCACTAGATAACCTGAAAGTTCAACAAAACAAATGCGAGAACATCAAGATATTTCAATGCTAGAATTTCAAAGGTAAATCTCAATAATAAATGTTGGAGCTTTTTTCTAATGAGCATGAATGAAATACATAGAACTGTAATGTTGTAGCTATAAAAGAATTAGATTACTAACATGGGGATTGTGAAAGAAACAAAGCCATAAAACCAAATACCTAAAATTATCAAACTAAGTTTCAAATTGTTCTAGGCTTTGAATCACATCAAATTTATGGGGATTAACCACATTGCGGTAGAGTAGAAAAAGGGAATCACTGTTTTGCTGTATTGATTTCCAAGAGATTTCTGGGTGGCAAAAAATAATTCTTGTATTTCTAAATGCCAATTGGAAGACGAAATGTCAAAGATAGTATTAAGATAAAATGCATGTGTACTTGTTTTGAATGGCCAAAAGATTTGTGAAATTTCATGGTCCGGAGTACTCAAAGAGACCATGAAAAAGCACAAGTCTTACAGATCAAAATTTAGACACAAATTGAAAAGCTTGAAGGGAGTAGACAAATCTATACCATAGATACGTTATAAATGGATGTGGGAGCTTAGCCAAGACAAAATTACTATGGGCCTTTGCCCCTCCATGTGCCCAAGATGAAAACAATTGGAAGGAAGTGACTTCATAGCCAGGGCCGGCTCCACATAATAGGCAAGTGAGGCAATTGCCTTAGGCCATTGACAATTTTAGACCCTAATATATAATTATATATATAAAGAAATAATTAAAGGATTGTATAAATAGTAACTATATTTTTTTTAGTTAATTACATATTCACTCCACTTTGTTAGACCTTGAAAAAGGAAACCGTTATCTTTCCTTTATAAAATTATACCTTTCCTTTATAAAATTATATGTCCATCGTTTGAAAATTAGGAAAAATAAAACTTTCCAAATTATTGAAATCAACTAGACCTTCCATTTTTCAAACAATATTTCTTTCTATCTAAGCTTTGGAAAGACAAAAGTCAATCTTCTTTGTTGTCCACCATCAATCATCTTCTTTGTTTTCCAAATGCATAGATTGTTTATAGGATATTATTGACAACACCTATAATGGTTGCTTCGTGAAAGAAGTTTTTCAAAATTGAAATTAATAAAATCGCACCTAAGACCAACTATGTCTCAAGGAAGATTAAATGGATTGAGAATGTTATCAATTGAAAAAGGTATAATAGAAAAATTAAAATATGAAAAATTAATTAATAATTTTGCATCTCAAAAGGTTAGAAGAGTGCATTTTAAATAAATAAAAAGTTAAATAGTTATAAAGCTAATAGAATTAGGCCTTAATTTATTTTTCATGCACTCATGCTTTAAGCCCCAATTTAGATAGAGCTGCCCCTGTCATAGCCTTGAAGCTGTGGTAAATCGGTAATTACTTAGGAAAGACGAGGAATTCATGCCTACACGAAAAGATGACAGGAAGTTCGGCAAGCACTGGAGGAAAGGAATACCTCGTGGAACTCCCTTTAAATGAAGACTTCTATGTGTCTTCTTCACTCAACTTAAATCTGCTGCACTTGAACAAAAACTTTTTTCTTCATGTATGTTGTTTCATGAACCACCGCGAATCAGATAGACCTCGAGTTAGTTACGGTGTGCTTTATTTCTTAAAATTGGCTTTGGGAATTAACATGTATTTTGGTAATATGTAGAAATAAATTACTAAAGAACCCGAAAGTTCAACAAAACAAATGCGAAGAACATCAAGATAGTTCAATGCTAGAATTTCAAAGGTAAACCTCAATAATAAATGTTGTAGCTTTTCTTAATGAACTTGGTGAAATACATAAAGCGTAATATTGTAGCTAGAACAAATGCGAACATTAAGATATTTGCCCCTCGATGTGCCCAAAAATAAAACAATTGGTAGGGAGTGACTTCACGCCTTGAAGCCGTGGTACATCAATTATTACTTCGGAAGACGAGGAATTCATGCCTACACAAAAGATGACTCGAACCCAAGACCTAGCCAAACAATGGAAATCAAGCCTAACACCTAGTTAGAACACACTCGATAAGTTCGTCACATTACACTTTAAGGTATTGAAAGAAGATAGCCATTATTTGGTGAGCGCTTCAATTTTAGGGCAAAAATTTTAAAATTTTTATTTGTTCCCTTCTCTTTTGACGGGTAGTATCATAGTTATTTTTCTTTCATTTCTTTGGTGGCATGCGCCATATGAGAATCAAGATTCCAAACTAATCAACAAGATGGGGAACCCCTAGATGCGGTAGAAAAGAAAACCACAAGATTTCAGTTTTTTTTTTAAGAATATTTCAGCATTTTATCTATCCTCAAATGAAAACTAAACCATAGAGGTGAATGAAATGAAGAGAAGTTTCAGAAATTCCTTAAATGTATGGAAGATCATTCGAATAACCAAAGCTCCAGTGCCAAATTATTATTCAATCAAATCTTTATAAGGAAAAAATTTGAGATTCGCCAAAACAACATAGAATTTTATCGAAGGAAATTACCTACGAAGACCTTGTGTTTAAAGAGGAAAAACCTATAGAAATCTTTCGAACGATATTAGGTGACACCATGCCTAAGTTGAGATCGATTTTAATGGCTTGGAGTGGTGTTCAATCGGATTAACCGTGGACGAAAGGAAAGAAGTACAACACCTAAATCAGTCTAATATGCCTCAATTAAAATACAAAGCGAAAAAAGTTCTATCTATAATTATCAATTGAAAAAAATCAATCAAGAAGTTAGTGATAAAAAGTGAATGAAGTATTGGTGATCAATGAAATTCCTGCACACCTTTCGTCCCGTTGGAATCTTTGGATCTCTCAAAGGTGTACGCAACCAAGATATGGTGAAGAAGACATCTCAACCTAGTCTCACTAAAATTTTAGTGCTGCCTTATCTGTCCATGAAAAAACCATTTGGGATCTCAACTACTGTAATAGGAGAGCGTCGATCTACGAGATCTACATGATCAAGATCCTCTTTGCCCTCCGACAAGGGGCACCTTCGAATACGAAAAAATAATACCTCTTAGGGAAAATCTCCAAACGATAAAAACTTGGACGGTGGTGATTCAAGATTTGTCTGTTCACAAGTTGCATTCTCGGAATCAACCGCAAAAACAGAAAAATGTTGCAAAGTGCTCGATAAAAGTTATTGGCAAAAACAAATTGATTTCATAGAAATTTATCATCGAAAATCTACCACAAAGAAAACTCCATATACGGTATAAGATAAAGCGGCTTTGATCTATGGATCTATCCGATAAGGATCCACTTCGCCCTCCAACAAGGCAGCCGCTTTGATCAATTTGAGAAGAAAGAAAACAATAACCCTCTTAGGGCAAACCATGAATTATATAGAAGCTTGAACGGCGGAGATTAAAAGATAATCAATGCCACAAATCAACGTATCGATTTTTACGTACACGTGTTAGATTGCGAGAATTTACACAAACGAAAACTTTGTGCACGAATCCCGAAAACACAACTTTGGCGGTTTCAAATATTATACCAAGAAAACCAGAATTGGTAATATTGAATGTGTTCCATTCGAACTAACTCTTCAAACCCACTCCAGTAGACTATTGGTAATAGCGAGTATGTAAATTCGCTAATAGCAGTAGTAGCAAACTTAAATTAACTCTTGCTACTAACTAACTCAAGTGTCGTCCCAACAACATATCTCTCGACTCCTCTAAACTCGCTACTAGTAATAGCGAGTTTTAATTTCCGCTAGCGGCGAATTCACATGTTCAATTATTGATAAAATCGCTACTAGCGGTAGCAAATTAAAAAAGAGAGAGTATAATTTGGGAAATACTTTTCGAAAAGGATAATTAGGGAGATAGTTTCAATAATAGGTAAATTTTGGAAAAAGTTCATACTTGAGTGAGAAAAGAAAAATAAATAAATAACCAACAAGAGAAACTATCTTGCAACCGCTTGACACAAGAGACTAGACAGATAAGGAAAAAATATATTTTACGGTCTTCGGTCCTTTTCAGCCAGGCTCCAAAATCCTAAATTCTCTAACCTTTGAGGAGCACCACACCTGAACTTTCCTATTCCTTTTAACATTCTAATTTCTTAGAAAATCCTCAAAACCATATAGAAAAATAATCTGGAACTCAATGATTGTTATGATCCTAAAGATGTCAATTCCGGTCTATCCACGCTAATGGGTCGTGCACGTGACATGTCAAGTAGAGGATTGGCAAGACTAAACCTAGCAGAGAAATTCAGAATTTTTTATTCGAAAGCTCAAACCATTAAAACAAATTCTAGAAAATGGTAAAGGAAACATTATCAAATACAAGCAATGAAGGCAAGGAGAGATTGAAGCATTTAAAACCAAACTAGAAGAAAACAATAAAAGTTAATTACTTAAATCTCCCAAGCTCTTCCACAAAAATATATGAAAGGGAAGGCATGACATATACAAATTGCCAATGAAGGTCAAGTTTAAGACAATAATAGTGCGAATCTTACCATCAAGTAAAGCCATTAACCATCAGATAAAGGGGAAGCATGCTTTTATCTGCGCACTATAAGTAAACATACAATTAATATGAAGAACAGTGCAGAAACCAAATGAAGCAAAAGGAAAAAGAATTAAAGGGGAAGGAAATCTGAATCTCGGTTTTGATATAGCATCTAAGGACCTATTGGAAGATTCGAACCATTAGAGTTACCAAACAAAACCTTATCTTGCTAATGACCGAAAAAGAGATAGGTACATGGATAACGGCATCGAATCAAAGTTTTAAATGTAAGAGGGAAAATGCAACATATCTTAACTTACCGACTTATCTACTGTCTTCTACAGAGCCCCTTCAATCCAAGAACGATTTGGCAGGGCCAAGTACTAAGAAGCTGAAGCTGATAGAGAGAATGATTGGCAAGTAAATCAGGGTTGCAAATCTTATCATGGACTTAAGCATATTCATTATGGCTTGACTAGAAGTATGTTATTATATGAGCTAAGAGATAAACATGCGAGTCGTAATCACCCAAGAATGTACCCAAACCCAGTGAAAGGAATGGACTAAAGGTAAGTGCTATGAAAATCTGAATATATTTCCTTCATGTGGCATCTAGGATGTTGTCACGACCCGAGCCTAATAGCCGGTACGCAACACCACAAGCCCACCCAAAATCTATGGATTATGTTGGTGCTCATTTGTAGTAGGTTGTCATATGTAAGCCTCTTCTACTTCTTTCCACATCTATCCAATGTGGATTGGGGTACTGATGAATAACAATGAACCTCGCAAGTCCACGAGTGAATTGTAGTAGAGTTTGTGCGGATACAAAGGTCGAACCCACACGAACCGGTGTTTTGATTTAATGAAATTCAACTATTTGAACAAAACAAGAAATTGAAGATTTGATGTTTGAAATAAATTAAACTAAAGCAATAAACAGTAACAAGGAATTAAACTTAGGATTCAATTGTAGTTGATTTGGAAAAGTCAAGATTTGGACTGGAATTAGAATTCACCAATTGTTATACTCCTGGGAATTCAATTAGAATTCACCAATTGTTATACTCCGAATTCAATTCAAGAGTTCGTTCTCTAGGGTAAAGATTGGGATGCTTGGGTCACGATTTGCAATCTTAGTGTTCCTAATTGTCATACTCCCTTGGTCCGTTACGTGAACAGTTAGAAACCCATTAAGTATATGAGAACACAAAGAACCTACTTCCTACCTTAGCACGGATTATGAATCAATGGGAATTAATCTACCTAAAAGATGACCATATATGACTTATGAATTTTGGTCATTCAGTTCACCGTACCTAAATAAATCTAAACTGTTATAAATATATCTCGCATAAATAATTAGAAAAGATTCGATGAAGAACAATTTGGAAAGAACAAGAATTATTGAATTGATTAGAAGAATTAAATCAAGGCATAAAATTTCAATAATAGACGACCTCCAATTCCTAAATGATGAGTTTAGTTCCCCATAATTGTCAATACAAAACCTTGAATTTCTCCTTGAATAATTTCACTTCGCGAGAGAAAATGATATATCTCAATGTGATCCCCAATTCTAACCTAAAAGGGTTACATTTATATCCTACTATGTACAACAACAAAGGAAAAAGTACAATACATTAAAGCTACCAAAAATAAGTTGGAAGTCAAGCGCACACTCCTTAGCCCGCCCTAGCGCCGCAAAACCCTAAAACACGCTCTTGAAAGTCGACGTTGCGCTAAGACGCACAAACGCTATCCGTAGCACTCAATTCTCTGGAAATTGACCAAAACTGCGTGCATGAAAACGATGTCATGCCTTAACGCGACTAAGGCGGTGTCCAGTTCTTCACCATATACCCTTCAGCTTCTAAATTTTGCAATGAGGCCCCTCGGCTTCCAAATTGACTCCAAAACCATCCGACTTTGCACACTTGGCCTTTTAAATCCCAGGAACTACAAAATAACACTAAAAACTAATATTAGACTATAAAAACCCCAAGAATTAGCAAAGCTTAAGTCTATAAGACACTCAATAAATAAATAAAAGTACTCATTTATTAAACACCCCCAAACTTACATTTTTGCTCGTCCTCAAGTAAAACAAAATTAAGAAACATAAGAGAACTAAACAACTCAAATATAAACAATTTCTTTTTCTCAGGAGTCAAGCTTTGGCGTAACACCCCACAAAGCCGCCGAAAAAAATTATGACACTTTGGCATTCACAAAACACACATACAATATAGAATTTCAACTCAATACGATCAATCTCACTTTTATATTTTCGTGTGTGTGCGCTCGTTCCATCTCAATCACCCTTAAACCCGGATTAATGAAAACAATAATTCTCATCCAACCTCTAGTGTTTAAGGTATTCAAGACACCATAGGCTAACTTTTCATGATACTCTCCACTAATGTTGGTTTCCTTACCATTGAAGATCAATAGGACTTCAGTGTCTTGTAACGTTAGGCTAAGCTGAGGCTAACAAATGAACGGAAAGGATATGCAAAGACAAGAGAACCAACGATAAAACTCCTTTTAGTACACTCCTTAAATTTCATTCCACCCCTTTCACTTTAGTTACTTTCTTTTTGCCCACTTCAACCCCCAAACTTGAACCTTTGCATACTTTGGGTTGAAGAATTTTATCAACAAATACTTTCATAATTTTTTTCCAAACGAGGTTTCATCCTTCTCATTTTTTTTTTAATAACTCATTTCTTCTCGAGCTACACTCTTTTGTTTACTCATCTTTCTTTCTTCCATAGTACACAATGTTACACCTTGCCAAATCATCACCCTAACACATCTTATAACATGAAATTTTATCTTATGTTCTCTTGTAAGGTAGGACAAAATGTTAAGGCTAAATGGGTCAAGACCAATGAGTGTAAGAAAAGATGGCAAATGGGGGTTATCATGTGCTTTCCGCACACCATTCTTCATTAAGACCGAAGAGGGAAACTAAGGATATATGTTGAAAGTAAAGGTTAAGCTAAAAGGCACAACGGTTAACAAAAATGACCTAAACCATGTCCTCAATTTCATTCAACCTAAGAATTTCCCTCGAGCATCAATTGAGTAAGTTTTAGTGGCATCGAGGTTAAAACAAGCACTTAACATCCAGACAACAACTGCCCTTTTCCAACATATCTAGCTAAATTGGACCCACTTATGGGACTAAAACCACCACAGCGACCCACCAACTATCATTTACCAACGAATCCAGACAAAGCCGAAAACGTAGTCTGCGTAAATCGACTTAGCAGCCACATGTGGATTGAATATTACCACTCTCCCCATAAAGGCACAATCTCAATATTAGTAAACGGAAGACCTACTAGAAAACATAAATAATGAGAGGATTGAGGCAGGGTAATTCTTCTTGAAGAAATTTATGCCATGATTCATAGAGATATGAGAGGGGTTACCAAATGTGGGTGACTCACGCCCATTTTGTTAATCATACTATCTCATCTTTTGTGAGGCTAACATGGAGGTAATTAAGACGGTAAACAATCTCATCTTAGTACGATTTGAGATTGTTTTAGGCTAAAAAGTTGAATTACGGAAAGAGCAATTCCATCACTTTACAAGTGATGAGGAGAGAAGACCAGCCCATTTGGGTCAAGTATTTTTTCTATTTGCAAAATGAGTGTTTATTTTTTTAAAAAAATTGTATCATAACGAGTGTCCATTTTTAGATTTTTACTAATATTAAGTTGATTTTTTGTGTCATTTTAGTAACACAAATATATTAATGCTCTTAGTGTCCACATATACCATTGCAGGGCACTCAATATGCCCCGCATAACTCGCAAGTGAGCTGCATCGGAAGCAATGTTGTATACTCGCCTATCTGTAGTCCGTGAATCTGGAACCTAGCTGATCTTGGACGAGGGACAATAACCCCTTCGGCACACCCATACATGACGATGGCTCCATACTATCAACAAGAGTGAGAAAGTTCTTTGAAAAAGGAGCTCTCTTACTCGAGAGGTGGTGAATTGGAGTGGCGGGCGCCCTTCGTAGGAGGTCGGGCGCGCGTGTATATAGTACGCACGCGTGTATGCGTGAGATAATAAGTACACGCACACGCGCGTATGCATGTGTGTATATGTGCCTGTGTGCCTATGTAGGAGTGAATGATTGAATGAACTCAAAGATTCACTCAGAGCCCAAGTTGTCTATAGACAAACCCGTGTTAGATTATTCCTCAGTGTTTGTACATTTGAGGAATTTAACGTGGCATAAACAGCTATATTTTTAATTCCTCAAAGTACTTTATTTCCTTCAAGTACCCTATTCATTAGAATTCTGCGAAAGTTTAGCTACGGAAGGAACTCGGGAATAAGGAGCTCAGAACTCATAAGAAGGAATTCCTCCTAAAGTCGGAAGTGAGCTACGATAGCTTAGAACTTGGTTTTGGAATGCCTTCGGCAGTATAGCTATAGTTAGCAGCCTAGCTCGGAGCAGCCTATGATGGAGGAATCCCTTCGGGAAAGGAGCTACAGCTCGCTTCAACTCAAATCCTAGTTTTTTCTAGCAAGTACGTGTGCGCGCGCCGACAAGAATTCCTTCGAAAGGCGAGCTACGGCGGCGTAGCTAAGAGGCTCGAAACTCATAACTCTAGGGAAAGAAAGAATAGCAAAAAGAAGAAGGAATTGCACAGCTGTAGCTCTGTTTTGAGGTTTGAGGAAGATGATTTTTGGAATTGGCCATGTTAAATTTAAGGCTTAAATCGCAATTTAGTCACCCTACTTTGACAGAAAATGCATTAAGCTCACCCTACTATTTTTTTCTTAATTTTATCACTATACTTGGCATGTTGAGTCAATAAGCTCACTAGGCTTAACTTCCTTTAGTTTAATTGGATGACGGTCTGCAAAAAGACAATAATGCCCGTGCACGTGTTACTCAGAAATTTAACAATGAAGTTGTCTTCCCTGCGGTCTTATTCTCAAACCCCATTACAACTAGTCAACTCTCAACTTTGACCGAGGCTAGTCAAGCTCACAATCCATGGCTAGAGTCACTCCTCCAACAGCGGTGCCCTCCTCTTCAAAGGCTTCTATGTTACCTCCTCCCCTTCCAACTTCAATGACGTCGTTGGAGCTTTCGGCTTCCCTGAAATGTCTTATGTTAGCGGCAGGGCTGTTCGCCTTCAAGTTGTTGACCGGGTTTTAATCGCCAATGAATCCCCAACAGAGAATTCATTTCCATAGCAAAATGTCTCACATAATTTTCTCATATTTCGATTTCATTTTACTCCCCCGTTTAATTTTGTCATAATATCTATTAATTTCCCCCACTTTCTCAGATCATGTATCATTTGGATAATATGAATTTGGTGTTTCTTAATTGTGAACCATAATTTCCCCCGCCTCTATAGTCACCGATTTTTGAATTTCTCATGAAAATATTCAGGGAGCTTCGATTGAGAAGGGATTCTTTATTTATTTATTTTGCCTTGGAATTGTTTGATCTCTGCCTTGGTTTTGTATGGGATTTGTTTAATTGAGAGCGATTAGGGTTTTGAGGTCCGGCGAACACGTTGGAGTTCACCATGGAAGTCAACACTTTTGCTGGGTTTTGCTTTCGCATTAGGGTTGAGTGTGGGCTGTGTGATTTGGCTAGATGTCTGCGGGTGAGATGGATTTAGCGAACAAAACTCTCTCCTCTTCCCACTGTCGCGCTAGCGGCGCCATTGATGTTGGTGGTGGTCTTGGTGGGGGTGGGGTTGTGAAGGGTATTTTAGGGTTTAACAAAAATTTAACACTTTTAACCAAAAACTTCACGGAGTGATGAACGAGACTCAATATGCCAAGTATAGTGATTAAATTGAAGAAAAAAAAATAGTAGAGTGAACTATGAATTTTTCGTCAAAGTAGGGTGACCAAATTGCGATTTAAGCCTAAATTTAAAGAAAAGTTACTAACATTAAATGGTCATAACTTAGTCATTTTAAATCGGAATTGAATGATTCAAAAGCCTAAATTGATTATTTTTCCAAGTACTTTCCAATGGATTTAGTTTCAGAATCAGATTCGGTGTCTATTTCAAATTAATATAATTTATTCCAGAATGTGTTGTAAGTGATTATATTTACCATTTATTGCTAAAAGTATAGAACTTAAAGTTGGTTCCTAAACCGTTTCATTGTGTTATATGCTTAGATTGAAGTGTGTTAGCGGTCGAGCAATTGGAGTATTTTGTCCTTGAGGGAAGGGTTCTTGTTAACCTAGTTACCATTCGTTTCTTGTTATTCTGAACCCTTCAATTTAAAATTGTTCTCGTTACCTTCAAATTGAACTCACTATTGGTTTTTCATTCATTTCACCTGGAATTGATTGTTCTCATTTGTTTTGCTACTCTACCATATACACTTTGAGGTTTTTACTATGATAAAAAATGATAACGTCATAAGTTGACTACTCCATTACCGATTGTTGGTATTGTTATTGCGGCTCTTAGTCAAAGTGGCATATGCAGTGGCACTTTGATGTTTGAGTCGATTGTTTGTAGGTTGGGCATTTGGCCGACTCAAGTGTTATGGAATTTGGCTTGATATCATTGTTAATCGTTATTGTTCCTCACTCTTTCAATAGAGAAATATGATTGTTTAGTTTTGTTTCACAACTATTGTTATTAGATCTATAAAGCTACAACTTATATTTTGATACACCTTGGTACCTTGTCACATCCTTAAATGTTGACGGGTTCCTTTCTTGGGCAATTTGTTCTCACCCTTTTCGCTTCCATTTTTCCTTCTAGGTGATAGTTAGAGGGAGCCCAAGTCGACTCGAATCTTTTAGCTAGGAGTTGTAAAGTGGTTTTAGGAGCCACTTACTTTTGGACCTTGTATTTTGCCTATATGTATAATGGAGTGTGTAAAACTTTTAAAAGTTTGTAAACATTTGGGATATCAACAATTTTGGTGTGAATGTATCCAAAGGATAGTTGGTCTAATGTACTTGTACTCAGTTGTGTAATATATAGTATTTTGGTTTATTTGAAAAAGAAATGTTTCTAGATTTGGCTTTCGCTTTAGTTATATTTCCGTGTTTGTTCTTCACCCCACATGAGACATGTAATCATGATCTCCGGGGCATGACATTTACAATAATGGCACTCGCGACTTATGTTCCCAAATGACTTATTCTACTGTGAAGGGGTTGCCAAAACTGTTGCATGTGAAGTTCGAGTTTCTTCGGCTAACAACTCATTAACGACAAGGTAATAGAGTTCGATGGAAGACTGATGCACGTCAATTCTCATATTCAGGATGAAGAGCTATCAACAACTAAACCAGACGTTGTTCCTCTACGAGAAAGATATGGTACACAAGCTCTCAACTCAACAGATTTTGTCATAGCCAATTAATCCCAAAGATGAATAATCTCAGAATAGAAATCATTGTAGACGAGAGCTCAAATATTAGCCTCTAATTGATATTGGACAACAAAGTTAGAACGCAGATATAGCCATTTCAAGTGATCCCGAACGTCCTTAGCCGTATCATATTTTGCCAATTGCATACCAATCTTGTTCTTAATAGAATTATTAATCCAAGTAATTATCTTTGAATTGCACGTCTCCCACGTATTCTATAGTTCTCATGCTTATCGATTGTAATGAATCATCACCTCCAGCCATTGTGGACAAATAAACAACTCAATCCAGACCAAAATCAAAACAAGCATTAATCTTATAACACGTCTCACCAACAAATTTACCAAGTGCAATCACAAACTACAAAAATAGTGCAACCAAATCAAGCAGAGACTCACCAAATCAAGCAGAGAGTCACCAAAAAAATGCCAAGCGATTCCGAAACCAGAAAGGATTTCAATCCCTAGATTTTTTTTTTGATAATCCCTTTAACAAAGAAGATCAAGAAGTGAAGAAGAAAGAGAAGAGAAAAGGAGGCTATCTCATAAAAATAGAAAAAATTAGGTTTTACAATACAGAAAAGTGGCTTATATTGCCTAAAAAGATAAAAGATTAGAACACCCTTGTAATGGCTAAGTAATGAAATATAAACACATGCTAACGAGATAAGATGGATTTTTTAATTCGGCAAGAGATGGAAACCAAGCAATGTTATAGAAACACAATTTTGTATGCAAGATACGGTCAAATAACAGACTGACGGCTTGAACATCGATATTGAGAAAGATCATAAGACCGGCCGAAAATTGTATTCATGATCTCCGATCCAGTTCTTGGAATCAAGAAAGTGCTCGCTCGATCGCTTTCTTAGGGTGAAATTCTTTATTGAAGTAACATCCCATGTTCAAATACATTTATAGAATTCTCATTTATGCATGTCCACTTTTTTAGCGAGGTAATGGCTAAATCCAGGGAGACATAGCTGTTGATCGAAATGGGGATCAACTCATATATGATCAAAACGAAATTCCAAGCTAACAACTATTGGGAAAGCAAGATAGAGAGTGGAAACTCGAGAATGAATTTTGCTTCCTCCAAGCCAAAGCCCAAAATAATAGCAATCTAAAATGGAAGCAAGCATCATACCCTACCCATCTAAAATAGAAACAATTTCTAAAGCCGGGGCGGAGCAAGCTCAATCCAATTTTCTTTTTTCGAAGTACATAGGTCATGTTCATATACACGGTTCATTTCGTGCTTTATGATTTTTTTCTCTCGTGATTTTCACTCTCTCTTTCCTTAGTCTTAGTATTTTTCTCTCATATCTCTTTTCTTTTTGATTTAATAATTACAAAATTAGGGACCATATATAAAACAGATTTTCTATCCAAAGAGGGACATGATTTTAAATGTTGATTGACAAAATTTAAAGGGCCGAAGTATAAAAATTGAAATGCCCTACTCACGTGATTTTTGTTAGGTCATTGTGAGAGAAAAAGAGACTATGAACAAGCTCGGCTTAAATCCGTACACGATTACGCCTACAAAAATAAAGGTTTCGATAGGCGACGAGTGTCCAACCATACTTGACGTGCCCACGGATCACATTGTTACATACATAGTCAAAAGAGAATATATTTTCAAACCCAAACATTATATAGATATTCATAGTCAAAAGAGCATATATTTTCAAACCCAAACATTATATAGATATTTATTCGTTTTGACAATTATTAGTAGGTGACGATAGTTTGAAATCCTCGTTGACTTTGGTCTAACGTGCCGCAACAACAACAAAATTGCGGACCCACCACGTTATCAATAGGAGGATACCAAATCAATGACATGAACATCTTTTAACCTATGGTTCAAGAGTTAGCACCTTGGGATGTATTTGATTTGTTGGGTCCGATGATGGGTAGGGTAGTTTTGACTTTTGCTTTCCATGAAAAAGTAAAAAGTAAATAAATTTGTCAATACGGCGTAGGTGAACATAATTTTGAAAGAGAGACGAGCCTAGAGCATTTCGAATTCAGAATAACAAATGTGAAGAACACACTACTTGTTTAACAATAGAGAGGGCTATTCACACATCTTATTCCATCGCGGGTTATACTTGTTCGTATTATATCGCCCATTTTCAAGTCCAATAATTTAAACCTTGTTGATTTGAAAAGTGTGTTCTAGCTAAAAACCCTCTGAATCATTTTATTTTCCGCCCTAACTACTTCAATAGTTAGATACTCGATAATTTTTGCACGATAATTTTATAAGCTATTCACCCTCCCCAATCTAGCCTATTTCCTTTACTTAAGGCTAACAACAACCTTGACCAACATTTTTAATGCTCCATGGTTATGTCATTCATACTTGGATCTTGGAGCCATTTGAAGGTTTGAATGTTCAATTTGAGATCTAAAAATCTGGGTGCATTAAATGCAAAGTCGTTGAAGATTAGTTGCATGGAATGACTTTTTTACTTTTTAACTTGTAACCTTCTAGCATTAAATGCTAAAGACAAATCTACCTAAAGTAGGTAAGTTAATAATTCAACAAACTTGCAACTGAAATTAGTTAGCTAAAAAGAGAAGGGAGATGCTAAATGGCTCAAATTGGGACATTCAAAAAAGATATTTAAGTAATTTTTATCATTAATGTTAAGGACGTTGAAGTTATTTTATAATTTATATGACCATGTTATCCCTAATTCTAATTTAGTTGGCTCCATAGTTATTAGGGACAAAACAGTAACATGTTCCTTCTATAAAAATATTATGAGTTGCTCTTTAGAAAACTTAGTTTTGAAAACAAGTTCCCCTATAAGACTTATTAAGAATCTAAATTATGAATTTTACATTCGTAACCAACATCAATGCATTGAGAAAATTTAAAGTGCGCAATTATTTTTAATGCAAAATTTCAACTTTTCGTTAGAAATGCATTAAATATGCTCAACTGTTATTCAAACTATAAGTATAAACCTCAACTTAAAAGAATATTTAAAACCTTCAACAACCAAGGTTTGAACTTTGAAGGGAATACAATCAAAATGGAAGGTGGAAAGTAATACTAAAATTATATGTATTAGAAGATGCCTAAAACTTTTGGTAATAAAGTAAGAATCTTGTTAACTTTAGCCCTAAGCGCACATGTTAAGGAGTATTAAATAAGATAGTTGGTGGTGAAAATTTGTAAAAGTAGGCATTAATTAAAGTAGTTGGTAGGGTGATTAGTGTAAAAGAGATTTTGTTTTGTATCCTAAGGGCACATGTTAAAGAGTATTATTTACGATAGTTAGTGGTGAAAATTTGTGAAAGTATGCATTAATTAGGGTAGTTGGTATTAAAAATTAGGGTGGTTAATTAATGTGAAAATAGGGCAGTTAATGTGAAAGTAAGCATTAACTACCACACCAATAAGCTCTAGCTCAACTGGTACTACTTCTTTTAATGGAGATGTTGAGTGTTCAAGTCTCACCAGAGACGACACCCTAGTACTTAAAAAAAGTTGGGTGTTCAAGCTTCACTAGAGGTATCGTTGTTGTTCAAGTCTCATCAAAGGCCTATTTAGTGCTACTTCTCTTAATAGAGAGGTTGAGTGTCCTACACCATAGTCATCCTAATACTTTACTAAGTCAGTTCACTTCTCTTAACAGAGAAGTTGAACCATCTGGTACTTCACTAAGTCAAGACCCATTTAGTCTGCTCACTTCTCTTAATAAAGAGGTTGAATGTTTAAGCCCTACACTAGCGTTCAAAAAATTTGTTCTAGCCACACCAAAATAAGGATTGGGGTAAGGTCTATGTCCCCTCCAACTTTTTTTTATTTTAAAAAAATCAACTACCGCAATTAATGCTCTTTCCCTTTGAGGCCCATTTAGTACTGCTTACTTCTCTTAATAGAGAGGTTGAATGTTTAAGCCCTACACCAGCGTTCAAAAAATTTGTTCTAGCCACACCAAAATAAGGGTTGGGTAAGGTCTATGTCCCCTCCAACCTTTTTTTTTTTAAAAAAAAAATCAACTACGCAATTAATGCTCTTTCCTATTAAATATTCCTTAACATTAGTCCTTAAGACACATGTTAACAAGACTCATAAAGTAATTACAAGATGGGAAACAATTATGTACAGTCTTGGGAACCATTAATGCCATCCGCTTATGATAACGATCATCCTTGTGCATAGAAATGACTATAAAAGCTTAGCCCAAGATGTGAATAAACAAAATAAAAAATAAAAAAAAAGGCTCAAACACTCATTTGTATATCTGGTTCCTTTTATAGCAAATAAAATCTTCAATTATTTACCTTAGTTGGAAGTCAAATAGGAGATCACAAGCTCAAGATGAACAAACACTTACCGGTATTCTCCCTAGATTATTAGTTTTTTGAAGAGATTTTTTTAATTACTTATTTTTGCTTTTATGTAAAAATTTAAATGTGAAGAAGAAATTTGACTTCTCCACTGTCATTCTCTAAGATAAACAGTTTCTTTCATTACTATAAGGTTGATTATGTTGATATGTAATGTTGAGAAACAAGATTGGATTCACTTCCAAAAGAGGAAAAATAGAAGTTGGAATTGTGATTAGCAGTCTTGCATGTTGTATGATAACAACATAAACTTAACAAATCAAATTCAACAAAAAAAAAAAAAAGGATAGTTTTTGTTATATTGTCCACTTAATAGGAAAATAATTAAATTATAATTATAATTGACCAGAGTAATAAACAAGATACATCATGTCATTAAATTATTTTAATGTATAAAAAGAACAACTGATTTTGAATAGGAATGCATTTTATGTGCTAGGAATTATAAATAAAAAAATTCAAACTATTTCGAACACCAACGCACTTTGTTTGTTTGTTTTTTGTCAATTTGACTAATTTTTAAATGAATATTTAACAATTTGGAGAAAATAGCTAAATCTTGTCAAATATATATCTAAAAATTGGTGAAATTGACTAAAGAAATCAAAATGTATCTCTTTTATTGACCAAATAATGATGACAAACATATTGTTCACCCAAAAAAATGTTCATCTACTTTACTTGGTATACACTTTCATTTACAAAGTTTTTCTTTTAAAAGACAGGGTGGCTTGCATCATTTTCGCAAAAGACGTTCTTTGGGGCATGTTCTGTTCATCCCAACCTTGAGAACAATGTTCTAAATTGGTATTGCATTAGATGTGATAGAGCAGCCTGCAAATACTGCACCACATCATACTCCCATACGGCCATAAGCTAGTCAAGATTTATAGACATGTCCACCAGGATGTTGTCCGCGTTGCGAGATATGGAGCGTAATAGACTGTTCCACGATACAGTACTTTCTCTTCACATGAAAGCCTTTTCATATAATTGTATGAATATACTGGTTTCACTCACATTAAATTGTGGTTCTAGTCGTACGGATGCAATAAGAACCTGGTCCTTGCTGCAACCCCTTCCCCATTGCGGTGCGGGTGAAGAAAATAGAGAGCATGCTTGTGATGTATGCAGGAGAATATTGCATGATCTGTGCGGTACCGCTCGCTCAATCGCCCGCAAGGTAGGACAAGAACCGGCTAAAATGTATTTTCATTATATTACTTCCCTTTCTTTGTTTGTTATCAAGCTTCCTTCAAATATTTTTCGGGTGACAGAAGTTCAAGCAAGCACAGGAGGAAAGGAATACCTCGCGGAGCTCCCTTTAAATGAAAGACTTCGTGTGTCTTGTTCTCGAGCATAAATCTGTTGTGCACCGAACAAATTTGTTTTTTCTTCATGTATGTTGTTTTGCGAACCACCGCGATAGACCATAGAATTTGTTCCAAGTGTGCTTTATTTCTTAAAAATGGCTTTGGGAACTAATTTATATTTTGGTAAAATGTTGAAATAAATCACTAGATAACCCGAAAGTTCAACAAAACAAATGCAGAACCTCAAGGTATTTCAATGCTAGAATTTCAAAGGTAAATCTCAATAATAAATGTTGGAGCTTTTTTCTAATGAGCATGAATGAAATACATAGAACGTAATGTTGTAGCTATAAAAGAATTAGATTACTAACATGGGGATTGTGAAAGAAACAAAGCCATAAAACCAAATACCTAAAATTATCAAACTAAGTTTCAAATTGTTCCAGGCTTTGAATCACATCAAATTTATGGGGATTAACCACTTTGCGGTAGAGTAGAAAAAGGGAATCACTGTTTTGCTGTATTGATTTCCAAGAGATTTCTGGGTGGCAGAAAATAATTCTTGTATTCCTAAATGCCAATTGGAAGACGAAATGTCAAAGATAGTATTTGTTGAAGTATCGAAGTATCGTGACTTAAGTCCCAAGGCTGAGAGCGATCGCCTTGCTTAAGAGGGAGCGATCGCCTTGAAGCAATTTGTGCTGACCAAGTTTCGGCCAAAGCGATAGCTTTGTAGCGAGACAGGCGATCGCCCTTTGACCGCTTTGGGCGATCTCAAGTCCCAAACCTTTCCTTTTCCTCATTTTATTTTGTTTCCTATTATAAGCTCTTTATTTTTGGTATTAGATTTGTATCCAAACTAAACTTCTTCCCTATTGTATAAATAGGAGAACAATACATCAATAATACATGACGTTTTGATTCATACAAACTGTAGCTTCTATATGGTATCAGATTTTTGACGATCCACCACCGCCCCCCATGGCTGAAAACACCCTTCTTCCAAACTCGGCTGAGCCCGATAAACCTCTTGTTTTTGTCTCTTTTTCTCATATTATCAAACTCACTCCAACCAACTATATTGCCTGGAAGACACCGAAGCAACCCTCATAGGTCTTGATCTCTTTCCCTACCTTGATGGGTCTCTTCCGCGCCACCCCAAACCATCGCTTCTCCCGCCACAACTTCGTCACCACTGACGGACACTACACAAGTTACCACCGTCACATCCACCACAAAACCCAACCCCGCCTACTCCACTTGGTTCCGCCAAGATAAGCTAATTCTTGGTGCTCTCGCCGGCACCTTGTCTTCCAATATTGTTTCTCTTATTTCCCAAAGTCCCACCAGCCATGATGCTTGGACAGTTCTTGCAAAAACCTATGCCAACCCATCCAAAGGCCATATCAAACAACTCAAAGACCGCCTTCGTAGCATCACCAAAGGCTCCCGGACCATCTCCGACTTTATGCAGGATTTTAAGTCCTGTTCTTCCCACTTGGTCCTTGGTCGTCCCATCGACTCCGACGATTGATAAGTGACTATTATATAGTCATTTATCCTAAGTTTTTATATACTTTTACACAGTTTAATTACCATTTTCATCTCATTTTAGATACATTTTAGTTCCTTTTTCATATTTATTAGATTTTACGCTTTTTGGTATGTTTCATACATTTTAGACAGGTTTTGGAGTCTTTTTATGATCAAAGAAAGCTTAAAGCACCTTTTGATGCAAAGGCATGGAAGAGCAACAAACAAATCAAACTCACAAAACCAAAAATCAGATGGCACGGCCGTGCAGCCAAAAGGGAGCGGCCGTGCACAAGGCCATTTTCAGGCCATTTTTGGTCTCGAAGCATGGAGTGGCCGTGTCTTGAAAGCTGATTGGCCGTGTTGTCTTCGGAGCGGCCGTGCAGCTTAGAGTGGAGCGGCCGTGCAGAATGTCCAAAATCAAATTCAAAATTGGCGCCAAAAGAGCACGGCCGTGCATCTTCCTTGACTCGGCCGTGCAGATCGCATCTGCAGATTTGAAAGGCACCTTTTGGAGGCACCTTCTTGAAGAGTTCCCTCCCCATTATAAATAGACCCATTGTACTCAGTCTTAGACACGAAATATATACAGAATTTTCATCAGAAATTGTTAGAAATTAGACACAAACACTTATTATATTGAGTTCCAAAGATCTTTGAGGATTGAAGTCCATATTTGTTCTTGAAGATTCCCTTGGAAAGCAAGCAATAAAAGTGAAGTATTATTCCAGCCATTCATCTCTTATTTCATCATAAGTCTCTCTTACTCTATCCTTTATATTATTGCTTATTTATTTTACATGGCTAGTGAGTAATCCCCCTTGTTCTTGGGGTTGGAAACTCAATACATAAAGCGTTCATCTTAAAATATGGAAGTCTTGTCCTCTATCTTCATCTAAACAATTTCTTTATATCAACCTCTAAATGACTTACATTTTGGAGACGTCCAACTTGTATGATTCAGTCAATTGAGAGAAGGACCTAGCGGTGAATCTCGGTTGACGGAACCATATAAAGAAACTAGGCTCCATTGATCACGAAAGTAGTTCAACGGCCTAGGGATGTTCCTTGAATGGAAAGTATGTTGACTCTTGTTCTTAATGGATTCTTACTAATTATGGTCAGCTAGAGATAAGCCGGAATGCCCGTTTGTGACAGGGCGGGAGTACCATAAACGGAAATCTCAAACAGTTAGGACATAATTAGTGAAGAATACAAACGCTATTGTCTTAACCCGAAGTAGTGTAGGCCTAGCATACCATCCTTGATTTTTATGAAAACCTTTATTTTCAAAGACAACGACTATTTGATGAACAAATTATGTGTATGATTTCCAAATCCCGAGAATGTTTCGTCGTATTAAGTTTCATTTAAAGTATTTGTTGTATATGTTTTTTTTCCATTTCCAAAACCAACCTTAATCTCCCCCAATCTATTCTATAATTCTAAAGACAAAAATAATTCCTAAGTAAACCCTGTCTCTGTGGGATCGACTCGTACTTGCACCCGCTATATTGCAATAGCCCGTGCACTTGCGGATATTAAATAAACCGTTAGGTTAAACCTACCGACAACAAGTTTTTGGCGCCGTTGCCGGGGACAACGGTTTACTTTTTAAGTCTTTTGTCTTTACTACATAAATTTTTGTTTTATTTGTTTTCATTTTATTTTGTCTTTACTTCCGATAAATTGTTACGTTTAATCTCTTTTTGAGTGTTTTTTTTTCTCTTATAGTGTATGAAACGGGCTCAGACGTTCTTTGACAATTTTGATCCAGAACCCGAACGAAGTCTTCACCAAAGATTAAAAAAAATCAAAGAGACACTAAGCAAGCATATGGCGGAAGGAGAGCCACAAGCACAAACTAGGACCCTACGGGACTTTGTGAATCCAAGTACCCCGAGAACTAGATCCCCTATAGTTGTGCCGAATGCCGGAGCGGCACACTTTGAGATAAAGCCGCAACTTTTGCATATGGTTATGAATAACCAATATAGCGGCACTGCTTTCGAAGATCCTCATCTCCACATCCAAACATTCTTGGAATATTGTGATACCACACGTATTCAGAATGTTACACCGGAAGCAATTCGGATGCGCCTTTTTCCTTTCTCTCTTAAAGATAAGGCGAAGCAATGGTTGAATTCGGTCCCCAAAATTCATTGACAACATGGGACCAAATTCAAGAAGCATTCCTTGGGCGTTTTTCCCACCAAGCAAAACAGCCCAAATCCGCACAAAGATCACTAACTTCGTCAAACGAGATAGTGAAACTTTGTATGATGCATGGGAACGATTCAAGGAGCTTCTCGAAATGTGCCCCCACCACGGGCTCGAAAAGTGGTTGATTGTTCACACCTTCTACAACGGTCTCATATTCAAGACAAGAGAGACCATTGATGCCGCCGCAGAGGAGCATTGATGAACAAGGGAGTCGATGAGGCATACGACCTTATCGAGAATATTGCATTGAACCATTACCAATGGTCAAATGAGAGGAGCAACAACAAGGTACGCCCGGTAAATATAATGTTGATGCGGTTACTCTTCTCTCTTCTAAAGTTGACATGATTTTGAAAAAGTTTGAAAATCTTAATGTCAATCCCGTGGCTAATATAAATGTGTTATGTGAACTATGTGGGTCTAACTCACATAGTACGGAAAATTGCGAGTTGCTTGACATTAGTTCTAATGATCAAGTGAACTTTGTAAATTCTTTTGGACGAAAGGGGGTGTATTCTAATACATACAATCCCGAATGGAGGAATCACCCCAACTTCTCCTATAAGAATAACAACGTTCTAAACCCGCAACCATCAACACAACCTCCGGGATTTGGACCTAAGAATTTCAATAACAATGCAAGTACCTTCCCCTAAATCAAAATTGGATCTTTTGATGGATTTCGTGGTAGAAAATAAAAATTCTCAAGAAAAGGTCAATAATGAGTTTAGGGAATGCTTTAAACTTCTAAATGCTAGGTTTGATAACTTAGCGTATAATAAGATGCTAGAAACTCAACAAGCTCAACAGCTATCCCAACGAGTAGGCCACAAGGAGCCTTCCCGGTCAACCTCAAAGGCCAAATGAGCATGTGAACATGGTAAAAACTAGGGATGAGCGAGAAAAGATAAATGAATGCCCTAGAAGTATTAATTATAGTCCAATCCCACCGATGATTGAGACTAGTTCGGGACGGAATCCCCAAGAAAGAAGACAAGGATTATGATGAACTCCTTGAAAACCTAGATGCCATTAATGTCAACATCCCATATTTCAAAAATTTGAAAATATGCCTTTAGCCCTTAAACCTTTAAAAAATTAATTCTTGAAAAGGAAAGGCTAAGAGAATATGAAAATGTTATGTTGGCGAGAGGAAGTAAGCGCTGTTTTACAAAATAAAATTCCTCCAAAATTAAAAGATCCAGTGCATTTACAATTCCTTGTTGTGTTGGCGTAATCAACATTGATAATGCTGTCCTTGACCTAGGAGTGGCGTAAGTATAATGCCATTAACGGTTAGTGAGAAACTTGGTGTAGGGAACTTAAACCCACAACCATAACTCTCCAAATGGCAGACCGTTCCGTTCAATACCCCGTGGTATTATGGAAAATATGCCATGTCGTGTAGGGAATTTAATCATCCCCGTCGACTTTGTGATCCTAGATATGGAGGAAGATCATCAAACTCCCGTTATTTTAGGAAGGCCATTTCTTGCCACTCGGGGTAATTATAGATGTGAAAATGGCACCTTTTCCCTAAATGTGGGGAAAGAAAAGTCGAATTCAATATGCTTAGATCAGATCTTGAGGATCCCTATTTTGAGACCTACACCCCAAGTGAAGAATATGAGATGGGTGACGAATCACTATCAAAGGAGGAAATAGGAAATGATCCCATAAATATTGAACCTTTGATTTCTAAAGATAATATTTCTGCTTGTCCTAAAACTAACAATGCAGAGAAAAAATCAAAAGGAACAAAGAAGGTCACTTCGAATTTTCGAAAGTGTAAAGACTATAGGTCACTTGTTCCACCCAAGAAATCAATATGGAAGAAAGGTCTACCGCAGAAGATATTGATTACTCCGAAAAGGGGTCAAGCTAAGGACCTAAAACAAGCATCATCAGAATGGTAAACCGATGGATTACTTTACCTTATTTTCATTTATTATTATTACTCTTGTTGTGCTAACTTTGTTTTATAAATATTATTCCAAAAAAAAAAATCCCTATGATGATCCATATTTCTTATGCTTGCTATTTGCCCAAGAATAATGCCTTTATCTTTCCTCTCATACTTTCTATAAACTTAGAAATTAATAAAAAGAAAAATATAGGGATATTTTTAGGAAATAAATTAAAAGCCTCATAAGTTAATATAGCAAAATATAGGGTTTTATCAAAGGAAAAGCATTTGATTAGAAGGAATCTTTATTTTTATACACTTGGTTATTCTTATGAAAAATTCTTGAAAATATTTCTTTAAAATTGTACACGTTAAATTTTATTTAATATTTATTCCCTTATTAGAAGCATCTATTTTGTTCTGCACCCTTGAATCACACCCCTTCATCAAAATCTCATCTTTCCGTTTCCACTAAATCGAATAGGTTAAGCATTTTATCTTATTGCTAAAAAAGTGACTTAGTCACCAAATCTTAAAAGGCAAAAAGAAACTTATTACTTCCTAAGTAACTCGTGGCACGGCGTTCGCTGCGACGATGCTTCCTTGCCAAACGGGAGTAATATCCAAAAGTATTCTTGATCTAAGTATTAGGAACATGGGGTTCGCAGCCACTATGCCTCCTACTTGAAAGGATCAAAAATAACTAAGGCCTTTTGCAAAAATATAACACGTACAAAAAAATAATAAGATAAAATTGTTAATACCTTGATGAGATTTTTCCACTATCATCATCCATTTTTCGCCCTTGTGATTCAAAAATGCAATACAATTCTATGGAAACTTCTAGTTTGTGAATAAGTGTTTATACTTCCCTTTGTACATTTTAAAGTAATAGATTCATTCTTCTCAAAAATCACTCTAAAGAGTGAAGACTTCTCTTTTACCAAGTGATTGATCTAAGATTTATCCTTCTAGCATGCTTTACTTGATCAAATTCTATATATGCTATATTAGGTTATTGTCTTAAAAGTTATTTCTTTAAAATATCCCCAATGCTTCTTTTTAATAAATTCTAAAGGTATACAGAATATGACTAGAAAGATAAAGGCAATATCCAAAAAAGGCAATTAGGGCTCGCTACTATATTTCTGAGGGATCATTCTTGTTTTTCTTTCTTTCTTCCTCTTTTTATCCTAAACTTGCTTGGGGACAAGCAAGAGCTTAAGTGTGGGGGAGTTTGATAAGTGACTATTATATAGTCATTTATCCTTACTTTTATATACTTTTACAGTTTAATTACCATTTTCATCTCATTTTAGATACATTTTAGTTCCTTTTTCATATTTATTAGATTTTACGCTTTTTGGTATGTTTCATACATTTTAGACAGGTTTTGGAGTCTTTTTATGATCAAAGAAAGCTTAAAGCACCTTTTGATGCAAAGGCATGGAAGAGCAACAAACAAATCAAACTCACAAAACCAAAAATCAGATGGCACGGCCGTGCAGCCAAAAGGGAGCGGCCGTGCACAAGGCCATTTTCAGGCCATTTTTGGTCTCGAAGCATGGAGTGGCCGTGTCTTGAAAGCTGATTGGCCGTGTTGTCTTCGGAGCGGCCGTGCAGCTTAGAGTGGAGCGACCGTGCATGATGTCCAAAATCAAATTCAAAATTGGCGCCAGAAGAGCACGGCCGTGCATCTTCCTTGACTCGGCCGTGCAGGTCGCATCTGCAAATTTGAAAGGCACCTTTTGGAGGCACCTTCTTGAAGAGTTCCCTCCCCATTATAAATAGACCCATTGTACTCAGTCTTAGACACGAAATAGATACAGAATTTTCATCAGAAATTGTTAGAAATTAGACACAAACACTTATTATATTGAGTTCCAAAGATCTTTGAGGATTGAAGTCCATATTTGTTCTTGAAGATTCCCTTGGAAAGCAAGCAATAAAAGTGAAGTATTATTCCAGCCATTCATCTCTTATTTCATCATAAGTCTCTCTTACTCTATCCTTTATATTATTGCTTATTTATTTTACATGGCTAGCGAGTAATCCCCCTTGTTCTTGGGGTTGGAAACTCAATACATAAAGCGTTCATCTTAAAATATGGAAGTCTTGTCCTCTATCTTCATCTAAACAATTTCTTTATATCAACCTCTAAATGACTTACATTTTGGAGACGTCCAACTTGTATGATTCAGTCAATTGAGAGAAGGACCTAGCGGTGAATCTCGGTTGACGGAACCATATAAAGAAACTAGGCTCCATTGATCACGAAAGTAGTTCAACGGCCTAGGGATGTTCCTTGAATGGAAAGTATGTTGACTCTTGTTCTTAATGGATTCTTACTAATTATGGTCAGCTAGAGATAAGCCGGAATGCCCGTTTGTGACAGGGCGGGAGTACCATAAACGGAAATCTCAAACAGTTAGGACATAATTAGTGAAGAATACAAACGCTATTGTCTTAACCCGAAGTAGTGTAGGCCTAGCATACCATCCTTGATTTTTATGAAAACCTTTATTTTCAAAGACAACGACTATTTGATGAACAAATTATGTGTATGATTTCCAATCCCGAGAATGTTTCGTCGTATTAAGTTTCATTTAAAGTATTTGTTGTATATGTTTCTTTTCCATTTCCAAAACCAATCTTAATCTCCCCAATCTATTCTATAATTCTAAAGACAAAAATAATTCCTAAGTAAACCCCGTCTCGTGGGATCGACTCGTACTTGCACCTGCTATATTACAATAGCCCGTGCACTTGCGGATATTAAATAAACCGTTAGGTTAAACCTACCGACAACAACGATCTAGTTGACAAAATTCTGGACCAAATTAATGATTCTGACTATGACAGCGTCATCAGTGCTTTTCATAGCCGCGACACCCCCATCTCCTTCGACGAACTCCATGAAAAACTTCTTAACAAGGAGAACTCTCTCAAACATCGGCATCCCACCACTTCTCCCTTCCCTGCCTCAGTTAATTATGTTGCGCGCAATCAAGGCCGCAACAATACTACCACCTCAAAATCCTACTCTCAGCCACCCTCACCCCATCCTCCAACCCACCAGCAACCCTTCCCTACCTCACCCCATCCGCCCAACCAATCTTCCTCAAACCCTCGGCCTTATCGTGGTAAGTGTCAATGGTGTCGTTTGGATGGTCACTTTCTCAATCAGTGTCCCTCCTTTCGCCAAGCATACCCTAATGCTACCTTTCCGTCACACCCTACCAACCCCCCAACCTTCCCGCCCCGTGCTTCCAACCCACGCCCACAAACTCGTGGCTAGCATCTCCCTCCTCGTGCCTATTCCGCCACCACTACTGCTCCGCCTCCCACCAGTTGGCTTTTTGACAATGGGGCTACCCATCATGTAACCAATGACCTCAACAACCTCTCTCTTCATGAACCATATGATGGAACGGAGGAACTCTTGATCGGTGATGGGTCCGGACTGCAAATTTCAAACATTGGTTCTACTTCTTTTCTTGCTAACTTTTTTTCTCTTAACCTTAGTCAAGTACTACATGTCCCTAATGCCTCTCGTAATATTATCTCTGTCTCTAAATTCTGTCTTGATAACAATGTTTCTATCACTTTCTCACTTAACTCTTTTATTGTGAAGGACCTCAAGTCGACTACAATAATCCTCCACGGCAAATCTGAGTACGGCATCTTTGAATGGCATCCTTCCTCTCCTGCTATTCATGTTTCCTCCAAGTCTTCTACAATCAATTGGCATCATCGTTTGGGGCATCCTTCTTATGATATTTTACGTTATCTTAGTAGTTCCTTTAATTTAGATATTCCTAGAACAAATACCTTTAATTGTAATTCTTGTGATTGCAATAAAAGTCACAAGTTATCTGTCAATGAAAATTCAATTTCTTCCCTTGGTCCTCTTGATGTTATTTATAGTGATGTTTAGACATCCCCTCTCCTCTCCTATGATGGTTTTAAATATTACATAATTTTTGTTGATCATTTTTCCAAATATATTTGGCTTTACCCTCTCAAACACAAAAATGATGCCACCAAAGTTTTCTCCAATTTCAAGGCTCTTGTGGAGACTTATTTTCAACGCCCTATTCTCACTATCTTCAGTGACAATGGGGTGAGTATCTTGGTCTCCGCCCTCTTCTTACGTCTTTTGGGATAACTCATCTCACTTCCCCTCCTCACACACCTGAACACAATGGCTATTCCGAGCGACGTCGTCGTCACATTGTTGAAACGGGCCTTTCTCTTCTCACTCATTCTTGCATGCCACGTAAGTTCTGGCCCCTTGCCTTTGTTACTGCGTGCTATCTCATTAATCGTCTGCCTACCCCCACCCTGGATCTCAACTCCCCATTTTGTCGTCTTTTGGTCATCCTCCCAATAATCTCAAACTTCGTAGCTTTGGTTGTTTATGCTATCCTTGGCTCCGTCCCTATACTTCTAATAAGCTTGATCCTAAGTCCACTCCTTGGGTCTTTGTTGGTTACTCCCCAACTCAAAGTGCGTATTCTTGTCTAGATCCCTCTTCCCGAAAATTTTTATTTCTTGCCATGTTAAGTTTGTGGAACACAACTTTTCGTTCTCGGATCTTGCTGCTCCCTCCTCTCCTTCTCATTCTCGTTGATGAATGGTGCTTGTCCTCAATACCGATTTTACTGTCTCTCACCCACCACCCTTGCTCGTGCCCCATTCCCCACCACCGATGTGCCTATCCAACCCCTTCCCGTTGAGCCTGTTCTTCCCTTACGCACGACCTCTTCCTCTACCTCTAACTCCGACCCTCTTGTCCCACCTCCTCCCCCTCCTCTCACCCGGCCTGTCACTAGACTTCGAACCAGATTCGCAAACCTATTAATAAGCTTAACCTTCACCTTTCCTTACCTGACACTTCTGTTGAGCCCGCCATTTATACCCAGGCCTTGAAATTACCGGTATGGAGGGCGGCCATGCAGGCTGAGTTTGATGCCTTGGTCCAGAATAACACTTGGGATCTTGTTCCACCTTCTGCGGATTGTAAACCCATTGGCTGCAAATGGATTTTTCACCAAATACAACTCGGATGGGTCGGTAGATCGCTATAAAGCTCGTCTCGTTGCTAAGGGCTTTCATCAACGCCCTGACATTGATTATTCCGAAACATTTAGTCCTGTTGTCAAACCCGCTACTATCCGTACTGTTCTCTCTTTTGCTATTACTAATGGTTGGCAGCTTCGACAAATTGACATAAACAATGCTTTTCTTCAGGGACGGCTTTATGACGATGTTTACATGGTTCAACCTCCAGGGTTCATAAGCTCCACTTATCCATCTCATGTGTGTAAACTTCGTCGCGCTCTTTATGGTCTTAAACAGGCTCCTCGGGCTTGGTACAATGAGTTAAAGGGCTACCTTCTTTCCTTGGGATTTGTTAATGCCGTCTCTGATGCTTCGCTATTTACTCTTCATCTACCTCAGGGAGTAATTTATTTGCTTGTCTATGTTGATGATATCATTGTGACTGGGTCTCATGATTCTCTCCTCTCTACATTTATCTCTACTTTTGCATCACGGTTCTCCTTGAAGGATCTTGGTAGCTTGTCGTATTTTTTGGGAGTTGAGGTCCTTCCGCATCCCGATGGTTTATTTCGAGCCAGATAAGTATATTCGGGACTTACTATGCGTACAAAGATGCATGATGCCAAGGTGTTCCTACTCCTATGATTCCCGATCCGGCTCTCTCGGTCTCTTCGCACACCTTTGGCTAATCCTACTGAATACCGGACCATCGTTGGTACCTTACAATATTTGTCTCTCACTCGTTTTGACTTATCTTTTGCTGTAAATCGACTTTCACAATTTATGCATCGTCCCACTGATCTTCATTGGGCTGCTCTTAAACGTGCGCCGCATGGGTTATTATTACGTCGCTCTTCTCCTTCGTTCTGCATGCTTTTGCGATGCTAATTGGGCCGGTAATAGGGGTGATTTTGTCTCTACTGGCTATCTTGTTTATCTTGGTTCAAATCTTACTTCTTGGAGTTCTCGCAAGCAACGAACGTTAGCTCGGTCTTCTACGAAGCCGAGTACAAGGCTCTTGCTACGCTACGCGAGGTCTTATGGGTCCAAAATCTCTTACAGAGCTTCGTGTTTCTCTCTCGGATGCCGGTTGTCTATTGTGATAATATGGGTGCTACTTATGTCGCTGCTAATCCCAAGTTTCACTCCCGTATGAAGCATTTGGCTCTTGACTATCACTTTGTGCGTGAGCAGGTTCAAGCTCAACAGTTGCGGGTTGTAAAGGTTGCTGGGGGTGATCAGTTGGCTGATGTTCTTACGAAGCCTGTCATTCGTGCTCGTTTTCATGATCTTGTCTCCAAGATTGGTCTCTCCGAAAGGTCGTCCATCTTGCGGGCGTGTTGAAGTGTCGAAGTATCGTGACTTAAGTCCCAAGGAGAGTAATCGCCTTAAAGCAATTTGTGCGACCAAGTTTCGGCCACAAAGCGATCGCTTTGTGGCGAGACAGGCGATCGCCCTTTGACCAGTTTGGGCGATCTCAAGTCCCAAACCTTTCCTTTTCCTCATGTTATTTTGTTTCCTATTATAAGCTCTTTATTTTTGGTATTAGATTTGTATCCAAACTAAACTTCTTCCCTATTGTATAAATAGGAGAACAATACATCAATAATACATAACGTTTTGATTCATACAAACTGTAGCTTCTATAGTATTAAGATAAAATGCATGTGTACTGTTTTGAATGGCCAAAAGATTTCTGTGAAATTTCATGGTCCGGAGTACTCAAAGAGACCATGAAAAAAGCACAAGTCTTACAGATCAAAATTTAGACACAAATTGAAAAGCCCGATGAAGGGAGTAGACAAATATATACCATAGATACGTTATAAATGGATGTGGGAGCTTAGCCAAGACAAAATTACTATGGGCCTTTGCCCCTCCATGTGCCCAAGATGAAAACAATTGGAAGGAAGTGACTTCATAGCCAGGGCCGGCTCCACATAATAGGCAAGTGAGGCAATTGCCTTAGGCCATTGACAATTTTAGACCCTAATATATAATTATATATATAAAGAAATAATTAAAGGATTGTATAAATAGTAACTATATTTTTTTTAGTTGATTACATAATCACTCCACTTTGTTAGACCTTGAAAAACGAAACAGTTATCTTTCCTTTATAAAATTATATGTCCATCGTTTGAAAGTTAGGAAAAATAAAACTTTCCAAATTATTGAAATCAACTAGACCTTCCATTTTTCAAACAATATTTCTTTCTATCTAAGCTTTGGAAAGACAAAAGTGAATCTTCTTTGTTGTCCACCATCAATCATCTTCTTTGTTTTCCAAATGCATAGATTGTTTATAGGATATTATTGACAACACCTATAATGGTTGCTTCGGCTGAAAGAAGTTTTTCAAAATTGAAATTAATAAAATCGCACCTAAGACCAACTATGTCTCAAGGAAGATTAAATGGATTGAGAATGTTATCAATTGAAAAAGGTATAATAGAAAAATTAAAATATGAAAAATTAATTAATAATTTTGCATCTCAAAAGGTTAGAAGAGTGCATTTTAAATAAATAAAAAGTTAAATAGTTATAAAGCTAATAGAATTAGGCCTTAATTTATTTTTCATGCACTCATGCTTTAAGCCCCAATTTAGATAGAGCTGCCCCTGTTCATAGCCTTGAAGCTGTGGTAAATCAGTAATTACTTAGGAAAGACGAGGAATTCATGCCTACACGAAAAGATGACGGAAGTTCGGGCAAGCACTTGGAGGAAAGGAATACCTCGTGGAACTCCCTTTAAATGAAGACTTCTATGTGTCTTCGTTCACTCGCTTAAATCTGCACTGAACAAAAAACTTTTTTTCTTCATGTATGTTGTTTCATGAACCACCGCTGAATCGCTGATAGACCTCAGAGTTAGTTCTGGTGTGCTTTATTTCTTAAAATTGGCTTTGGGAATTAACATGTATTTTGGTAATATGTAGAAATAAATTACTAAAGAACCTGAAAGTTCAACAAAACAAATGCAGAAGAACATCAAGATAGTTCAATGCTAGAATTTCAAAGGTAAACCTCAATAATAAATGTTGTAGCTTTTCTTAATGAACTTGACTGAAATACATAAACCGTAATATTGTAGCTAGAACAAATGCGAGAACATTAAGATATTTGCCCTCGATGTGCCCAAAAATAAAACAATTGGTAGGGAGTGACTTCACACCTTGAAGCCGTGGTACATCAATTATTACTTCGAAAGACGAGGAATTCATGCCTACACAAAAGATGACTCGAACCCAAGACCTAGCCAAACAATGAAAATCAAGCCTAACACCTAGTTAGAACACACTCGATAAGTTCGTCACATTACACTTTAAGGTATTGAAAGAAGATAGCCATTATTTGATCGAGCGCTTCAATTTTAGGGCAAAATTTTAAAATTTTTATTTGTTCCCTTCTCTTTTGACGGGTAGTATCATAGTTATTTTTCTTTCATTTCTTTGGTGGCATGCGCCATATGAGAATCAAGATTCCAAACTAATCAACAAGATGGGGAACCCCTAGATGCGGTAGAAAAGAAAACCACAAGATTTCAGTTTTTTTTTTTTAAAGAATATTTCAGCATTTTATCTATCCTCAAATGAAAACTAAACCATAGAGGTGAATGAAATGAAGAGAAGTTTCAGGAAATTCCTTAAATGTATGGAAGATCATTCGAATAACCAAAGCTCCAGCCAAATTATTATTCAATCAAATCTTTATAAGGAAAAAATTTGAGATTCGCCAAAACAACATAGAATTTTATCTGAAGGAATTACCTAAGAAGACCTTGTGTTTAAAGAGGAAAAACCTATAGAAATATTTCGAACGATATTAGGTGACACCATGCCTAAGTTGAGATCGATTTTAATGGCTTGGAGTGGTGTTCAATCAGATTAACCGTGGACGAAAGGAAAGAAGTACAGCACCTAAATCAGTCTAATATGCCTCAATTAAAATACAAAGCGAAAAAAGTTCTATCTATAATTATCAATTGAAAAAAAATCAATCAAGAAGTTAGTGATAAAAAAGTGAATGAAGTATTGGTGATCAACAGAAATTCCTGCACACCTTTCGTCCTGCAGCTGGAATGCTGGGGATCTCTCAAAGGTGTACGCAACCAAGATATGGTGAAGAAGACATCTCAACCTAGTCTCACTAAAATTTTAGTTCTGCACCTTATCTGTCCATGAAAAAACCATTTGGGATCTCAACTACGTAATAGGAGAGAGGCGTCGATCTACAGATCTACATGATCAAGATCCTCTTTGCCCTCCGACAAGGGGGCACCTTCTGAATACAGAAAAAATAATACCTGTCTTAGGGAAAATCTCCAAACTGATAAAAACTTGGACGGTGGTGATTCAAGATTTGTCTGTTCACAAGTTGCATTCTCGGAATCAACTGCAAAAACAGAAAAATGTTGCAAAGTGCTCAGTAAAAAGTTATTGGCAAAAACAAATTGATTTCATAGAAATTTATCATCAGAAAATCTACCACAAAGAAAACTCCATATACGGTATAAGATAAAGCAGCTTTGATCTATGGATCTATCCGATAAGGATCCACTTCGCCCTCCAACAAGGCAGCCGCTTTGATCAATTTGAGAAGAAAGAAAACAATAACCCTCTTAGGGCAAACCATGAATTATATAGAAGCTTGAACGGCGGAGATTAAAAGATAATCAATGCCACAAATCAACGTATCAGATTTTTCTGTACACGTGTTAGATTGCAGGAATTTACACAAACAAAACTTTGTGCACGAATCCCGAAAACACAACTTTGGCGGTTTCAAATATTATACCAAGAAAACCGAATTGGTAATATTGAATGTGTTCCACTCGAACTAACTCTTCAAACCCACTCCAAGAGACTATTGGTAACAGCGAGTATGTAAATTCGCTAATAGCAGTAGTAGCAAACTTAAATTAACTCTTGCTACTAACTAACTCAAGTGTCGTCCCTACAACATATCTCTCTGACTCCTCTAAACTCGCTACTAGTAATAGCGAGTTTTAATTTCGCTAGCCGAATTCACATGTTCAATTATTGATAAAATCGCTACTAGCGGTAGCAAATTAAAAAAGAGAGAGTATAATTTGGGAAATACTTTTCGAAAAGGATAATTAGGAGATAGTTTCAATAATAGGTAAATTTTGGGAAAAGTTCATACTTGAGTGAGAAAAGAAAAATAAATAAATAACCAACAAGAGAAACTATCTTGCAACCGCTTGACACAAGAGACTAGACAGATAAGGAAAAAATATATTTTTACGGTCTTCGGTCCTTTTCACCAGGCTCCAAAATCCTAAATTCTCTAACCTTTGAGGAGCACCACACCTGAACTTTCCTATTCCTTTTAACATTCTAATTTCTTAGAAAATCCTCAAAACCATATAGAAAAATAACTGAACTCAATGATTGTTATGATCCTAAAGATGTCAATTCCGGTCTATCCACCGCTAATGGGTCGTGCACAGTGACATGTCAAGTAGAGGATTGGCAAGACTAAACCTAGCAGAGAAATTCAGAATTTTTATTTGAAAGCTCAAACCATTAAAACAAATTCCAGAAAATGGTAAAGGAAACATTATCAAATACAAGCAATGAAGGCAAGGAGAGATTGAAGCATTTAAAACCAAACTAGAAGAAAACAATAAAAGTTAATTACTTAAATCTCCCAAGCTCTTCCACAAAAATATATGAAAGGGAAGGCATGACATATACAAATTGCCAATGAAGGTCAAGTTTAAGACAATAATAGTGCGAATCTTACCATCAAGTAAAGCCATTAACCATCGATAAAGGGAAGCATGCTTTTATCTCGCACTATAAGTAAACATACAATTAATATGAAGAACAGTGAAACCAAATGAAGCAAAAGGAAAAAGAATTAAAGGGGAAGGAAATCTGAATCTCGGTTTTGATATAGCATCTAAGGACCTATTGGAAGATTCAACCATTAGAGTTACCAAACAAAACCTTATGCCGCTAATGACCGAAAGAGAGATAGGTACATGGATAACGGCATCGAATCAAAGTTTTAAATGTAAGAGGGAAAATGCAACATATCTTAACTTACCGACTTATCTACTATCTTCTACGAGCCCCTTCAATCCAAGAACGATTTGGCAGGCCAAGTACTAAGAAGTCAAGCCGATAGAGAGAATGATTGGCAAGTAAATCGGGTTGCAAATCTTATCATGGACTTAAGCATATTCATTATGGCTTGACTAGAAGTATGTTATTATATGAGCTAAGAGATAAACATGCAGAGTCGTAATCACCCAAGAATGTACCCAAACCCAGTGAAAGGAATGGACTAAAGGTAAGTGCTATGAAAATCTGAATATATTTCCTTCATGTGGCATCTAGGATGTTGTCACGACCCGAGCCTAATAGCCGGTACGCAACACCACAAGCCCACCCAAAATCTATGGATTATGTTGGTGCTCATTTGTAGTAGGTTGTCATATGTAAGCCTCTTCTACTTCTTTCCACATCTATCCAATGTGGATTGGGGTACTGATGAATAACAATGAACCTCGCAAGTCCACGAGTGAATTGTAGTAGAGTTTGTGCAGATACAAAGGTCAAACCCACACGAACTGGTGTTTTGATTTAATGAAATTCAACTATTTGAACAAAACAAGAAATTGAAGATTTGATGTTTGAAATAAATTAAACTAAAGCAATAAACAGTAACAAGGAATTAAACTTAGGATTCAATTGTAGTTGATTTGGAAAAGTCAAGATTTGGAACTGGGAATTAGAATTCACCAATTGTTATACTCCCTGGGAATTCAATTAGAATTCACCAATTGTTATACTCCCTGGGAATTCAATTCAAGAGTTCGTTCTCTAGGGTAAAGATTGGGATGCTTGGGTCACGATTTGCAATCTTAGTGTTCCTAATTGTCATACTCCCTTGGTCCGTTACGTAGAACAGTTAGAAACCCATTAAGTATATGAGAACACAAAGAACCTACTTCCTACCTTAGCACGGATTATGAATCAATGGGAATTAATCTACCTAAAAGATGACCATATATGACTTATGAATTTTGGTCATTCAGTTCACCGTACCTAAATAAATCTAAACTGTTATAAATATATCTCGCATAAATAATTAGAAAAGATTCGATGAAGAACAATTTGGAAAGAACAAGAATTATTGAATTGATTAGAAGAATTAAATCAAGGCATAAAATTTCAATAATAGACGACCTCCAATTCCTAAATGATGAGTTTAGTTCCCCATAATTGTCAATACAAAACCTTGAATTTCTCCTTGAATAATTTCACTTCGCAGAGAGAAAATGATATATCTCAATGTGATCCCCAATTCTAACCTAAAAGGGTTACATTTATATCCTACTATGTACAACAACAAAGGAAAAAGAAGTACAATACATTAAAGCTACCAAAAATAAGTTGGAAGTCAAGCGCACACTCCTTAGCCCGCCCTAGCGCCGCAAAACCCTAAAACACGCTCTTGAAAGTCGACGTTGAGCTAAGACGCACAAACGCTATCCGTAGCACTCAATTCTCGGAAATTGACCAAAACTGCGTGCATGAAAACGAGTCATGCCTTAACGCGACTAAGGCGGTGTCCAATTCTTCACCATATACCCTTCAGCTTCTAAATTTTGCAATGAGGCCCCTCGGCTTCCAAATTGACTCCAAAACCATCCGACTTTGCACACTTGGCCTTTTAAATCCCAGGAACTACAAAATAACACTAAAAACTAATATTAGACTATAAAAACCCCAAGAATTAGCAAAGCTTAAGTCTATAAGACACTCAATAAATAAATAAAAGTACTCATTTATTAAACACCCCCAAACTTACATTTTTGCTCGTCCTCAAGTAAAACAAAATTAAGAAACATAAGAGAACTAAACAACTCAAATATAAACAATTTCTTTTTCTCAGAGTCAAGCTTTGGCGTAACACCCCACAAAGCCGCCGAAAAAATTATGACACTTTGGCATTCACAAAACACACATACAATATAGAATTTCAACTCAATACGATCAATCTCACTTTTATATTTTCGTGTTTGTGCGTATAACTTGTTCCATCTCAATCACCCTCAAACCCGGATTAATGAAAACAATAATTCTCATCCAACCTCTAGTGTTTAAGGTATTCAAGACACCATAGGCTAACTTTTCATGATACTCTCCACTAATGTTGGTTTCCTTACCATTGAAGATCAATAGGACTTCGTGTCTTGTAACGTTAGGCTAAGCCGAGGCTAACAAATGAACGGAAAGGATATGCAAAGACAAGAGAACCAATGATAAAACTCCTTTTAGTACACTCCTTAAATTTCATTCCACCCCTTTCACTTTAGTTACTTTCTTTTGGCCCACTTCAACCCCCAAACTTGAACCTTTGCATACTTTGGGTTGAAGAATTTTATCAACAAATACTTTCATAATTTTTTTCCAAATGAGGTTTCATCCTTCTATTTTTTTAATAACTCATTTCTTCTCGAGCTACACTCTTTTTTTACTCATCTTTCTTTCTTCCACAAGACACAATGTTACACCTTGCCAAATCATCACCCTAACACATCTTATAACATGAAATTTTATCTTATGTTCTCTTGTAAGGTAGGACAAAATGTTAAGGCTAAATGGGTCAAGACCAATGAGTGTAAGAAAAGATGGCAAATGGGGTTATCATGTGCTTTCCGTACACCATTCTTCATTAAGACCGAAGAGGGAAACTAAGGATATATGTTAAAAGTAAAGGTTAAGCTAAAAGGCACAACGGTTAACAAAAATGACCTAAACCATGTCCTCAATTTCATTCAACCTAAGAATTTCCTCGAGCATCAATTGAGTAAGTTTTAGTGGCATCGAGGTTAAAACAAGCACTTAACATCCAGACAACAACTGCCCTTTTCCAACATATCTAGCTAAATTGGACCCACTTATGGGACTAAAACCACCACAAGACCCACCAACTATCATTTTCCAACGAATCCGCAAAGCCAAAAACGTAGTCTACGTAAATCAACTTAGCACCACATGTGGATTGAATATTACCACTCTCCCCATAAAGGCACAATCTCAATATTAGTAAACGGAAGACCTACTAGAAAACATAAATAATGAGAGGATTGAGGCGGGTGATTGAAGAAATTTATGCCATGATTCATAGAGATATGAGAGGGGTTACCAAATGTGGGTGACTCACGCCCATTTTGTTAATCATACTATCTCATCTTTTGTGAGGCTAACATGGAGGTAATTAAGACGGTAAACAATCTCATCTTAGTACGATTTGAGATTGTTTTAGGCTAAAAAGTTGAATTACGGAAAGAGCAATTCCATCACTTTACAAGTGATGAGGAGAGAAGACCAGCCCATTTGGGTCAAGTATTTTTTCTATTTGCAAAATGAGTGTTTATTTTTTTAAAAAATTGTATCATAACGAGTGTCCATTTTTAGATTTTTACTAATATTAAGTTGATTTTTTGTGTCATTTTAGTAACACAAATATATTAATGCTCTTAGTGTCCACATATACCATTGCAGGGCACTCAATATGCCCTGCATAACTCGCAGAAGTGAGCTGCATCGGAAGCAATGTTGTATACTCGCCTATCTATAGTCCGTGAATCTGGAACCTAGCTGATCTTGGACGAGGGACAATAACCCTTTCGGCACACCCATACATGACGATGGCTCCATACTATCAACAAGAGTGAGAAAGTTCTTTGAAAAAAGGAGCTCTCTTACTCTGAGAGGTGGTGAATTGGAGTGGCGGGGCGCCCTTCGTAGGAGGTCGGGGGCGCGCGTGTATATAGTATGCACGCGTGTATGCGTGAGATAATAAGTACACGCACACGCGCGTATGCATGTGTGTATATGTGCCTGTGTGCCTATGTAGGAGTGAATGATTGAATGAACTAAAAGATTCACTCAGAGCCCAAGTTGTCTATAGACAAACCCGTGTTAGATTATTCCTCAAGTGTTTGTATATTTGAGGAATTTAACGTGGCATAAACAGCTATATTTTTAATTCCTCAAAGTACTTTATTTCCTTCAAGTACCCTATTCTGTTAGAATTCCTACGAAAGTTTAGCTACGGAAGGAACTCGGGAACAATGACCTCAGAACTCATAAGAAGGAATTCCTCCTAAAGTCGGAAGTGAGCTACAGTCAGCTTAGAACTTGGTTTTGGAATGCCTTCGGCAGTATAGCTATAGTTAGCAGCCTAGCTCGGAGCAGCCTATGACAGAGGAATCCCTTCGGGAAAGGAGCTACTCGCTTCAACTCAAATCCTAGTTTTTTCTAGCAAGTACGTGTGCGCGCGCGCACGACAAGAATTCCTTCGGAAGCTGAGCTACAGCAGCGTAGCTAAGAGGCTTAGAACTCATAACTCTAGGGAAAGAAAGAATAGCAAAAAGAAGAAGGAATTGCACAGCTGTAGCTCTGTTTTGAGGTTTGAGGAAGATGATTTTTGGAATTGGCCATGTTAAATTTAAGGCTTAAATCGCAATTTAGTCACCCTACTTTGACAGAAAATGCATTAAGCTCACCCTACTATTTTTTACTTAATTTTATCACTATACTTGGCAAGTTGAGTCAATAAGCTCACTAGGCTTAACTTCCTTTAGTTTAATTGGATGACAGTCTGCAAAAAGACAATAATGCCCGTGCACGTGTTACTCAGAAATTTAACAATGAAGTTGTCTTCCCTGCGGTCTTATTCTCAAACCCCATTACAACTAGTCAACTCTCAACTTTGACCGATGCTAGTCAAGCTCACAATCCATGGCTAGAGTCACTCCTCCAACAGAGCGGTGCCCTCCTCTTCAAAGCCTTCTATGTTACCTCCTCCCCTTCTAACTTCAATGACGTCGTTGGAGCTTTCGGCTTCCCTGAAATGTCTTATGTTAGCGGCAGGGCTGTTCGCCTTCAAGTTGTTAACCGGGTTTTAATCGCCAATGAATCCCCACCCGAACAGAGAATTCATTTCCATAGCAAAATGTCTCACATAATTTTCTCATATTTCGATTTCACTCCCCCCGGTTTAATTTTGTCATAATATCTATTAATTTCCCCACTTTCTCGATCATGTATTATTTGGATAATATGAATTTGGTGTTTCTTAATTGTGAACCATAATTTCCCGCCTCTATAGTCACCGATTTTTGAATTTCTCATAAAAATATTCAGGAGCTTCGATTGAGAAGGGATTCTTTATTTATTTATTTTTTTATTTTGCCTTGGAATTGTTTGATCTCTGCCTTGGTTTTGTATGGGATTTGTTTAATTGAGGGCGATTAGGGTTTTGAGGTCCGGCGAACACGTTGGAGTTCACCATGGAAGTCAGCACTTTTTGGGTTTTGCTTTCGCATTAGGGTTGAGTGTGGGCTGTGTGATTTGGCTAGATGTCTGCGGGTGAGATGGATTTAGCGAACAAAACTCTCTCCTCTTCCCACCGTCGCGCTAGCGCCGCCATTGATGTTGGTGGTGGTCCTGGTGGGGGTGGGGTTGTGAAGGGTATTTTAGGGTTTAACAAAAAATTTAACACTTTTAACCAAAAACTTCACGGAGTGATGAACGAGACTCAATATGCCAAGTATAGTGATTAAATAGAAGAAAAAAATAGTAGAGTGAACTATGAATTTTTCGTCAAAGTAGGGTGACCAAATTGCAATTTAAGCCTAAATTTAAAGAAAAGTTACTAACTTAGTCATTTTAAATCGGAATTGAATGATTCAAAAGCCTAAATTGATTATTTTTCCAAGTACTTTCCAATGGATTTAGTTTCAGAATCAGATTCGGTGTCTATTTCAAATTAATATAATTTATTCCAGAATGTGTTGTAAGTGATTATATTTACCATTTATTGCTAAAAGTATAGAACTTAAAGTTGGTTCCTAAACCGTTTCATTGTGTTATATGCTTAGATTGAAGTGTGTTAGCAGTCGGGAAATTGGAGTATTTTGTCCTTGAGGGAAGGGTTCTTGTTAACCTAGTTACCATTCGTTTCTTGTTATTCGAACCCTTCAATTTAAAATTGTTCTCGTTACCTTCAAATTGAACTCACTATTGGTTTTTCATTCATTTCACCTGGAATTGATTGTTCTCATTTGTTTTGCTACTCTACCATATACACTTTGAGGTTTTTACTATGATAAAAAATGATAACGTCGTACGATCAAAATAAGTAACCATAGCAAAAATTCTCTCTCTACCCGTGAGTCTCTCTCTTTGACTTAACTAGGGTTTCGCCATTCTTGGTTCCCGGCGGCTGCCATGGCAAGCCCGCCACCTCTAGACCCACCTCCCATAAACACAATCCCTACTAAGTCCTTTGCTGAAGCTCTTTCTTCATCCAAACCGTTAGTTCATCCTGTCTCACTTCTCATACATCCGGCCTCACACAAAGGTGAGCCAGCTTTGAAGTTATCAGACGATGTGGTAAGCCACCTTGGGCAGCCTTTCAAGCTCGCCCTAATAGGTAAGTTCTCTCATGGCCGGCCTTCCATGGATGCTACACGTAAATCTTTTCACACATTTGGCCTTAAAGCTGACTTCAAACTGGGTCATTTAGATGCCAAGCACATTTTAATTCAACTTAATCATGAAGAGGACTATCAAAGGCTATGGATTAAGGATCAATGGTACCTTGGACAATTTCCCATGAGAGTTTTTAAATGGAGTCCCACCTTTCGTCCGGATGTTGAAAGCTCTATAGTGCCAGTTTGGTTTGCTCTCCCAAATCTTCCAATCCATCTCTTTCACAAAGCCACCATGTTTGCCATCGCAAACCTTTTTGGAAAACCCCTTATGCTTGACCAAGCCACCATGAATCTTTCTCGCCCAAGTGTTGCCCGTATATGTGTTGAGGTTGATCTTCTTAAACCTGTCCCAAAACGTATTTGGATTGAGTGTGGCTCGCAATCCCAAGGCTTTTGGCAATCTTTAGAAGCAGAAAACTTAATGCGCTATTGTTCGTATTGTAATCGCCAAGGACACTCGGAGGAATTTTGCAAGGTAAAGAACCCTATGGCTGCGTCCTCATCAAATCCTAAGATCGCTACCTTTGCTGCCACAAACACCACAGCGTCCCTAAAACAAAATCACCCGGATCCCAACCAGCATTTACAGTCTAAAACTTCCACTCGATGGACCCCTAAGAAGTCTGATAAGGGTAAAGAAGTTATTATCGACTCCACCCCAAATCCTATTAATGAAGTACCCATTAATGAAGTGCCTATTAATAATGCCCAAGCAGAGAAGTGTAATGATACTCCAACTCAGACTATATACCATAATATTGCTACTAATTTCGCTGGTGATGTTGCCTCAGAACAGGACCCCATAATGGATGATCAGAATATCCAAGTTCCAGCTTGCTCCTCGGACCATACGGTAACTGTTGCTACTGACTTTGTTGATGCTGATGTTTCTGAACAGGACGCCAACATAGATGCTCAGAATGTCCAAGTTTCGACATCCAGTTCCATAATCCTGGCCCGTCTCTATTAGAGGATGCTCATGATTTATTAGTAAAAGTGAGTGGTAGTCTGCCATTCGAATTCTAAACATCGTTGTTCCATCGATAATTTGCGAAGGATTCTGTTGAAGTTCTTTCGCCGATGAACTGCCTAGTGATCGACCAAGGATGGAGTTCAATCCTTTTCTCCAAACCGCTTTGCTATTCTAAACACTTTGGAAGATCAAGAACCCGATTTACATGGTTTGGATACATTAAATCTTATGTGAAGGGCTCTAAAGTGGTTCCCGCAATCGACCGTCTCACTCGTCTCCAAAGAGCTAAACTCTCGCTTTGTCTCTCCCAACGGATTTCCATGGAGCTTAAGGCACTTTTTGGAACATAAGAGGGATTGGCAACGACCCCTCCATTGCAAGGTTAAAGTATCTTATTAAAACCCATAACATTTCAGTTATTTCTATATTTGAGCCTATGATAGATCCAACCAATATTGATTTTATTACTCGTCGTCTCAAGTTCAAGTTTTGCTTTAAGAACTCTAACGGCTCGGTTTGGGTTTTTTTTAAAGCAGCTTATACTTGTCAGGTTATCCATAGCTCTTCTCAGCAAGTCACTATCCAAGTGCAGCATTTCTCTTGGCCGACTCACTCTTATTTTACAAGTGTATATGCTAAATGTGATCTAGAAGAACGCCGCTCCTTATGGGCAGATTTAATTGATCTTGGAGGGCAGATTCAGGATTCTCCTTGGCTGGTCGGGGGAGACTTTAATATTATTCTTCATCCTTCGGAGAAATCGGGGGGTAATGGCTGGGATCGCAATGGTGCTTTAGATTTTCATGCCTGCTTGGCAGCCTCTGGTTTGATTGATTTAGGCTTTTCCGGATCAGATTATACTTGGTGGAATAAGCGGGAAGGTTCTCGCACTATTCATCAGCGGATTGACAGAATTCTTGGTAATCCGGGTTGGCTAAGCAGATTTGTTCCTTCCTGTTCGACCTTTCCGTACTTGTTCGACCACTCCCTTTCGCTTACTTATGGTTGGATCGCTACACTCAAAAGACTTCTTTCAGATTTCTTAATGTGTGGACTAGTCATGCTACTTTCTTGGATGTTGTGAAATCTGTTTGGGGTACTCCTGCTTCTGTTTCTGGCCGGCCTCTGGTTACCTTCTCTTCCAAGCTTCGAAATGTCAAAGCAGCCCTGAAAAGTTGGAATAAAGAGATTTTCGGAAATATCTTCTCTAATTTAAAAGCCTCGGAGGAGGATGTCCTCGAAAAGGAGCTCTTATTTGAATTAAACCCGTCAGATTCTAATAGGTCTACTTTGCTTGCTTCTCAAGCAAACCATCGTATCATGCTTCGTCGAGAAGAAGCTTACTGGGCTCAGAAATCTCGTATTTCCTGGCTAAAGGAAGGACAAGGTAATACTAAGCTTTTTCATGCTTCTGTTCGACAAGCCCGTCGAAAACTTCATATTCACTCCATTATGACTGAGGATGGCTCTTTGCTCACTTCTGAAGACTCCATAAAGCAAGCTGGTATCTCCTATTTTCAATCTCAATTGACTGCTGATGGCTTAGGTGATGATTCTCTTCTTGATGTTATTCCTTCTTTGGTAACTGATGATTGGAACTCTGCGCTCATTGCTCCTCCTGATCTGGAAGAAATTAAAACCACTGTTTTTGCTATGAGTGGTGATAGTGCTTTAGGTCCTGATGGATTTTCTGGAAAATTTTATACTTCCTGCTGGGATATTGTTGGTCATGACTTACATCTTGCCATTTTGGATTTTTTTGCTGGATTCTCAATGCCAAAATCTTGGACTAGTACTCTTATTGCGCTTATTCCAAAGGTGGATCATCCAGTCTCTTTCAAGGATCTAAGGCCAATAAGCCTGTGTAATTTCTGTAATAAGGACATCTCTAAGCTTTTGTCTTCTCGATTGGCTAAGATTCTCCCTTATATTATTTCACCGAACCAAAGTGCTTTTACCAAAGGTAGAGATATTCATGATAACATCCTCCTGGCCCAAGAACTTCTTTGCTACTTGAAGAAAAAGGTGACAGGCTCCAACATGGTTATTAAGCTTGATATGGCTAAAGCTTTTGACAGAGTCTCTTGGTTCTATTTGATAAAAGTGCTTCGTCGCTTTGGTTTTCACGAGGTTTTCATCGACTTTATTTGGCGCATCATCTCTGATAATTGGTTTTCTATTCTTATTAATGGTGCGCCTGCGGGATTCTTTCACTCGTCTCGTGGTCTTCGCCGGGTGACCCTTTATCTCCAAGTCTCTTCATTATTGCGGCCGAGGTTCTGAGCCGAAGTCTTATTAAACTTCATCAAGAAGATCCTTCGACTGTTTTCTCTACTTCTAGTGGGTGTCCAGTTGTTTCCCATCTTTCTTTTGCTGATGACGTCATTATTTTCTGTAATGGGCACTCTCGATCTCTTCAGAAGCATGTTCAGTTACTCTCCAATTACGAGAGCTCTTCAGGTCAGCTTGTCAATGGCTCAAAAAGTAGATTTTACATTGATCCGTCTTTAGACGCTTCTCGGATAAACTCTATTGCTTCTCTCTTGGGCTACCAAATTGGTACTCTTCCTATTATCTACTTGGGTTGTCCATTGTACTTGGGCCGTAAAAAGAAGAATTATTTTGATCCTATTGTTGCCAAGCTTCGAGATCGTATAGGAACTTGGATGGGTGGTTTTCTTTCTCAATATGGCAGACTAATTCTCATCAAACATGTTCTCCATTCTATGACTTCGTACCTTATTGCCGCGTTGGATCCCCCGATGTCGCTTTAAAATCTATGGACAGATTATTCGCTAATTTCTTTTGGGGATCCATTGAAGGAAAACAAAAAGCGCATTGGATATCTTGGTCTTCTTGCTGTCGTCCTACTTTGGAGGGTGGGATTGGTATTCCCTCTTTCAAAACTTTGGTAAAAGCTTTTGCTATTAAACTTTGGTGGCGATTTCGGACTCAAAGAAGTTTATGGGGAGATTTTTTGCGAAGGAGATATTGCTTATCAAATCATCCTGTTGTAGCTTACAATAAAGGATCCCATGTTTGGCTAAGACTTCTTAAAGCTCGCGACATTGCGGAGCCTCTCATTCAATGGAACATTAGAAGGGGTGATTGTTCCTTAGGCATGACAAATGGCCGATTGTTTTCCCCATTTTGGCTAGAGATGATGCGCCATTCACCGTAAAGGATCTCTTTCGCCGGCCAGCCTCTCTTCCCTCGGCCATATCGTCTCTTCTTCCCAGTCAGGCATTAAAGACCAGAGATTAATCTTGTTGATGCAGATGATATTCCTTGCCGGACCTCATCGACGGGCAAATTCTCGCTCAAAACGCCTTACGGCATCGCTAGAGATGCCGGCCCTTCTCTCCCGACTTCTCGGTTCATTTGGCACCGCTACACGCCAAGGAATGTAAGCCTGTTTATGTGGCGTTTGTCGTGCTCCCGCTGCCCATTGATGAAGCTATAATTAAGCGTGGTGTTCCTATTGTTTCCAAATGTAGTCGCGCCGACAAACCCAAATGAAGAAACATTCTCCCATGTTTTTTAACAGTGATCTTGCTTCCTCGCTTGGCAATTTTTTCATGCCCATTTTGGTCTGCACTTCTCCTCTCTCTCGGTCCAAATCGTTGCATGTCTTGGTGGTCTCAAGCGGGTTCTTTGCTTTACAATTTAATTCCTTCTGTGACTTTGTGGCAGCTTTGGAAAGCTCGAAACAAAGCTGTTTTTGAGGGAATTCATTCTTCCTCTCGTGGCATTATTCTGGCTATCCAAAGTGATATAAATATTATCCTCAAAGCTGGGAATTTTTTGGTTATTGATTGGTCAACTCTCTGTCTCAAGATTCGTCGCCCTAAACGATTATTATTCAAGCAGCTTGGTTGAAACCTCCCTTGGGCATTGTTAAACTTAATTCCGATGGTGAGTCGAGACAACCTGTATTAGTGGAGGTGGGGGTATTATCCGTGACTCGAAGGTCGTTTCATTTATGGATTCTCCTCTTATTATGGAGTTTGCTCTAATTCTGTTGCTGAAACTAGAGCCCTTTTCCAAGGAGTTCGCTGGCTTGTTTCTCAAGGCTTTCAAAATGCTATTGTAGAGATTGACTCGGCTTTCCTCCTTGGCTGCATCTCTAATGGTCATTCTCCTCCGTGGCTTACTTTCTATTATATCAGTGCTATTATCTCTATGCAAAAGTGGGGAATTATATTTTTCGTCATTGTTATCGGAAGCAAACTCGTGGCGATGGGTTAGCTAACATTGCCATGGACTCTAAATTGGATGCCATATATTCCTCGCTTAGTCATCTCCCTAATTCTATTAGGGTGCGCTCCGTATGGATGCTCGTGGAATTGCTCGTGTTCGTATTTCCTAGATAGGATTTCCTTTTTGTATTGTATTTCTTTTCGAGGTCGCTCCTTTGTCCTCCCATTTATAAGGGCCAGGTTGGTTGTCCCCTCAAGTTTGTACTTTTTTATTATTCTAATAAAATCTAGCAGGTGCCGTCCCCGTTTCCCTAAAAAAAAAATGATAACGTCATAAGTTGACTACTCCATTACCGATTGTTGGTATTGTTATTGCGGCTCTTAGTCAAAGTGGCATATGCGGTGGCACTTTGATGTTTGAGTCGATTGTTTGTAGGTTGGGCATTTGGCCGACTCAAGTGTTATGGACTTTGGCTTGATATCATTGTTAATCGTTATTGTTCCTCACTCTTTCAATAGAGAAATATGATTGTTTAGTTTTGTTTCACAACTATTGTTATTAGATCTATAAATCTACAAACTTATATTTTGATACACCTTCGGTACACTATCACATCCTTAAATGTTGACAGTTCCTTTATCGGGCAATTTGTTCTCACCCTTTTCGCTTCCATTTTTCCTTCTAGGTGATAGTTAGAGAGAGCCCAAGTCCGACTCGAATCTTTTAGCTAGGAGTTGTAAAGTGGTTTTAGGAGCCACTTACTTTTGGACCTTGTATTTTGCCTATATGTATAATGGAGTGTGTAAAACTTTTAAAAGTTTGTAAACATTTGGGATATCAACAATTTTGGTGTGAATGTATCCAAAGGATAGTTGGTCTGATGTACTTGTACTCAGTTGTGTAATATATAGTATTTTGGTTTATTTGAAAAAGAAATGTTTCTAGATTTGGCTTTCGCTTTAGTTATATTTCCGTGTTTGTTCTTTACCCTCATGAGACATGTAATCATGATCTCCGGGCATGACATTTACAATAATGGCACTCGCGACTTGTGTTCCCAAATGACTTATTCTGTGAAGGGGTTGCCAAACTGTTGCATGTGAAGTTCGAGTTTCTTTGGCTAACAACTCATTAATGACAAGGTAATAGAGTTCGATGGAAGACTGGTGCACGTCAATTCTCATATTCAGGATGAAGAGCTATCAACAACTAAACCAGACGTTGTTCCTCTACGAGAAAGATATGGTACACAAGCTCTCAACTCAACAGATTTTGTCATAGCCAATTGATCCCAAAGATGAATCATCTCATAATAGAAATCATTGTACACGAGAGCTCGAATATTAGCCTCTAATTGATATTGGACAACAAAGTTAGAACGCAGATATAGCCATTTCAAGTGATCCCGAACGTCCTTAGCCGTATCATATTTCGCCAATTGAATACCAATCTTGTTCTTAATAGAATTATTAATCCAAGTAATTATCTTTGAATTGCACGTCTCCCACGTATTCGTAGTTCTCATGCTTATCGATTGCAATGAATCATCACCTCCACCATTGTGGACAAATAAACAACTCAATCCGACCAAAATCAAAACAAGCATTACTCTTATAACACGTCTCACCAACAAATTTACCAAGTGCAATCACAAACTACAAAAATAGTGCAACCAAATCAAGCAGAGACTCACCAAATCAAGCAGAGAGTCACCAAGCAAAACGCCAAGCGTATTCGAAACCGTAAAGGATTTCAATCCCTAATTTTTTATTTTTTTTTATAATCCCTTTAACAAAGAAGATCAAGAAGTGAAGAAGAAAGAGAAGAGAAAAGGAGGCTATCTCATAAAAATAGAAAAAATTAGGTTTTACAATACGTAAAAGTGGCTTATATTGCCTAAAAGATTAGAACACCCTTGTAATGGCTAAGTAATGAAATATAAACACATGCTAACAGATAAGATGGATTTTTTTAATTCGGCAAGAGATGGAAACCAAGCAATGTTATAGAAACACAATTTTGTATGCAAGATACAGTCAAATAACAGACCTGACGGCTTGAACATCGATATTGAGAAAGATCATAAGACCGGCCGGAAATTGTATTCATGATCTCCTGATCCAGTTCTTGGAATCAAGAAAGTGCTCGCTCGCCGCTTTCTTAGGGTGAAATTCTTTATTGAAGTAACATCCCATGTTCAAATACATTTATAGAATTCTCATTTATGCATGTCCACTTTTTTAGCGAGGTAATGGCTAAATCCAGGGAGACATAGCTGTTGATCGAAATGGGGATCAACTCATATATGATCAAAACGAAATTCCAAGCTAACAACTATTGGGAAAGCAAGATAGAGAGTGGAAACTCAAGAATGAATTTTGCTTCCTCCAAGCCAAAGCCCAAAATAATAGCAATCTAAAATAGAAACAATTTCTAAAGCCGGGGCGGAGCAAGCTCAATCCAATTTTCTTTTTTCGAAGTACATAGGTCATGTTCATATACACGGTTCATTTCGTGCTTTATGATTTTTTTTCTCTCGTGATTTTCACTCTCTCTTTCCTTAGTCTTAGTATTTTTCTCCTCATATCTCTTTTCTTTTTGATTTAATAATTACAAAATTAGGGACCATATATAAAACAGATTTTCTATCCAAAGAGGGACATGATTTTAAATGTTGATTGACAAAATTTAAAGGGCCGAAGTATAAAAAATTGAAATGCCCTACTCACGTGATTTTTGTTAGGTCTGTTGTGAGAGAAAAAGAGACTATGAACAAGCTCAGCTTAAATCCGTACACGATTACGCCTACAAAAAATAAAGGTTTCGATAGGCGACAGAGTGTCCAACCATACTTGACGTGCCCACGGATCACATTGTTACATACATAGTCAAAAGAGAATATATTTTCAAACCCAAACATTATATAGATATTCATAGTCAAAAGAGCATATATTTTCAAACCCAAACATTATATAGATATTTATTCGTTTTGACAATTATTAGTAGGCTGACGATAGTTTGAAATCCTCGTTGACTCTGGTTTAACGTGCACTGCAACAACAACAAAATTGCGGACCCACCACGTTATCAATAGGAGGATACCAAATCAATGACATGAACATCTTTTAACCTATGGTTCAAGAGTTAGCACCTTGGGATGTATTTGATTTGTTGGGTCCGATGATGGGTAGGGTAGTTTTGACTTTTGCTTTCCATGAAAAAGTAAAAAGTAAATAAATTTGTCAATACGGCGACGTAGGTGAACATAATTTCGAAAGAGAGACAGAGCCTAGAGCATTTCGAATTCAGAATAACAAATGTGAAGAACACACTACTTGTTTAACAATAGAGAGGGGCTATTCACACATCTTATTCCATCAGCAGGTTATACTTGTTCGTATTATATCTGCCCATTTTCAAGTCCAATAATTTAATTTTTTTTTTAAGGAAACAGGGGCGGCACCGCTAGATTTTATTAATAATAAAAAATAATACAAACTTGAGGGGGACAACCAGCCTGGCCCTTATAAATGGGAGGACGGAGGAGCCTGACCTCGAAAAGGAAATACAATGAGAAAAAACAAAATTAAGAAACTCTAATGTGCGGAGTATCATTAGCATCTAGCATCAGAAGACCACGTATAAACCTTGGCAAGGCCTGCAAGGAGGAAAAATCAGAATCTTCACGAGAGTCACAAGCTAAGTTAGCCAAACTATCAGCAACTTTGTTGGCTTCACGAAAACAATGCTTGAAAGTAAAACGGCGAGCAGTCTGAATGTTGAGAAGATCTCGAAAGAAGTAAGCAAACTTCCAAGGGGGAGAATGACCCGAGACAAGGCAGTCATAGATGACTTTAGAATCCATCTCGATAATAACATCAAATAAGCCTTGGTCCGAAAGCCATATAACACCATAATGCAGGCTCGAATTTCAGCTTCCGTATTAGAGCATGATCCATAGAACCGAGAATAAGCAAAAAGAATTTGACCCGAACTATCACGCACAATTCCTCCTCCACCACTACAGCCCGGATTACCCCTACTAGCACCATCGGAGTTGAGTTTGAGCCCGTCAAACGGAGGCTTACTCCAAAAAACCTGCTGAATAAGAACTTCTTTGATACGATTTTTCCGGATTTTCAAACAACCATTACTCTCGGAGACACTCAAGCCTTTAGCCTGTAAAATAACAGAAAATTCTTGCTTGATAGCTTGAATAATCCTCATAACAGGAAGCCTGGAGTTGTCGAAGGCTGCTTTATTTCTGAATTTCCAAAGATTCCACAAAATGATGGAAGGAAGAATAGAGCAAGCCAAGGAACTTTGCTGCCACCAAGAAAAACAATGTTGGGGGATCGAGCGAAGAGGGGAATTAATACCATAAGCTGAATCAAAGTGAATCCAAACTTCAGCAGCGGTGCGGCTTAATAGAAACACATGATCAAAAGTTTCAATATTTCCTGAGTCACAGCAAGAGCAGTTAGAAGCGAGAGAAAATCCTTTACTCCATAGGCCTTCATCCAAAGGCAATTTCTTGCGGTTTAACTTCCAATGGAAGATACTGATCTGTCTAGGAAGAAAAGGATGCCAAATAAACTGAGCAGACATCAAAGAAGGATTCTTGGGCTTCACGAGGGAGAGAGCTGAAGAGATAGAGAAGGATCCCGAAGAGGAAAGAGCCCAGCACGGGTAATCAGCAGATTCAGCAATAGAGATGCGCTGCTCTAGAATAGATTGAAGGCTAGAACTCGGCAAAGCAGCAGCAGCAGCACGGTGAACAGATTGGGCGTCCTGGAAGATGTCTTTAACAGCAGCTAAGGTGCAATCTGTGGTAGGCCGAAGACTATGATGACCTCTAAGCCAGTTGTCATACCAAGGAGAACAATTTCCTTTGCCAATGATCCATAAAATATGAGGCTCAGTAATCATTCTAGCCTTAATCAGACGCGACCAAACGTGAGAACCTTTAGAAAGAGCTAAAGAGGGATGAGAGTTAGCACAATATTTGGCCCGCATGAACTTGGACCACAAATTGAGCTGAGTTCTAAATCTCCACCAAAGCTTAATACCATAATTTAAACCTTGTTGATTTGAAAAGTGTGTTCTAGCAAAAACCTCGAATCATTTTATTTTGCCGCCCTAACTACTTCAATAGTTAGATACTCGATAATTTTTGCACGATAATTTTATAAGCTATTCACCCTCCCCAATCTAGCCTATTTCCTTTACTTAAGGCTAACAACAACCTTGACCAACATTTTTAATGCTCCATGGTTATGTCATTCATACTTGGATCTTGGAGCCATTTGAAGGTTTGAATGTTCAATTTGAGATCTAAAAATCTGGGTGCATTAAATGCAAAGTCGTTGAAGATTAGTTGCATGGAATGACTTTTTACTTTTTAACTTGTAACCTTCTAGCATTAAATGCTAAAGACAAATCTACCTAAAGTAGGTAAGTTAATAATTCAACAAACTTGCAACTGAAATTAGTTAGCTAAAAAGAGAAGGGAGATGCTAAATGGCTCAAATTGGGACATTCAAAAAGATATTTAAGTAATTTTTATCATTAATGTTAAGGACGTTGAAGTTATTTTATAATTTATATGACCATGTTATCCCTAATTCTAATTTAGTTGGCTCCATAGTTATTAGGGACAAAACAAGAACATGTTCCTTCTATAAAAATATTATGAGTTGCTCTTTAGAAAACTTAGTTTTGAAAACAAGTGCCCCTATAAGACTTATTAAGAATCTAAATTATGAATTTTACATTCGTAACCAACATCAATGCATTGAGAAAATTTAAAGTGCGCAATTATTTTTAATGCAAAATTTCAACTTTTCGTTAGAAATGCATTAAATATGCTCAATCGTTATTCAAAGCCTTAAATACCAATTTGATCACTATATTTTCACCAAAATTCATTAAGCTCACTTTATTTATTTATTTTTTACACTTTAATCACTCTACTTGAACTTTTTCAATCAATAAGCTCAATGATTGAGTGAGCTTATTGATTCTCCATCCAAGTAGAGTAATTAAAGTGTGAAAAAGAAAATACTGTGAGCTTAATGAATTTTGGGTGAAAGTAGAGTGACCAAATTTGTATTTAAGTCTTATTTAAACTATAAGTATAAACCTCAACTTAAAAGAATATTTAAAACCTTCAACAACCAAGGTTTGAACTTTGAAGGGAATACAATCAAAATGGAAGGTGGAAAGCAATACTAAAATTATATGTATTAGAAGATGCCTAAAACTTTTGGTAATAAAGTAAGAATCTTGTTAACTTTAGCCCTAAGCGCACATGTTAAGGAGTATTAAATAAGATAGTTGGTGGTGAAAATTTGTAAAAGTAGGCATTAATTAAAGTAGTTGGTAGGGTGATTAGTGTAAAAGAGATTTTGTTTTGTATCCTAAGGGCACATGTTAAAGAGTAATATTTACGATAGTTAATGGCGAAAATTTGTGAAAGTATGCATTAATTAGGGTAGTTGGTATTAAAAATTAGGGTGGTAATTAATGTGAAAATAGGGCAGTTAATGTGAAAGTAAGCATTAACTACCACACCAATAAGCTCTAGCTCAACTGGTACTACTTCTCTTAATGGAGATGTTGAGTGTTCAAGTCTCACTAAAGACGACACCCTAGTACTTAAAAAAAGTCGGGTGTTCAAGCTTCACCAGAGGTATCGTTGTTGTTCAAGTCTCATCAAAGGCCTATTTAGTACTCGCTCACTTCTCTTAATAGAGAGGTTGAGTGTCCTACACCATAGTCATCCTAATACTTTACTAAGTCGTTCACTTCTCTTAATAGAGAAGTTGAACCATCCCGGTACTTCACTAAGTCAAGACCCATTTAGTGCTGCTCACTTCTCTTAATAAAGAGGTTGAATGTTTAAGCCCTACACTAGCGTTCAAAAAATTTGTTCTAGCCACACCAAAATAAGGATTGGGGTAAGGTCTATGTCCCTCCAACTTTTTTTTATTTAAAAAAATCAACTACCGCAATTAATGCTTTTTCCCTTTGAGGCCCATTTAGTACGCTTACTTCTCTTAATAGAGATGTTGAATGTTTAAGCCATACACCGCGTTCAAAAAATTTTCTAGCCACACCAAAATAAGGGTTGGGTAAGGTCTATGTCCCTCCAACTTTTTTTTTTTTTAAAAAAAACATCAACTACTGCAATTAATGCTCTTTCCTATTAAATATTCCTTAACATTAGTCCTTAAACACATGTTAACAAGACTCATAAAGTAATTACAAGATGGGAAACAATTATGTACAGTCTTGGGAACCATTAATGCCATCCGCTTATGATAACGATCATCCTTGTGCATAGAAATGACTATAAAAGCTTAGCCCAAGATGTGAATAAACAAAAAATAAATAAAAAAAAGGCTCAAACACTCATTTGTATATCTGGTTCCTTTTATAGCAAATAAAATCTTCAATTATTTACCTTAGTTGGAAGTCAAATAGGAGATCACAAGCTCAAGATGAACAGAAACACTTACCAGGTATTCTCCCTAGATTATTAGTTTTTTGAAGAGATTTTTTTTTAATTACTTATTTTTGCTTTTATGTAAAAATTTAAATGTGAAGAAGAAATTTGACTTCTCCATCGTCATTCTCTAAGATAAACAGCTTCTTTCATTACTATAAGGTTGATTATGTTGATTATGTAATGTTGAGAAACAAGATTGGATTCACTTCCAAAAGAGGAAAAATAGAAGTTGGAATTGTGATTAGCAGTCTTGCATGTTGTATGATAACAACATAAACTTAACAAATCAAAATCAACAAAACAAAAAAAAGGACAGTTTTTGTTATATTGTACACTTAATAGGAAAATAATTAAATTATAATTATAATTGACCGAGTAATAAACAAGATACATCATGTCATTAAATTATTTTAATGTATAAAAAGAACAACTGATTTTGAATAGGAATGCATTTTATGTGCTAGGAATTATAAATAAAAAAATTCAAACTATTTCGAACACCAACGCACTTTGTTTGTTTGTTTTTTGTCAATTTGACTAATTTTTAAATGAATATTTAACAATTTGGAGAAAATAGCTAAATCTTATCAAATATATATCTAAAAATTGGTGAAATTGACTAAAGAAATCAAAATGTATCTCTTTTATTGACCAAATAATGATGACAAACATATTGTTCACCCAAAAAATGTTCATCTACTTTACTTGGTATACACTTTCATTTACAAAGTTTTTCTTTTAAAAGACAGGTGGCTTGCATCATTTTCGCAAAAGACGTTCTTTGGGGCATGTTCTGTTCATCCCAACCTTGAGAACAATGTTCTAAATTGGTATTGCATTAGATGTGATAGAGCAACAAATACGCACCACATCATACTCCCATACGGCCATAAGCTAGTCAAGATTTATAGACATGTCCACCAAGATGTTGTCCGCGTTGCGGACATGGAGACTGTAATAGACTGTTCCACGATATGTACTTTCTCTTCACATGAAAGCCTTTTCATATAATTGTATGAATATACCGGTTTCACTCACATTAAATTGTGGTTCTAGTCGTAGATGCAATAAGAACCTGGTCCTTGCTCGCAACCCCTTCCCCATTGCGGTGCGGGTGAAGAAAATAGAGAGCATGCTTGTGATGTATGCAGGAGAATATTGCATGATCCTGTGCAGTACCGCTTCTGCTCAATCGCCTGCAAGGTAGGACAAGAACCGGCTAAAATGTATGTTCATTATATTACTTCCCTTTCTTTGTTTGTTATCAAGCTTCCTTCAAATATTTTTCGGTGACAGAAGTTCAAGCAAGCACAGGAGGAAAGGAATACCTCGTGGAGCTCCCTTTAAATGAAAGACTTCGTGTGTCTTGTTCTCGAGCATAAATCCGGTACCGAACAAATTTGTTTTTTCTTCATGTATGTTGTTTTGCGAACCACCGCCGATAGACCATAGAATTTGTTCCAAGTGCTTTATTTCTTAAAAATGGCTTTGGGAACTAATTTATATTTTGGTAAAATGTTGAAATAAATCACTAGATAACCTGAAAGTTCAACAAAACAAATGCAGAACATCAAGATATTTCAATGCTAGAATTTCAAAGGTAAATCTCAATAATAAATGTTGGAGCTTTTTTTCTAATGAGCATGAATGAAATACATAGAACTGTAATGTTGTAGCTATAAAAGAATTAGATTACTAACATGGGGATTGTGAAAGAAACAAAGCCATAAAACCAAATACCTAAAATTATCAAACTAAGTTTCAAATTGTTCCAGGCTTTGAATCACATCAAATTTATGGGGATTAACCACTTTGCGGTAGAGTAGAAAAAGGGAATCACTATTTTGTGTATTGATTTCAAGAGATTTCTGGGTGGCAGAAAATAATTCTTGTATTCCTAAATGCCAATTGGAAGACGAAATGTCAAAGATAGTATTTGTTGAAGTATCGAAGTATCGTGACTTAAGTCCCAAGGCTGAGAGCGATCGCCTTGCTTAAGAGGGAGCGATCGCCTTGAAGCAATTTGTGCTGACCAAGTTTTTGGGCACAAAGCGATCGCTTTGTGGCGAGACAGGGCGATCGCCCTTTGACCAGTTTGGGCGATCTCAAGTCCCAAACCTTTCCTTTTCCTCATGTTATTTTGTTTCCTATTATAAGCTCTTTATTTTTGGTATTAGATTTGTATCCAAACTAAACTTCTTCCCTATTGTATAAATAGGAGAACAATACATCAATAATACATAACGTTTGATTCATACAAACCGTAGCTTCTATATGGTATCGATTTTTGACGATCCACCACCGCCCCCATGGCTGAAAATACCCTTCTTCCAAACTCGACGAGCCCGATAAACCTCTTGTTTTTGTCTCTCTTCTCATATTATCAAACTCACTCCAACCAACTATATTGCCGGAAGACACAAAAAGCAACACTCATAGGTCTTGATCTCTTTCCCTACCTTGATGGGTCTCTTCCAGCCACCCCAAACCTGTCGCTTCTCCCGCCACAACTTCTATCACCACGCGACTAACACTACACCGTTACCACCGTCACATCCACCACAAAACCCAACCCCGCCTACTCCACTTGGTTCCGCCAAGATAAACTAATTCTTGGTGCTCTCGCCGGCACCTTGTCTTCCAATATTGTTTCTCTTATTTCCCAAAGTCCCACCAGCCATGATGCTTGGACAGTTCTTGCAAAACCTACGCCAACCCATCCAAAGGCCATATCAAACAACTCAAAGACCACCTTCGTAGCATCACGAAAGGCTCCTGACCATCTCCGACTTTATGCAAGATTTTAAGTCCTGTTCTTCCCAGCTTGCGTCCCTTGGTCGTCCCATCGACTCTGACAATCTAGTTCACAAAATTCTGGACCAAATTAATGATTCGACTATGACAGGCATCAAGTCTGTTCATAGCCGCGACAATCCCATCTCCTTCGACGAACTCCATGAAAAACTTTTTAACAAGGAGAACTCTCTCAAACATCGCATCCCACCACTTCTCCCTTCCCTCTTAATTATGTTGCGTGCAATCAAGGCCGCAACAATACTACCACCTCGAAATCCTACTCTCCCACCCTCACCCCATCCACCAACCCACCAAAGAACCCTTCCCTACCTCACCCCATCCGCCCAACCAATCTTCCTCAAACCCTCGGCCTTATCGTGGTAAGTGTCAATGGTGTCGTTTGGATGGTCACTTTCTCAATCAGTGTCCCTCCTTTCGCCAAGCATACCCTAATGCTACCTTCCGTCACACCCTACCAACCCCCAACCTTCTTGCCCCGTGCTTCCAACCCACGCCCACAAACTCGTGGCCGCATCTCCTCCTCGTGCCCATTCCGCCACCACTACGCTCCGCCTCCCACCGGTTGGCTTTTTACAGTGGGGCTACCCATCATGTAACCAATGACCTCAACAACCTCTCTCTTCATGCACCATATAATGGAACGGAGGAACTCTTGATCGGTGATGGGTCCGACTGCAAATTTCAAACATTGGTTCCACTTCTTTTCTTGCTAACTCTTTTTCTCTTAACCTTAGTCAAGTACTACATGTCCCTAATGTCTCTCGTAATATTATCTCTGTCTCTAAATTCTGTCTTGATAACAATGTTTCTATCACTTTCTCACTTAACTCTTTTATTGTGAAGGACCTCAAGTCGGCTACAATAATCCTCCACGGCAAATCTGAGTCCGGCATCTTTGAATGGCATCCTTCCTCTCCTGCTATTCATGTTTCCTCCAAGTCTTCTACAATCAATTGGCATCATCGTTTGGGGCATCCTTCTTATGATATTTTACGTTATCTTAGTAGTTCCTTTAATTTAGATATTCCTAGAACAAACACCTTTAATTGTAATTCTTGTGATTGCAATAAAAGTCACAAGTTATCTTTCAATGAAAATTCAATTTCTTCCCTTGGTCCTCTTGATGTTATTTATAGTGATGTTTGGACATCCCCTCTCCTCTCCTATGATGGTTTTAAATATTACATAATTTTTGTTGATCATTTTTCCAAATATATTTGGCTTTACCCTCTCAAACACAAAAATGATGCCACCAAAGTTTTCTCCAATTTCAAGGCTCTTGTGGAGACCTATTTTCAACGCCCTATTCTCACTATCTTCAGTGACAATGGGGGTGAGTATCTTGGTCTCCGCCCTCTTCTTACGTCTTTTGGGATAACTCATCTCACTTCCCCTCCTCACACACCTGAACACAATGGCTATTCCGAGCGACGTCATCGTCACATTGTCGAAACGGGCCTTTCTCTTCTCACTCATTCTTGCATGCCACGTAAGTTCTGGCCCCTTGCCTTTGTTACTGCGTGCTATCTCATTAATCGTCTGCCTACCCCCACCCTGGATCTCAACTCCCCATTTTGTCGTCTTTTTGGTCATCCTCCCAATTATCTCAAACTTCGTAGCTTTGGTTGTTTGTGCTATCCTTGGCTCCGTCCCTACACTTCTAATAAGCTTGATCCTAAGTCCACTCCTTGTGTCTTTGTTGGTTACTCCCCAACTCAAAGTGCGTATTACTGTCTAGATCCTTCTTCCCAGAAAATTTTTGTTTCTCGCCATGTTAAGTTTGTGGAACACAACTTTCCGTTCTCGGATCTTGCTGCTCCCTCCTCTCCTTCTCATTCTGTTGATGAATGGTGCTTGTCCTCAATACCGATTTTACCTGTTGTCTCTTACCTACCACCCTTGCCTGTGCCCCATTCCCCACCACCTGCTGTGCCTGTCCAACCCCTTCCCGTTGAGCCTATTCTTCCCTCACCCACGACCTCTTCCTCTGCCTCTAACTCCGACCCTACTGTCCCGCCGCCTCCCCCCCTCCTCTCACCCGGCCTGTCACTAGACTTCAGAACCAGATTCGCAAACCTATTAATAAGCTTAACCTTCACCTTTCCTTACCTGACACTTCTGTTGAGCCCGCCACTTATACCCAGGCCTTGAAATTACTGGTATGGAGGGCGGCCATGCAGGCTGAGTTTGATGCCTTGGTCCAGAATAACACTTAGGATCTTGTTCCACCTTCTGCGGATTGTAAACCCATTGGCTGCAAATGGATTTTTCGGACCAAATACAACTCGGATGGGTCGGTAGATCGCTATAAAGCTCGTCTCGTTGCTAAGGGCTTTCATCAACGCCCTGACATTGATTATTCCGAAACATTTAGTCCTGTTGTCAAACCCGCTACTATCCGTACCGTTCTCTCTTTTGCTATTACTAATGGTTGGCGCTTCAACAAATTGACATAAACAATGCTTTTCTTCAGGGACGGCTTTATGACGATGTTTACATGGTTCAACCTCCAGGGTTCATAAGCTCCACTTATCCATCTCATGTGTGTAAACTTCGTCGCGCTCTTTATGGTCTTAAACAGGCTCCTCGGGCTTGGTACAATGAGTTAAAGGGCTACCTTCTTTCCTTGGGATTTATTAATGCCGTCTCTGATGCTTCGCTATTTACTCTTCATCTACCTCAGGGAGTAATTTATTTGCTTGTCTATGTTGATGATATCATTGTGACTGGGTCTCATGATTCTCTCCTCTCTACATTTATCTCTACTTTTGCATCACGATTCTCTTTGAAGGATCTTGGTAGCTTGTCGTATTTTTTGGGAGTTGAGGTCCTTCTGCATCCTGATGGTTTATTTCTAAGCCAGCATAAGTATATTCAGGACTTACTACTGCGTACAAAGATGCATGAGGCCAAGGCTGTTCCTACTCCTATGATTCCTGATCCGGCTCTCTCGGTCTCTTCAGGCACACCTTTGGCTAATCCTACTGAATACCGGACCATCGTTGGTACCTTACAATATTTGTCTCTCACTCGTTTTGACTTATCTTTTGCTGTAAATCGACTTTCACAATTTATGCATCGTCCCACTGATCTTCATTGGGCTGCTCTTAAACGTGTGCTACGCTATCTTGTTGGTACTAGTACGCATGGGTTATTATTACGTCGCTCTTCTCCTTCTGTTCTGCATGCTTTTGCTGATGCTGATTGGGCCGGTGATAGGGGTGATTTTGTCTCTACTTCTGGCTATCTTGTTTATCTTGGTTCAAATCTTATTTCTTGGAGTTCTCGCAAGCAACGAACGTTAGCTCGGTCTTCTACTGAAGCCGAGTACAAGGCTCTTGCTGCTGCTACTGCTGAGGTCTTATGGGTCCAAAATCTCTTACAGGAGCTTCGGGTTTCTCTCTCTCAGATGCCGGTTGTCTATTGTGATAATATGGGTGCTACTTATGTCGCTGCTAATCCCAAGTTTCACTCCCGTATGAAGCATTTGGCTCTTGACTATCACTTTGTGCGTGAGCAGGTTCAAGCTCAACAGTTGCGGGTTGTAAAGGTTGCTGGGGGTGATCAGTTGGCTGATGTTCTTACGAAGCCTGTCATTCGTGCTCGTTTTCAAGATCTTGTCTCCAAGATTGGTCTCTCCGAAAGGTCGTCCATCTTGCGGGGGCGTGTTGAAGTATCGAAGTATCGTGACTTAAGTCCCAAGGCTGAGAGCAATCGCCTTGCTTAAGAGGGAGCGATCGCCTTAAAGCAATTTGTGCTGACCAAGTTTCTGGCCACAAAGCGATCGCTTTGTGGCGAGACAGGGCGATCGCCCTTTGACCAGTTTGGGCGATCTCAAGTCCCAAACCTTTCCTTTTCCTCATGTTATTTTGTTTCCTATTATAAGCTCTTTATTTTTGGTATTAGATTTGTATCCAAACTAAACTTCTTCCCTATTGTATAAATAGGAGAACAATACATCAATAATACATAACGTTTTGATTCATACAAACTGTAGCTTCTATAGTATTAAGATAAAATGCATGTGTACTGTTTTGAATGGCCAAAAGATTTCTGTGAAATTTCATGGTCCGGAGTACTCAAAGAGACCATGAAAAAAGCACAAGTCTTACAGATCAAAATTTAGACACAAATTGAAAAGCCTGACTGAAGGGAGTAGACAAATCTATACCATAGATACGTTATAAATGGATGTGGGAGCTTAGCCAAGACAAAATTACTATGGGCCTTTGCCCCTCCATGTGCCCAAGATGAAAACAATTGGAAGGAAGTGACTTCATAGCCGGCCGGCTCCACATAATAGGCAAGTGAGGCAATTGCCTTAGGCCATTGACAATTTTAGACCCTAATATATAATTATATATATAAAGAAATAATTAAAGGATTGTATAAATAGTAACTATTTTTTTAGTTAATTACATATTCACTCCACTTTGTTAGACCTTGAAAAAGGAAACAATTATCTTTCCTTTATAAAATTATACCTTTCCTTTATAAAATTATATGTCCATCATTTGAAAATTAGGAAAAATAAAACTTTCCAAATTATTGAAATCAACTAGACCTTCCATTTTTCAAACAATATTTCTTTCTATCTAAGCTTTGGAAAGACAAAAGTGAATCTTCTTTGTTGTCCACCATCAATCATCTTCTTTGTTTTCCAAATGCATAGATTGTTTATAGGATATTATTGACAACACCTATAATGGTTGCTTCTGAAAGAAGTTTTTCAAAATTGAAATTAATAAAATCGCACCTAAGACCAACTATGTCTCAAGGAAGATTAAATGGATTGAGAATGTTATCAATTGAAAAAGGTATAATAGAAAAATTAAAATATGAAAAATTAATTAATAATTTTGCATCTCAAAAGGTTAGAAGAGTGCATTTTAAATAAATAAATAGTTATAAAGCTAATAGAATTAGGCCTTAATTTATTTTTCATGCACTCATGCTTTAAGCCCCAATTTAGATAGAGCTGCCCCTGTTCATAGCCTTGAAGCCGTGGTAAATCAGTAATTACTTAGGAAAGACGAGGAATTCATGCCTACACGAAAAGATGACAGAAGTTCAGCAAGCACTGGAGGAAAGGAATACCTCGTGGAACTCCCTTTAAATGAAGACTTCTATGTGTCTTCGTTCACTCACTTAAATCTGCTGCACCGAACAAAAACCTTTTTTCTTCATGTATGTTGTTTCATGAACCACCGCCGAATCGCCGATAGACCTCGAGTTAGTTCGTGTGCTTTATTTCTTAAAATTGGCTTTGGGAATTAACATGTATTTTGGTAATATGTAGAAATAAATTACTAAAGAACCCGAAAGTTCAACAAAACAAATGCGAAGAACATCAAGATAGTTCAATGCTAGAATTTCAAAGGTAAACCTCAATAATAAATGTTGTAGCTTTTCTTAATGAACTTGACTGAAATACATAAAGCGTAATATTGTAGCTAGAACAAATGCGAACATTAAGATATTTGCCCCTCGATGTGCCCAAAAATAAAACAATTGGTAGGGAGTGACTTCACGACCTTGAAGCCGTGGTACATCAATTATTACTTCGGAAGACGAGGAATTCATGCCTACACAAAAAGATGACTCGAACCCAAGACCTAGCCAAACAATGAAAATCAAGCCTAACACCTAGTTAGAACACACTCGATAAGTTCGTCACATTACACTTTAAGGTATTGAAAGAAGATAGCCATTATTTGACTGAGCGCTTCAATTTTAGGGCAAAAATTTTAAAATTTTTATTTGTTCCCTTCTCTTTTTGACGGGTAGTATCATAGTTATTTTTCTTTCATTTCTTTGGTGGCATGCGCCATATGAGAATCAAGATTCCAAACTAATCAACAAGATGGGGAACCCCTAGATGCGGTAGAAAAGAAAACCACAAGATTTCAGTTTTTTTAAAGAATATTTCAGCATTTTATCTATCCTCAAATGAAAACTAAACCATAGAGGTGAATGAAATGAAGAGAAGTTTCAGGAAATTCCTTAAATGTATGGAAGATCATTCAGAATAACCAAAGCTCCAGTGCCAAATTATTATTCAATCAAATCTTTATAAGGAAAAAATTTGAGATTCGCCAAAACAACATAGAATTTTATCTGAAGGAATTACCTAAGAAGACCTTGTGTTTAAAGAGGAAAAACCTATAGAAATATTTCGAACGATATTAGGTGACACCATGCCTAAGTTGAGATCGATTTTAATGGCTTGGAGTGGTGTTCAATCAGATTAACCGTGGACGAAAGGAAAGAAGTACAGCACCTAAATCAGTCTAATATGCCTCAATTAAAATACAAAGCGAAAAAAGTTCTATCTATAATTATCAATTGAAAAAAAAATCAATCAAGAAGTTAGTGATAAAAAAGTGAATGAAGTATTGGTGATCAACAAAAATTCCTGCACACCTTTCGTCCTGCAGCTGGAATCTGGGGATCTCTCAAAGGTGTACGCAACCAAGATATGGTGAAGAAGACATCTCAACCTAGTCTCACTAAAATTTTAGTGCTGCAGCCTTATCTGTCCATGAAAAAAACCATTTGGGATCTCGGCTCGTAATAGGAGAGAGGCGTCGATCTACGATCTACATGATCAAGATCCTCTTTGCCCTCCGACAAGGGGCACCTTCGAATACGTAAAAATAATACTGTCTTAGGGAAAATCTCCAAACCGATAAAAACTTGGACGGTGGTGATTCAAGATTTGTCTGTTCACAAGTTGCATTCTCGGAATCAACCGCAAAAACGAAAAATGTTGCAAAGTGCTCGAAAAAGTTATTGGCAAAAACAAATTGATTTCATAGAAATTTATCATCGAAAATCTACCACAAAGAAAACTCCATATACGGTATAAGATAAAGCGGCTTTGATCTATGGATCTATCCGATAAGGATCCACTTCGCCCTCCAACAAGGCAGCTTTGATCAATTTGAGAAAAAGAAAACAATAACCCTCTTAGGGCAAACCATGAATTATATAGAAGCTTGAACGGCGGAGATTAAAAGATAATCAATGCCACAAATCAACGTATCGATTTTTACGTACACGTGTTAGATTGCAGGAATTTACACAAACGAAAACTTTGTGCACGAATCCCGAAAACACAACTTTGGCGGTTTCAAATATTATACCAAGAAAACCAGAATTGGTAATATTGAATGTGTTCCACTCGAACTAACTCTTCAAACCCACTCCAAGTAGACTATTGGTAACGAGTATGTAAATTCGCTAATAGCGAGTAGCAAACTTAAATTAACTCTTGCTACTAACTAACTCAAGTGTCGTCCCTACAACATATCTCTCGACTCCTCTAAACTCGCTACTAGTAATAGCGAGTTTTAATTTCGCTACTGCTAGCAGCGAATTCACATGTTCAATTATTGATAAAATTGCTACTAGCGGTAGCAAATTAAAAAAAGAGAGTATAATTTGGGAAATACTTTTTGAAAAGGATAATTAGGGAGATAGTTTCAATAATAGGTAAATTTTGGAAAAAGTTCATACTTGAGTGAGAAAAGAAAAATAAATAAATAACCAACAAGAGAAACTATCTTGCAACCTTGACACAAGAGACTAGACAGATAAGGAAAAAATATATTTTACGGTCTTCGGTCCTTTTCACCAGGCTCCAAAATCCTAAATTCTCTAACCTTTGAGGAGCACCACACCTGAACTTTCCTATTCCTTTTAACATTCTAATTTCTTAGAAAATCCTCAAAACCATATAGAAAAATAATCTGGAACTCAATGATTGTTATGATCCTAAAGATGTCAATTCCAGTCTATCCACTGCTAATGGGTCGTGCACAGTGACATGTCAAGTAGAGGATTGGCAAGACTAAACCTAGCAGAGAAATTCAGAATTTTTTATTCGAAAGCTCAAACCATTAAAACAAATTCCAGAAAATGGTAAAGGAAACATTATCAAATACAAGCAATGAAGGCAAGGAGAGATTGAAGCATTTAAAACCAAACTAGAAGAAAACAATAAAAGTTAATTACTTAAATCTCCCAAGCTCTTCCACAAAAATATATGAAAGGGAAGGCATGACATATACAAATTGCCAATGAAGGTCAAGTTTAAGACAATAATAGTGCGAATCTTACCATCAAGTAAAGCCATTAACCATCAGATAAAGGGGAAGCATGCTTTTATCTGCGCACTATAAGTAAACATACAATTAATATGAAGAACAGTGCAGAAACCAAATGAAGCAAAAGGAAAAAGAATTAAAGGGGAAGGAAATCTGAATCTCGGTTTTGATATAGCATCTAAGGACCTATTGGAAGATTCTGAACCATTAGAGTTACCAAACAAAACCTTATGCTGCTAATGACTGAAAAGAGAGATAGGTACATGGATAACGGCATCTGAATCAAAGTTTTAAATGTAAGAGGGAAAATGCAACATATCTTAACTTACCGACTTATCTACTGTCTTCTACAGAGCCCCTTCAATCCAAGAACGATTTGGCAGGGCCAAGTACTAAGAAGCTGAAGCTGATAGAGAGAATGATTGGCAAGTAAATCAGGGTTGCAAATCTTATCATGGACTTAAGCATATTCATTATGGCTTGACTAGAAGTATGTTATTATATGAGCTAAGAGATAAACATGCAGAGTCGTAATCACCCAAGAATGTACCCAAACCCAGTGAAAGGAATGGACTAAAGGTAAGTGCTATGAAAATCTGAATATATTTCCTTCATGTGGCATCTAGGATGTTGTCACGACCCGAGCCTAATAGCCGGTACGCAACACCACAAGCCCACCCAAAATCTATGGATTATGTTGGTGCTCATTTGTAGTAGGTTGTCATATGTAAGCCTCTTCTACTTCTTTCCACATCTATCCAATGTGGATTGGGGTGATGAATAACAATGAACCTCGCAAGTCCACGAGTGAATTGTAGTAGAGTTTGTGCGATACAAAGGTCGAACCCACACGAACTGGTGTTTTGATTTAATGAAATTCAACTATTTGAACAAAACAAGAAATTGAAGATTTGATGTTTGAAATAAATTAAACTAAAGCAATAAACAGTAACAAGGAATTAAACTTAGGATTCAATTGTAGTTGATTTGGAAAAGTCAAGATTTGGAACTGGGAATTAGAATTCACCAATTGTTATACTCCCTGGGAATTCAATTCAAGAGTTCGTTCTCTAGGGTAAAGATTGGGATGCTTGGGTCACGATTTGCAATCTTAGTGTTCCTAATTGTCATACTCCCTTGGTCCGTTACGTAGAACAGTTAGAAACCCATTAAGTATATGAGAACACAAAGAACCTACTTCCTACCTTAGCACGGATTATGAATCAATGGGAATTAATCTACCTAAAAGATGACCATATATGACTTATGAATTTTGGTCATTCAGTTCACCGTACCTAAATAAATCTAAACTGTTATAAATATATCTCGCATAAATAATTAGAAAAGATTCGATGAAGAACAATTTGGAAAGAACAAGAATTATTGAATTGATTAGAAGAATTAAATCAAGGCATAAAATTTCAATAATAGACGACCTCCAATTCCTAAATGATGAGTTTAGTTCCCCATAATTGTCAATACAAAACCTTGAATTTCTCCTTGAATAATTTCACTTCGCAGAGAAAATGATATATCTCAATGTGATCCCCAATTCTAACCTAAAAGGGTTACATTTATATCCTACTATGTACAACAACAAAGGAAAAAGAAGTACAATACATTAAAGCTACCAAAAATAAGTTGGAAGTCAAGCGCACACTCCTTAGCCCGCCCTAGCGCCGCAAAACCCTAAAACACGCTCTTGAAAGTCGACGTTGAGCTAAGACGCACAAACGCTATCCGTAGCACTCAATTCTCTAGAAATTGACCAAAATTGCGTGCATAAAACGATGTCATGCCTTAACGCGACTAAGGCGGTGTCCAGTTCTTCACCATATACCCTTCACTTCTAAATTTTGCAATGAGGCCCTCGGCTTCCAAATTGACTCCAAAACCATCCGACTTTGCACACTTGGCCTTTTAAATCCCAGGAACTACAAAATAACACTAAAAACTAATATTAGACTATAAAAACCCCAAGAATTAGCAAAGCTTAAGTCTATAAGACACTCAATAAATAAATAAAAGTACTCATTTATTAAACACCCCCAAACTTACATTTTTGCTCGTCCTCAAGTAAAACAAAATTAAGAAACATAAGAGAACTAAACAACTCAAATATAAACAATTTCTTTTTCTCAGAGTCAAGCTTTGGCGTAACACCCCACAAAGCCGCCGAAAAATTATGACACTTTGGCATTCACAAAACACACATACAATATAGAATTTCAACTCAATACGATCAATCTCACTTTTATATTTTTGTGTGTGTGCGTATAACTCGTTCCATCTCAATCACCCTCAAACCCGGATTAATGAAAACAATAATTCTCATCCAACCTCTAGTGTTTAAGGTATTCAAGACACCATAGGCTAACTTTTCATGATACTCTCCACTAATGTTGGTTTCCTTACCATTGAAGATCAATAGGACTTCGTGTCTTGTAACGTTAGGCTAAGCCGAGGCTAACAAATGAACGGAAAGGATATGCAAAGACAAGAGAACCAACGATAAAACTCCTTTTAGTACACTCCTTAAATTTCATTCCACCCCTTTCACTTTAGTTACTTTCTTTTTGCCCACTTCAACCCCCAAACTTGAACCTTTGCATACTTTGGGTTGAAGAATTTTATCAACAAATACTTTCATAATTTTTTTCCAAACGAGGTTTCATCCTTCTCATTTTTTTAATAACTCATTTCTTCTCGAGCTACACTCTTTTTTTACTCATCTTTCTTTCTTCCACAAGACACAATGTTACACCTTGCCAAATCATCACCCTAACACATCTTATAACATGAAATTTTATCTTATGTTCTCTTGTAAGGTAGGACAAAATGTTAAGGCTAAATGGGTCAAGACCAATGAGTGTAAGAAAAGATGGCAAATGGGGGTTATCATGTGCTTTCCGCACACCATTCTTCATTAAGACCGAAGAGGGAAACTAAGGATATATGTTGAAAGTAAAGGTTAAGCTAAAAGGCACAACGGTTAACAAAAATGACCTAAACCATGTCCTCAATTTCATTCAACCTAAGAATTTCCCTCGAGCATCAATTGAGTAAGTTTTAGTGGCATCGAGGTTAAAACAAGCACTTAACATCCAGACAACAACCGCCCTTTTCCAACATATCTAGCTAAATTGGACCCACTTATGGGACTAAAACCACCACAACGACCCACCAACTATCATTTACCAACGAATCCGACAAAGCCGAAACGTAGTCGTAAATCGACTTAGCAGCCACATGTGGATTGAATATTACCACTCTCCCCATAAAGGCACAATCTCAATATTAGTAAACGGAAGACCTACTAGAAAACATAAATAATGAGAGGATTGAGGTAATTGCTTGAAGAAATTTATGCCATGATTCATAGAGATATGAGAGGGGTTACCAAATGTGGGTGACTCACGCCCATTTTGTTAATCATACTATCTCATCTTTTGTGAGGCTAACATGGAGGTAATTAAGACGGTAAACAATCTCATCTTAGTACGATTTGAGATTGTTTTAGGCTAAAAAGTTGAATTACGAAAGAGCAATTCCATCACTTTACAAGTGATGAGGAGAGAAGACCAGCCCATTTGGGTCAAGTATTTTTCTATTTGCAAAATGAGTGTTTATTTTTTTAAAAAAATTGTATCATAACGAGTGTCCATTTTTAGATTTTTACTAATATTAAGTTGATTTTTTGTGTCATTTTAGTAACACAAATATATTAATGCTCTTAGTGTCCACATATACCATTGCAGAGCACTCAATATGCCTTGCATAACTCGCAGTGAGCCGCATCGGAAGCAATGTTGTATACTCGCCTATCTGTAGTCCGTGAATCTGGAACCTAGCTGATCTTGGACGAGGGACAATAACCCCTTCGGCACACCCATACATGACGATGGCTCCATACTATCAACAAGAGTGAGAAAGTTCTTTGAAAAAAGGAGCTCTCTTACTCTGAGAGGTGGTGAATTGGAGTGGCAGGGCGCCCTTCGTAGGAGGTCGGGGGCGCGCGTGTATATAGTACGCACGCGTGTATGCGTGAGATAATAAGTACACGCACACGCGCGTATGCATGTGTGTATATGTGCCTGTGTGCCTATGTAGGAGTGAATGATTGAATGAACTCAAAGATTCACTCAGAGCCCAAGTTGTCTATAGACAAACCCGTGTTAGATTATTCCTCAGGTGTTTGTACATTTGAGGAATTTAACGTGGCATAAACAGCTATATTTTTAATTCCTCAAAGTACTTTATTTCCTTCAAGTACCCTATTCTGTTAGAATTCCTGCGAAAGTTTAGCTACGGAAGGAACTCGGGAACAAGGAGCTCAGAACTCATAAGAAGGAATTCCTCCTAAAGTCGGAAGTGAGCTACAATCAGCTTAGAACTTGGTTTTGGAATGCCTTCGGCAGTATAGCTATAGTTAGCAGCCTAGCTCGGAGCAGCCTATGACAGAGGAATCCCTTCGGGAAAGGAGCTACAGCTCGCTTCAACTCAAATCCTAGTTTTTCTAGCAAGTACGTGTGCGCGCGCGCACGACAAGAATTCCTTCGGAAGCTGAGCTACAGCAGCGTAGCTAAGAGGCTCAGAACTCATAACTCTAGGGAAAGAAAGAATAGCAAAAAGAAGAAGGAATTGCACAGCTGTAGCTCTGTTTTGAGGTTTGAGGAAGATGATTTTTGGAATTGGCCATGTTAAATTTAAGGCTTAAATCGCAATTTAGTCACCCTACTTTGACAGAAAATGCATTAAGCTCACCCTACTATTTTTTTCTTAATTTTATCACTATACTTGGCATGTTGAGTCAATAAGCTCACTAGGCTTAACTTCCTTTAGTTTAATTGGATGACTCCAAAAAGACAATAATGCCCGTGCACGTGTTACTCGAAATTTAACAATGAAGTTGTCTTCCTGCGGTCTTATTCTCAAACCCCATTACAACTAGTCAACTCTCAACTTTGACCGAGGCTAGTCAAGCTCACAATCCATGGCTAGAGTCACTCCTCCAACAGAGCGGTGCCCTCCTCTTCAAAGGCTTCTATGTTACCTCCTCCCCTTCCAACTTCAATGACGTCGTTGGAGCTTTCGGCTTCCCTGAAATGTCTTATGTTAGCGGGTGTTCGCCTTCAAGTTGTTGACCGGGTTTTAATCGCCAATGAATCCCCACCCGAACAGAGAATTCATTTCCATAGCAAAATGTCTCACATAATTTTCTCATATTTCGATTTCATTTTACTCCCCCGTTTAATTTTGTCATAATATCTATTAATTTCCCCACTTTCTCGATCATGTATCATTTGGATAATATGAATTTGGTGTTTCTTAATTGTGAACCATAATTTCCCCGCCTCTATAGTCACCGATTTTTGAATTTCTCATGAAAATATTCAGGGAGCTTCGATTGAGAAGGGATTCTTTATTTATTTATTTATTTATTTTGCCTTGGAATTGTTTGATCTCTGCCTTGGTTTTGTATGGGATTTGTTTAATTGAGAGCGATTAGGGTTTTGAGGTCCGGCGAACACGTTGGAGTTCACCATGGAAGTCAGCACTTTTTTGGGTTTTGCTTTCGCATTAGGGTTGAGTGTGGGCTGTGTGATTTGGCTAGATGTCTCGGGTGAGATGGATTTAGCGAACAAAACTCTCTCCTGGTGGGGGTTGTGAAGGGTATTTTAGGGTTTAACAAAAATTTAACACTTTTAACCAAAAAACTTCACGAAGTGATGAACGAGACTCAATATGCCAAGTATAGTGATTAAATTGAAGAAAAAAAATAGTAGAGTGAACTATGAATTTTTCGTCAAAGTAGGGTGACCAAATTGCGATTTAAGCCTAAATTTAAAGAAAAGTTACTAACATTAAATGGTCATAACTTAGTCATTTTAAATCGAATTGAATGATTCAAAAGCCTAAATTGATTATTTTTCCAAGTACTTTCCAATGGATTTAGTTTCAGAATCAGATTCGGTGTCTATTTCAAATTAATATAATTTATTCCAGAATGTGTTGTAAGTGATTATATTTACCATTTATTGCTAAAAGTATAGAACTTAAAGTTGGTTCCTAAACCGTTTCATTGTGTTATATGCTTAGATTGAAGTGTGTTAGCGGTCGGGCAATTGGAGTATTTTGTCCTTGAGGGAAGGGTTCTTGTTAACCTAGTTACCATTCGTTTCTTGTTATTCTGAACCCTTCAATTTAAAATTGTTCTCGTTACCTTCAAATTGAACTCACTATTGGTTTTTCATTCATTTCACCTGGAATTGATTGTTCTCATTTGTTTTGCTACTCTACCATATACACTTTGAGGTTTTTACTATGATAAAAATGATAACGTCATAAGTTGACTACTCCATTACCGATTGTTGGTATTGTTATTGCGGCTCTTAGTCAAAGTGGCATATGCAAGTGGCACTTTGATGTTTGAGTCGATTGTTTGTAGGTTGGGCATTTGGCCGACTCAAGTGTTATGGAATTTGGCTTGATATCATTGTTAATCGTTATTGTTCCTCACTCTTTCAATAGAGAAATATGATTGTTTAGTTTTGTTTCACAACTATTGTTATTAGATCTATAAAGCTACGCTTATATTTTGATACACCTTCGACACCGTCACATCCTTAAATGTTGACAGTATTTAGGGCAATTTGTTCTCACCCTTTTCGCTTCCATTTTTCCTTCTAGGTGATAGTTAGAGGGAGCCTGAAGTCTGACTCGAATCTTTTAGCTAGGAGTTGTAAAGTGGTTTTAGGAGCCAGCTTACTTTTGGACCTTGTATTTTGCCTATATGTATGATGGAGTGTGTAAAACTTTTAAAAGTTTGTAAACATTTGGGATATCAACAATTTTGGTGTGAATGTATCCAAAGGATAGTTGGTCTAATGTACTTGTACTCAGTTGTGTAATATATAGTATTTTGGTTTATTTGAAAAAGAAATGTTTCTAGATTTGGCTTTCGCTTTAGTTATATTTCCGTGTTTGTTCTTCACCCCTCATGAGACATGTAATCATGATCTCCGGGGCATGACATTTACAATAATGGCACTCGCGACTTGTGTTCCCAAATGACTTATTCTACTGTGAAGGGGTTGCCAAAACTGTTGCATGTGAAGTTCGAGTTTCTTCGGCTAACAACTCATTAACGACAAGGTAATAGAGTTCGATGGAAGACAGGTGCACGTCAATTCTCATATTCAGGATGAAGAGCTATCAACAACTAAACCAGACGTTGTTCCTCTACGAGAAAGATATGGTACACAAGCTCTCAACTCAACAGATTTTGTCATAGCCAATTGATCCCAAAGATGAATCATCTCAGAATAGAAATCATTGTACACGAGAGCTCGAATATTAGCCTCTAATTGATATTGGACAACAAAGATAGAACGCACATATAGCCATTTCAAGTGATCCCGAACGTCCTTAGTCGTATCATATTTCGCCAATTGAATACCAATCTTGTTCTTAATAGAATTATTAATCCAAGTAATTATCTTTGAATTGCACGTCTCCCACGTATTCAGTAGTTCTCATGCTTATCGATTGCAATGAATCATCACCTCCACCATTGTGGACAAATAAACAACTCAATCCGCACCAAAATCAAAACAAGCATTAATCTTATAACACGTCTCACCAACAAATTTACCAAGTGCAATCACAAACTACAAAAATAGTGCAACCAAATCAAGCAGAGACTCACCAAATCAAGCGGAGAGTCACCAAAGAAAACTCAAGCGATTCCGAAACCGAAAGGATTTCAATCCCTATTTTTATTTTTTTATAATCCCTTTAACAAAGAAGATCAAGAAGTGAAGAAGAAAGAGAAGAGAAAAGGAGGCTATCTCATAAAAATAGAAAAAATTAGGTTTTACAATACGAAAAGTGGCTTATATTGCCTAAAAAGATAAAAGATTAGAACACCCTTGTAATGGCTAAGTAATGAAATATAAACACATGCTAACGATAAGATGGATTTTTTAATTCGGCAAGAGATGGAAACCAAGCAATGTTATAGAAACACAATTTTGTATGCAAGATACGGTCAAATAACAGACTGACGGCTTGAACATCGATATTGAGAAAGATCATAAGACCGGCCGAAATTGTATTCATGATCTCCGATCCAGTTCTTGGAATCAAGAAAGTGCTCGCTCGCCGCTTTCTTAGGGTGAAATTCTTTATTGAAGTAACATCCCATGTTCAAATACATTTATAGAATTCTCATTTATGCATGTCCACTTTTTAGCGAGGTAATGGCTAAATCCAGGGAGACATAGTGTTGATCGAAATGGGGATCAACTCATATATGATCAAAACGAAATTCCAAGCTAACAACTATTGGGAAAGCAAGATAGAGAGTGGAAACTCGAGAATGAATTTTGCTTCCTCCAAGCCAAAGCCCAAAATAATAGCAATCTAAAATGGAAGCAAGCATCATACCCTACCCATCTAAAATAGAAACAATTTCTAAAGCCGGAGCAAGCTCAATCCAATTTTCTTTTTCGAAGTACATAGGTCATGTTCATATACACGGTTCATTTCGTGCTTTATGATTTTTTTTCTCTCGTGATTTTCACTCTCTCTTTCCTTAGTCTTAGTATTTTTCTCCTCATATCTCTTTTCTTTTGATTTAATAATTACAAAATTAGGGACCATATATAAAACAGATTTTCTATCCAAAGAGGGACATGATTTTAAATGTTGATTGACAAAATTTAAAGGTCCGAAGTATAAAAATTGAAATGCCCTACTCACGTGATTTTTGTTAGGTATGTTGTGAGAGAAAAAGAGACTATGAACAAGCTCGCTTAAATCCGTACACGATTACGCCTACAAAAAATAAAGGTTTCGATAGGCGACAGAGTGTCCAACCATACTTGACGTGCCCACGGATCACATTGTTACATACATAGTCAAAAGAGAATATATTTTCAAACCCAAACATTATATAGATATTCATAGTCAAAAGAGCATATATTTTCAAACCCATTATATAGATATTATATAGATATTTATTCGTTTTGACAATTATTAGTAGGTGACGATAGTTTGAAATCCTCGTTGACTCGGTTTAACGTGCACCGAACAACAACAAAATTGCGGACCCACCACGTTATCAATAGGAGGATACCAAATCAATGACATGAACATCTTTTAACCTATGGTTCAAGAGTTAGCACCTTGGGATGTATTTGATTTGTTGGGTCCGATGATGGGTAGGGTAGTTTTGACTTTTGCTTTCCATGAAAAAGTAAAAATAAATAAATTTGTCAATACGGCGACGTAGGTGAACATAATTTCGAAAGAGAGACAGAGCCTAGAGCATTTCGAATTCAGAATAACAAATGTGAAGAACACACTACTTGTTTAACAATAGAGAGGGGCTATTCACACATCTTATTCCATCAGCAGGGTTATACTTGTTCGTATTATATCTGCCCATTTTCAAGTCCAATAATTTAAACCTTGTTGATTTGAAAAGTGTGTTCTAGCTAAAAACCCTCTGAATCATTTTATTTTGCCGCCCTAACTACTTCAATAGTTAGATACTCTGATAATTTTTTGCACGATAATTTTATAAGCTATTCACCCTCCCCAATCTAGCCTATTTCCTTTACTTAAGGCTAACAACAACCTTGACCAACATTTTTAATGCTCCATGGTTATGTCATTCATACTTGGATCTTGGAGCCATTTGAAGGTTTGAATGTTCAATTTGAGATCTAAAAATCTGGGTGCATTAAATGCAAAGTCGTTGAAGATTAGTTGCATGGAATGACTTTTTTACTTTTTAACTTGTAACCTTCTAGCATTAAATGCTAAAGACAAATCTACCTAAAGTAGGTAAGTTAATAATTCAACAAACTTGCAACTGAAATTAGTTAGCTAAAAAGAGAAGGGAGATGCTAAATGGCTCAAATTGGGACATTCAAAAAAGATATTTAAGTAATTTTTATCATTAATGTTAAGGACGTTGAAGTTATTTTATAATTTATATGACCATGTTATCCCTAATTCTAATTTAGTTGGCTCCATAGTTATTAGGGACAAAACAAGATGTTCCTTCTATAAAAATATTATGAGTTGCTCTTTAGAAAACTTAGTTTTGAAAACAAGTTCCCCTATAAGACTTATTAAGAATCTAAATTATGAATTTTACATTCGTAACCAACATCAATGCATTGAGAAAATTTAAAGTGCGCAATTATTTTTAATGCAAAATTTCAACTTTTCGTTAGAAATGCATTAAATATGCTCAATGTTATTCAAAGCCTTAAATACCAATTTGATCACTATATTTTCACCAAAATTCATTAAGCTCACTTTATTTTTTTTTACACTTTAATCACTCTACTTGGACTTTTTCAATCAATAAGCTCAATGATTGAGTGAGCTTATTGATTCTCCAGTCCAAATAGAGTGATTAAAGTGTGAAAAAAAAATACGGTGAGCTTAATGAATTTTGGGTGAAAGTAGAGTGACCAAATTTGTATTTAAGTCTTATTCAAACTATAAGTATAAACCTCAACTTAAAAGAATATTTAAAACCTTCAACAACCAAGGTTTGAACTTTGAAGGGAATACAATCAAAATGGAAGGTGGAAAGCAATACTAAAATTATATGTATTAGAAGATGCCTAAAACTTTTGGTAATAAAGTAAGAATCTTGTTAACTTTAGCCCTAAGCGCACATGTTAAGGAGTATTAAATAAGATAGTTGGTGGTGAAAATTTGTAAAAGTAGGCATTAATTAAAGTAGTTGGTAGGGTGATTAGTGTAAAAGAGATTTTGTTTTGTATCCTAAGGGCACATGTTAAGGAGTATTATTTACGATAGTTAGTGGTGAAAATTTGTGAAAGTATGCATTAATTAGGGTAGTTGGTATTAAAAATTAGGGTGGTTAATTAATGTGAAAATAGGGCGTTAATGTGAAAGTAAGCATTAACTACCACACCAATAAGCTCTCATCAAAGGCCTATTTAGTACTGCTCACTTCTCTTAATAGAGAGGTTGAGTGTCCTACACCATAGTCATCTTAATACTTTACTAAGTCAGTTCACTTCTCTTAACAGAGAAGTTGAACCATCCCGGTACTTCACTAAGTCAAGACCCATTTAGTGCTGCTCACTTCTCTTAATAAAGAGGTTGAATGTTTAAGCCCTACACTAGCGTTCAAAAAATTTGTTCTAGCCACACCAAAATAAGGATTGGGGTAAGGTCTATGTTCCTCCAACTTTTTTTTTTTATTTTAAAAAAATCAACTACCGCAATTAATGCTTTTTCCTTTGAGGCCCATTTAGTATTGCTTACTTCTCTTAATAGAGAGGTTGAATGTTTAAGCCATACACCGTAAAAAAATTTTTCTAGCCACACCAAAATAAGGGTTGGGTAAGGTCTATGTCCCTCCAACTTTTTTTTTTTAAAAAAACATCAACTACTGCAATTAATGCTCTTTCCTATTAAATATTCCTTAACATTAGTCCTTAAGACACATGTTAACAAGACTCATAAAGTAATTACAAGATGGGAAACAATTATGTACAGTCTTGGGAACCATTAATGCCATCCGCTTATGATAACGATCATCCTTGTGCATAGAAATGACTATAAAAGCTTAGCCCAAGATGTGAATAAACAAAATAAAAATAAAAAAAAAGGCTCAAACACTCATTTGTATATCTCGTTCCTTTTATAGCAAATAAAATCTTCAATTATTTACCTTAGTTGGAAGTCACAAGCTCAAGATGAACAAACACTTACCGGTATTCTCCCTAGATTATTAGTTTTTGAAGAGATTTTTTTAATTACTTATTTTTGCTTTTATGTAAAAATTTAAATGTGAAGAAGAAATTTGACTTCTCCACTTGTCATTCTCTAAGATAAACAGTTTCTTTCATTACTATAAGGTTGATTATGTAATGTTGAGAAACAAGATTGGATTCACTTCCAAAAGAGGAAAAATAGAAGTTGGAATTGTGATTAGCAGTCTTGCATGTTGTATGATAACAACATAAACTTAACAAATCAAAATCAACAAAAAAAAAGGACAATTTTTGTTATATTGTCCACTTAATAGGAAAATAATTAAATTATAATTATAATTGACCGAGTAATAAACAAGATACATCATGTCATTAAATTATTTTAATGTATAAAAAGAACAACCGATTTTGAATAGGAATGCATTTTATGTGCTAGGAATTATAAATAAAAAATTCAAACTATTTCGAACACCAACGCACTTTGTTTGTTTGTTTTTTGTCAATTTGACTAATTTTTAAATGAATATTTAACAATTTGGAGAAAATAGCTAAATCTTGTCAAATATATATCTAAAAATTGGTGAAATTGACTAAAGAAATCAAAATGTATCTCTTTTATTGACCAAATAATGATGACAAACATATTGTTCACCCAAAAAAATGTTCATCTACTTTACTTGGTATACACTTTCATTTACAAAGTTTTTCTTTTAAAAGACAGGGTGGCTTGCATCATTTTCGCAAAAGACGTTCTTTGGGGCATGTTCTGTTCATCCCAACCTTGAGAACAATGTTCTAAATTGGTATTGCATTAGATGTGATAGAGCAGCCTGCAAATACTGCACCACATCATACTCCCATACTGGCCATAAGCTAGTCAAGATTTATAGACATGTCCACCAGGATGTTGTCCGCGTTGCAGACATGGAGACTGTAATAGACTGTTCCACGATACAGGTACTTTCTCTTCACATGAAAGCCTTTTCATATAATTGTATGAATATACTGGTTTCACTCACATTAAATTGTGGTTCTAGTCGTACGATGCAATAAGAACCTGGTCCTTGCTGCAACCCCTTCCCCATTGCGGTGCGGGTGAAGAAAATAGAGAGCATGCTTGTGATGTATGCGGAGAATATTGCATGATCCTGTGCAGTACCGCTTCTGCTCAATCGCCTGCAAGGTAGGACAAGAACCGGCTAAAATGTATGTTCATTATATTACTTCCCTTTCTTTGTTTGTTATCAAGCTTCCTTCAAATATTTTTCAGGTGACAGGAAGTTCAAGCAAGCACAGGAGGAAAGGAATACCTCGCGGAGCTCCCTTTAAATGAAAGACTTCTATGTGTCTTGTTCTCAGAGCATAAATCCTGCTGTGCACTGAACAAATTTGTTTTTTCTTCATGTATGTTGTTTTGCGAACCACCGCTGATAGACCATAGAATTTGTTCCAGTGTGCTTTATTTCTTAAAAATGGCTTTGGGAACTAATTTATATTTTGGTAAAATGTTGAAATAAATCACTAGATAACCTGAAAGTTCAACAAAACAAATGCAGAACATCAAGATATTTCAATGCTAGAATTTCAAAGGTAAATCTCAATAATAAATGTTGGAGCTTTTTTTCTAATGAGCATGAATGAAATACATAGAACTGTAATGTTGTAGCTATAAAAGAATTAGATTACTAACATGGGGATTGTGAAAGAAACAAAGCCATAAAACCAAATACCTAAAATTATCAAACTAAGTTTCAAATTGTTCCAGGCTTTGAATCACATCAAATTTATGGGGATTAACCACTTTGCGGTAGAGTAGAAAAAGGGAATCACTGTTTTGCTGTATTGATTTCTAAGAGATTTCTGGGTGGCAGAAAATAATTCTTGTATTCCTAAATGCCAATTGGAAGACGAAATGTCAAAGATAGTATTTGTTGAAGTATCGAAGTATCGTGACTTAAGTCCCAAGGCTGAGAGCGATCGCCTTGCTTAAGAGGGAGCGATCGCCTTGAAGCAATTTGTGCCAAGTTTCGGCCACAAAGCGATCGCTTTGTGGCGAGACAGGGCGATCGCCCTTTGACCAGTTTGGGCGATCTCAAGTCCCAAACCTTTCCTTTTCCTCATGTTATTTTGTTTCCTATTATAAGCTCTTTATTTTTGGTATTAGATTTGTATCCAAACTAAACTTCTTCCCTATTGTATAAATAGGAGAACAATACATCAATAATACATGACGTTTTGATTCATACAAACTGTAGCTTCTATATGGTATCAGATTTTTGACGATCCACCACCGCCCCCCATGGCTGAAAACACCCTTCTTCCAAACTCGGCTGAGCCTGATAAACCTCTTGTTTTTGTCTTTCTTTCTCATATTATCAAACTCACTCCAACCAACTATATTGCCTGGAAGACACAGCTCGAAGCAACCCTCATAGGTCTTGATCTCTTTCCCTACCTTGATGGGTCTCTTCCAGCGCCACCCCAAACCGTCGCTTCTCCCGCCACAACTTCTGTCACCACAGCGACGGACACTACACCAGTTACCACCGTCACATCCACCACAAAACCCAACCCTGCCTACTCCACTTGGTTCCGCCAAGATAAACTAATTCTTGGTGCTCTCGCCGGCACCTTGTCTTCCAATATTGTTTCTCTTATTTCCCAAAGTCCCACCAGCCATGATGCTTGGACAGTTCTTGCAAAACCCTACGCCAACCCATCCAAAGGCCATATCAAACAACTCAAAGACCGCCTTCGTAGCATCACCAAAGGCTCCCGGACCATCTCCGACTTTATGTAGGATTTTAAGTCCTGTTCTGCCCAACTTGCGTCCCTTGGTTGTCCCATCGACTCCGACGATCTAGTTGACAAAATTCTGGACCAAATTAATGATTCTGACTATGACAGCGTCATCAGTGCTGTTCATAGCCGCGACACCCCCATCTCCTTCGACGAACTCCATGAAAAACTTCTTAACAAGGAGAACTCTCTCAAACATCGGCATCCCACCACTTCTCCCTTCCCTGCCTCAGTTAATTATGTTGCGCGCAATCAAGGCCGCAACAATACTACCACCTTGAAATCCTACTCTCAGCCACCCTCACCCCATCCGCCAACCCACCAGCAACCCTTCCCTACCTCACCCCATCCGCCCAACCAATCTTCCTCAAACCCTCGGCCTTATCGTGGTAAGTGTCAATGGTGTCGTTTGGATGGTCACTTTCTCAATCAGTGTCCCTCCTTTCGCCAAGCATACCCTAATGCTACCTTCCCGTCACACCCTACCAACCCCCAACCTTCCCGACCCGTGCTTCCAACCCACGCCCACAAACTCGTGGCTAGCATCTCCCTCCTCGTGCCTATTCCGCCACCATTACTGCTCCGCCTCCCACCAATTGGCTTTTTGACAGTGGGGCTACCCATCATGTAACCAATGACCTCAACAACCTCTCTCTTCATGCACCATATGATGGAACGGAGGAACTCTTGATCGGTGATGGGTCCGGACTGCAAATTTCAAACATTGGTTCCACTTCTTTTCTTGCTAACTCTTTTTCTCTTAACCTTAGTCAAGTACTACATGTCCCTAATGTCTCTCGTAATATTATCTCTGTCTCTAAATTCTGTCTTGATAATCCTCCACGGCAAATCCGAGTCCGGCATCTTTGAATGGCATCCTTCCTCTCCTGCTATTCATGTTTCCTCCAAGTCTTCTACAATCAATTGGCATCATCGTTTGGGGCATCCTTCTTATGATATTTTACGTTATCTTAGTAGTTCCTTTAATTTAGATATTCCTAGAACAAACACCTTTAATTGTAATTCTTGTGATTGCAATAAAAGTCACAAGTTATCTTTCAATGAAAATTCAATTTCTTCCCTTGGTCCTCTTGATGTTATTTATAGTGATGTTTGGACATCCCCTCTCCTCTCCTATGATGGTTTTAAATATTACATAATTTTTGTTGATCATTTTTCCAAATATATTTGGCTTTACCCTCTCAAACACAAAAATGATGCCACCAAAGTTTTCTCCAATTTCAAGGCTCTTGTAGAGACCTATTTTCAACGCCCTATTCTCACTATCTTCGGTGACAATGGGGTGAGTATCTTGGTCTCCGCCCTCTTCTTGCGTCTTTTGGGATAACTCATCTCACTTCCCCTCCTCATACACCTGAACACAATGGCTATTTCGAGCGACGTCATCGTCACATTGTCGAAACGGGCCTTTCTCTTCTCACTCATTCTTGCATGCCACGTAAGTTCGGCCCCTTGCCTTTGTTCTGCGTGCTATCTCATTAATCGTCCGCCTACCCCCACCCCGGATCTCAACTCCCCAATTTGTCGTCTTTTGGTCATCCTCCCAATTATCTCAAACTTTGTAGCTTTGGTTGTTTGTGCTATCCTTGGCTCCGTCCCTACACTTCTAATAAGCTTGATCCTAAGTCCACTCCTTGTGTCTTTGTTGGTTACTCCCAACTCAAAGTGCGTATTCTGTCTAGATCCCTCTTCCCGAAAATTTTTGTCTCTCGCCATGCTAAGTTTGTGGAACACAACTTTCCGTTCTCGGATCTTCTTGCTCCCTCCTCTCCTTCTCATTCTGTTCATGAATGGTGCTTGTCCTCAATACCGATTTTACCTTTGTCTCTTACCCACCACCCTTGCTCGTGCCCCATTCCCTACCACTGCGTGCTGTCCAACCCCTTCCCGTTGAGCCTATTCTTCCCTCACCCACGACCTCTTCCTCTGCCTCTAACTCCGACCCTACTGTCCCGCTGCCTCCCCCCTCCTCTCACCCGGCCTGTCACTAGACTTCAGAACCAGATTCGCAAACCTATTAATAAGCTTAACCTTCACCTTTCCTTACCTGACACTTCTGTTGAGCCCGCCACTTATACCCAGGCCTTGAAATTACTGGTATGGAGGGCGGCCATGCAGGCTGAGTTTGATGCCTTGGTCCAGAATAACACTTAGGATCTTGTTCCACCTTCTGCGGATTATAAACCCATTGGCTGCAAATGGATTTTTCGGACCAAATACAACTCGGATGGGTCGGTAGATCGCTATAAAGCTCGTCTCGTTGCTAAGGGCTTTCATCAACGCCCTGACATTGATTATTCCGAAACATTTAGTCCTGTTGTCAAACCCGCTACTATCCGTACTGTTCTCTCTTTTGCTATTACTAATGGTTGGCAGCTTCGACAAATTGACATAAACAATGCTTTTCTTCAGGGACGACTTTATGACGATGTTTACATGGTTCAACCTCCACGGTTCATAAGTTCCACTTATCCATCTCATGTGTGTAAACTTCGTCGCGCTCTTTATGGTCTTAAACAGGCTCCTCGGGCTTGGTACAATGAGTTAAAGGGCTACCTTCTTTCCTTGGGATTTGTTAATGCCGTCTCTGATGCTTCGCTATTTACTCTTCATCTACCTCAGGGAGTAATTTATTTGCTTGTCTATGTTGATGATATCATTGTGACTGGGTCTCATGATTCTCTCCTCTCTACATTTATCTCTGCTTTTGCATCACGGTTCTCCTTGAAGGATCTTGGTAGCTTGTCGTATTTTTTGGGAGTTGAGGTCCTTCCGCATCCTGATGGTTTATTTCTGAGCCAGCATAAGTATATTCAGGACTTACTACTGCGTACAAAGATGCATGATGCCAAGGCTGTTCCTACTCCTATGATTCCTGATCCGGCTCTCTCAGTCTCTTCAGGCACTCCTTTGGCTAATCCTACTGAATACCGGACCATCGTTGGTACCTTACAATATTTGTCTCTCACTCGTTTTGACTTATCTTTTGCTGTAAATCGACTTTCACAATTTATGCATCGTCCCACTGATCTTCATTGGGCTGCTCTTAAACGTGTGCTACGCTATCTTGTTAGTACTAGTATGCATGGGTTATTATTACGTCGCTCTTCTTCTTCTATTCTGCATGCTTTTGCTGATGCTGATTGGGCCGGTGATAGGGGTGATTTTGTCTCTACTTCTGGCTATCTTGTTTATCTTGGTTCAAATCTTATTTCTTGGAGTTCTCGCAAGCAACGAACGTTAGCTCGGTCTTCTACTGAAGCCGAGTACAAGGCTCTTGCTGCTGCTACTGCTGAGGTCTTATGGGTCCAAAATCTCTTACAGGAGCTTCGGGTTTCTCTCTCTCAGATGCCGGTTGTCTATTGTGATAATATGGGTGCTACTTATGTCGCTGCTAATCCCAAGTTTCACTCCCGTATGAAGCATTTGGCTCTTGACTATCACTTTGTGCGTGAGCAAGTTCAAGCTCAACAGTTGCAGGTTGTAAAGGTTACTGGGGGTGATCAGTTGGCTGATGTTCTTACGAAGCCTGTCATTCGTGCTCGTTTTCATGATCTTGTCTCCAAGATTGGTCTCTCCGAAAGGTCGTCCATCTTGCGGGGGCGTGTTGAAGTATCGAAGTATCGTGACTTAAGTCCCAAGGCTGAGAGCGATCGCCTTGCTTAAGAGGGAGCGATCGCCTTGAAGCAATTTGTGCTGACCAAGTTTCTGGCCACAAAGCGATCGCTTTATGACGAGACAGGGCGATCGCCCTTTGACCAATTTGGGCGATCTCAAGTCCCAAACCTTTCCTTTTCCTCATGTTATTTTGTTTCCTATTATAAGCTCTTTATTTTTGGTATTAGATTTGTATCCAAACTAAACTTCTTCCCTATTGTATAAATAGGAGAACAATACATCAATAATACATAACGTTTTGATTCATACAAACTGTAGCTTCTATAGTATTAAGATAAAATGCATGTGTACTGTTTTGAATGGCTAAAAGATTTCTGTGAAATTTCATGGTCCGGAGTACTCAAAGAGACCATGAAAAAGCACAAGTCTTACAGATCAAAATTTAGACACAAATTGAAAAGCCTGACTGAAGGGAGTAGACAAATCTATACCATAGATACGTTATAAATGGATGTGGGAGCTTAGCCAAGACAAAATTACTATGGGCCTTTGCCCCTCCATGTGCCCAAGATGAAAACAATTGGAAGGAAGTGACTTCATAGCCAGGGCCGGCTCCGATTTCAAGGCTTGGCCCGATGGGCTGGGGTTGGGCTAGCGCGGCCCAACCCATTGCCAGCTCTACTCGATAGGTTGAAAGAAGCTAGGATGCTTCGTTTGAAACCTTGTGATTCACCGATGGATTCAAATGTCAAACTTGAGCCAAATGATGTGGAGCCGATGACAGATTTTGGAAGATATAAGAGATTGGTGGCCAAACTTAATTATCTTATAGTAACTCGCCCAGATATCTCCTTTGCTGCAAGTTGATGAGCATATTATGGACCAGCTAGATTGTATGGGCCTCACCCCAGCAAATGGGCCCAAAAAGAATAGAGGCCCGGTCCACTCAGGGCTATATATACTCTCTCCTATACCAAGCCAAGGTAAACCACTCTTTATACATAAAATATGTATTCTAATCGTTATTCTCTAGTGGCCGAGACTGATTATCACGCCGGAGGGCTTTAGATACGAATGTCACAAGTGAGTTATAATAATCTCACACCACAAATAACCAACTTATAAAAATTACGACAATTTACGTAATATCAATACACACAACCGGTGTAACCAAATTTCCAAACGAATCACTCGAATCATCCAAGAATTCCCAAGTCACACACGTGGTCTCATAAATTATGAAATCCTAACGAACTCCGTTAGAGTCATTTTTGGTTTCTAATGAGTTCGAGTTTACGCGAATTAATCATACCGTAAACTTAACAATTACTAATCATATTTCACATTTCTAACATATACACATGAGTCTCCAAACACATCCAAAAAGTCAACCACAAATTTAATAAGTCAACATAGTCAAACATACTCAAAATTGATGATTTCTAACATATTTCATCAAATAACAAGTCCAAGATGAATAACAATTCATAATTGAGGAAGAACAAGGGATAGTAGCTTACTACTTGAAGATTCAATCCAAGCAAAGTTACATGCAAGGCTATGAATGGCTTCTCCTAGCCAAGAGCTTCACAATGGTGGTGTTGGATTGTGATTTGGTCTTCAATTGAGCAAGAAACAAGGATCTTCTTGCACAAACTCTTCTCTCTTTCTTTCTTTCTTTGCCAAGGTTGAATATAGAGTTATGGAGAGAGTCTTGACTCTCCAAAGGACTTAAGGTGGCTAAACAAAACTGACTTTCCATGCCTTGGTCGTCGCTTGATCTCAGCCTTTGAGATCAAGTCAAATGGTCATTAACTTAAAATTTCATCTAACAAAAATAACAGAGTCTAGCGCTTCGCACGGCCGTGTCATGTAAAGGCGCACGGCCGTGTCACTCGCGCACGGCCGTGCCAAGAAATACTGCACGGCCGTGCCAAACTTACTGGAATGTTTGGCCACTCTTGCACGGCCGTGTCAAGCAAAGGCGCGCGGCCGTGCCACTAAAGGCTGTGCCAAACTTACTGTCCAGTCCCACTTCTAATTATCTTTATTTCCTTGGTTTGATCATTTTGGCCACCCTAGGTGTGATTACACAACACTTATAACACATATCCACACACTTGAAAAGTGTACAACAAACTCAAATGCAAGCATATTTGAATGATATATGCACATGAAATGACGATGTCAATGTAAGAGGCATAAATATAGAATGAATGCGAATGGTGCAAATAGTGCGAGCGTTACAGTTTTTGAAAACGTTGTCTAAACCTACAGCCTACGACAACGTTGGATTAGACAACGTTTTGAAAAACGTTGTCTTTTGCCTATTACAACGTTTTAAAAACATTGTTAAAAATCATTTTTGTTGTTGTGATAAGTCCTCCCAGTTTCCCACTTCCTTTCCATGAAACCCTGGCGATTGCTAGGTTAGAGAGTCTAGGTTGATGTATTAAGTATTTTTACCTATGAGTAAACCTTAGCTGAATTTTAATATAAAATATATTTTTCTACATTCAGCCTTTACTTATCTTTCCTGTTTTACATGTATTATTTAGCAATTTGTTTATGGAAATGATAGTTGTATCTAGTAAAGATTTAAGTCTGCTATTATGATGTACTTGTACTTATTTATTTACAGCTACTTTAATCTTCTATGTTCTACCTTTACTGCTAGTTCTTCCGCTGCACTACTTATTTACACCGGCAAAGTTATAACTTCAATTTTTCAGCAAATATTCAAGTCTACTGTGACAGAGTAGAAAGGTCTGCTGAAGCACATCTGTCATTCTCAACATCAGCAATGTTGCTTCTAAAAGAAAATTGTCAAGACCTGAATAACATTTCATCCCTGTTCTTAAATATATTTTCAAATTAGGATGAAATTTTAAATGAAGGTAATATAGGCTATTCACCCCCCCTCTAGCCTACATTCTGAGATGATACTCTGTGAACTTCATTCGAGGTCTAACAACCTGAGAGTTTGATCATGTTGCTCAGCTAAGATGCACTGCCAAAAGATCTGCTTTTCAAAATTTGATTCTTCTCAAATCATTTGACTGAGAAATAAGAAAGTTATTTTGAAAAACCTTTATTCAAAACTCTAAATGCGTTTGTTTTTCAAAATCAATGTGAAAGTCAATTACTGTGATACGTTTGCTTGTTATCGGAAATACTTTCAAATGATAGAAGTTTATTCTTCAATTGGCATTATGAAGAAAAGTAGTACAGATGTATAGACTATGATTTGCTGGGATAAATTCATACTTAACTATTCTTTAAAAATTACTTCTTTTATTTTCAAATTTTCAATTTATCCTTTAGCAGATTTATTACTTCACAATTGATTGATGAATTACTAAGATATCTCTCTGGAAGATTGCTAACTTGATATAAGGCTAATAATTGTTTCAATCTAACACCTTTTCAAGAAAAACTCTTCAGTTCAAATATTTATGATCTTGTATCTTGAGACATTGAGGTTATTACTAGTACCTATTTGGACATGTCTAAGTGTCAAAAACTCTGTATCATGGAATCTGATCATCCCTTCATTATATGATATTTAGTTTCTGAAAATTTTGCTAGTTATTCACTTAGAGAAAGTATGTAACTAATCACTGAAAGTTTTAAAGCAAAAGAAAACTAGGATATATCAAGTGACTCAAAGGAAATCATTTAAAACATCGTTCAAGCATGTTGGGTGTTAGCTCTTTGCCAAGGAAATCAATGATGAAACTGTTCTTCTTCAACGGAAAGCCTCTGCCTACAAGATACACCCAAGAGATCTATGCTCAACTACTGATTAAGCCCTTCAATGGCTATGAGCATGCTAGATCAAAGGGAAGTGAAAAGATAATCCTGGTTCATAATTCTATATTATAATGGATTATACTTATGCTCCGTTTGTTTCACGGAAAAAGATTTTCGAAAAACACTTTTCTCATTTTCCGGTGTTTGGTAATATTTGGAAAATGTAATCAATATAAATCAATTTACGAGTCAATGAAAAATGAAGCCTTGTTTTCAGGAAAATGATTTACGGACTTCATTTCCGTAAGTCATTTTCCAAAATTTGTTCATTCCAATATTCTCCTAATATCACCTTTGCACATTTGGATGCGCTATATTCATTTCTAACTTTTCTTTCAAAAAAAATAATCATAATATTTTACGGTAATCTTTTGAAGTGGTTCTATGCACAAATTTTTTTTATATATATCATTTTGTTGATATTGTCAAGATTTATAAAAAAAAAAACTTTTATAACATTGAAAAATAATATTCTTGTTCGTCCCAAAATAAATGTCACTTTTATTTATGATCACGAATAAAAGTAAATATTCATTTTGAGACAAGAAAGTAACAATAATACTACAGAATTAAGTAGTTTAAATTCCAAAAATATTTCAACTTGATATTTCAACTAGAAATTGTTATATATATATATATATATATAGTTTGAAAATCTTTAGTTAGTTGATTTAAAAATTTAAACTATTTTCTTAATATCTTAATTTTTAAATATAACATTACACAGAATAAAATCTTTTGTTGAAGAGTACATGAAACTTCTAGTATAATGTTTAAGATCATAGAATTTCTAGTTTGAAGCTGGAATTGGAGCCTAATATTACATTTGCACTACTCAATTTTAATAAACACTTCCTCCATCCTAAGATAAGTGTCCATTATTTCATTTTGGAATGTTCCAACAATTGTCTCTTTTATTTTTGAAACGTTTTTCAAGGCAATTATCAATTATGTCATTTTTATTTGTGAGAATGAAAAGTAGATTGATCCTAACTAGTAATAAATTAGGGTTACTAAAGAAAAATTATTTAAAGTCAAACACTTTCTTAAAATCATTGTATATTCAATACGGGACACTAATTTTTCAGACGGAGAGGGTATAACTTTTTGTAAGTATTCATGATATGTTTTTCGTAACATTTTCCATGTGTTTGTCAAACACCTAAAAATGTTTTCCATCATATTTTCAAAAGATTTACCAAACGCCTGAAAATAAAAACTTTTCATTTTCTAGAAGATATTTTCCAGAAATCATTTTCTAGAAGTTTTTTTCCTTGAAACAAACAGAGCCTTAAAGTGTTAGCCAGTCTTCAATGCTTCATCAAGTCTTCAATTTATACCCAGAGAATTCCTTGGAGTCGTTGGATGATTCAGACTTTGGGAGATTTGAATTAGGTACATTTAATGCAAAGAGACTTGCATTAAATGCCCTAAGCCTGTTGTCGAAGTCAGAGTGGGCGTTCTGCTCAATCCAAGTTGTCTCTGTACTGTGCCTGGAGACTTGCCAAAAATGGGTGGACAAGTACTGCCTGCTGAATGTCCTTTTCTGAGAAGAATGCCTAAAATGGAATGATCCAATAAATGAACCAACATGTTTACGTTACACCAAAGTCAAAGATGTACTTCGCTGGTAACTAAAGCATTTCTTCAAACAAGTCTTGATCAATCGTTCTTTAGGTCTTCACATATTGCTGATGAAGCTTGGCTGGAATGTTCTTGACTGAGGACTTGTTGGACACGGCTGATGGAGATGGCTGATAAACAACAGCCATCTTCTTAAAAACTTAACTAAGTACAAGATAAGCAATCCTAAGCTATTACAAGGGTGTTGTCTAAGGACAAGTTGCCACCCTACCAGATACGTAAGACCAGTAGGCACTTGTACCAAAGACTTAGGTTATGGATACAAACAAATTTAGATAATATACAACAAAAAGGTTACACATTCTTAGGCATAACACCGTTAAGTTTTTCACCAGTGATGAATTAAAATATACCTCGCAAGTGCACGAGAATACCGGAGTGTAGTTGCACAAGACAAGGGTCGAACCACGGAGACTTGAGTTTGATTTAGCAAACTAACTACCAACTTTGATTGACAAATAAAGAAGTAAATAAAGATTGTTTGAAATTATTAACTAAATTAACTAAATAGCAATTAACTACCTCTAATTACCAAACAAGTATTTCGGAGATTTAACAAGAATTGGGAGACCTAGGAATTGGGATTCACTCTGTATCTTGGATTTATGCCTTTCTAATTTATGTATCAGTTCAGTTATAAGATTGGTTCACAAAGGTAAAGACTGGGACGCTTGGATCACGATTTGCAGGCTTAGTATCCCTAGTTGTTATACTTTCTTGCTCGGTCCATATAACAAGCAGGGATCCTTTAAGATCTTAAGAACAGTTAATATCTCTCTTATCTTAGCAAGATTATGAATCAATAAGAAAGAACATTCATAAAAGATGGCAAACATATGACTTATGCATTCGGATCGTACAATTCATCATACCCTGAGAATCTAACTGTTGTAATTACCTACACGCAAAGACAACACAGGAAGATTCGATAAAAATACTTTTATGAATGACTACAAGTATTGAACTAAATAAGAACTATATTATGGCATAAATCTTTGATACAGAGTTACCTCCAATTCCTAGATAATGAGGTTAGTTCCTCATGATCGAGACAAAAACCAAAATAGTCTGATAATCCATCCTTGAATTCTTGAAAGAAAAGATTACAAGTTTTTCCCCAACAATTTTTCTCCCAAAACAAATCACCCCTTTCCTAAGACCTACAGGGCTGCTTATAAATCAAGTTCTCCCGGCTGAATAAAACACTTAACCCCAGAATAGGGCAACAAAATACACGGCGCTATGCGGACGCTTAATGCGTCCGCATAGCTTATCGCAAAACTATGCGGCTGCCTAGTGCGAGCTCGCATCCAAATATTTGCTATTCTGGAATCTGTGCGGCCGCTTAATGCATCTGCATAGCTCCAGATTGCCAATTTCCCTCTCTTTGCACTTTAAACCCTAAAGATTCTGTAATAGCACTGAGACCTCCGAATTTCATCAATGTCTCCTCAAGTCCCTGAAAATTCAAAAATACACTAACAAGCCATATTAGAAAATAAAAAACTTGAGAAATTGCTAAATCTAAGCCGGAAAAATACCCCACGGATGAGTATAAAACTCATCCATCAAATACCCCAAACTTAGATTTTTGCTCGTCCTCGAGTAAAAACAAAAACTACAAAAATAATAAATCCAAACTACAACAAAAATATCATCGCAAGTCAAAACATCAGTAATCACATGAAGCCTCAGAGTAAAATTCCACACAATCAAGTAGTCGACAAAACACCCTTACAAATCTAGACTTTCACTTGGTCAAAAATCAATAGTCCTTTGAATCTCCGTGTGTGTGTGTACCAATCATTGAAAATCTCAAAATATAAAAACTTTTATCGAATCAAGTACAACAACCATTCCCAAAATATGACAATACAATTCTTTTGCACAAAATACCAACAGTGCATCATGAAACATAAAAATAACCATCACCACCCAGTTGAATTCACGAGAACTAGACAGCGCCGGCATTCAAAGGTTAATACATCCATCCCATGCACTTCCCTATGTATAAAATACACAGCTCTCAAGTCCCACATGCTTATGCAGCGATTAAATGAATCATGAGCTAAAACAAGATATTGCGGTTCAAAACAAGGGTCAAATCAACCATGCCTTCGGAGTATCTCCATTACACAAAACAAAGTAGCAACTAGGTCATGATAAGGCTTTTATAAGCTTGTAATGTAAGGCCAGGCAAGGGCTACAAACGAAGGGATAGGAAATCATAAAACAAGAGAGCAAGAATGTACCCTTCATTGAAACCAACTTTCACTTTAACAACTCAACTTTTTCTGAGTTGAAAAAGAAATCAACACCATCACAATTGACTATGACACCCAATGATCTACTTCTCTTTTCTTTTTCTTTTTCTTTTTTATATAAAAGGGCACATGCAAGATTTATTTATCTAATTTTTTTCTTTTGCCCTTTCATCATTTTTTTTTCTTTTTGGAATCATTGGGGTCCCTTCTTTCTTTTCTTTATTTCTTCCTTCAATACAAAGTTTGGAAATATCTCATTCCTATTCATGCTCTCTTGACGGGTAGTCTAAAGTGTGTAGGCTTTCATGGGTTCGGTGAATGCGGGTGAAAGAAACGAAGTCGAAGGGGGGTCTATGTATGCTTTTGTATACACCCTTCTTTCAATTAGGCTCAAAGGGGACACGAGGGAATAATACGTGATTAGGATGGAGAGAAATAAGCACAAACGGTCCAAAAATGGCCTATGTCTTCCCTAATTGCTACAATGCTCATGCTTCACTTCAACACACATCATTCATGGCATCAAATCCTTCCCATACTCAATGCTTTTAAAAACATGCTCATACAAATCACATAACCATTTGCTGGACAAGAAATAGGGAAAATCATGACTTACATGCAATTACGATTCAAGAAGTGTGCTTGAGGTATATTAACAAGAAAAGTCCAACAAATCTAGCCTAACATGACATCAACCTTAATCACATCAAAATGCAATGAATGTGTGGTGACGATGATTTAACAGCTCATAATCACTAAAGCAAAAAATTTCCACGGGAATGAGATGTGCACTTTACACTTGATAAAAATAATCAAACTATCAATAGACAAATCATGGCAAATCGTGCTCAAAGGTTGAAGATTCAAAATTTAATTAATTAAAACCACGCTAGCATCTAGATAGCTCGAAATGTAATATCTCCTAACACATGTGAAGGCTAGACATTCTCATCACTGGCAGTGATCACCCAAACCGACACTAAGACAAGCAGATTTTTTTTTTATTAGTTCTTTTTTTTAAACTAAAGTAAAGACTAAAATTGAAAAACTACACTACAAAAATAGGAAGACTGGACATATAAGCACCACACCCCCAAACTCAAATTTCACATTGTCCCCAATGCGAATCTAATACCAAACCGAGGATGCGGGGATAGCACTCATCAATTATCAGAAGGGGGAGCGGGCGGCCAAGAACGGAAGCCCGAAGTGTCCATCCCATGGTGGGAGGCCATCCCTTGCTTCCAGGCTACCATATAGCCCTGAAAGTTTTGGCTCATATCAGCCTCTACCCTCTGGCTGGCCCGAAATTGCTCATTTTCCTCAAACTCTGCTCTTTGACGAATATCAATGTCAGATACCCTTGCAGATAATGCTCTCACTTCTCCAGACAGAGTCTCCATCTGCTGAAAGTACTCATCCTCGTCAAACTGCCCCTCCTCATCTTCTTCTTCTCTCTCATCTTCTCTCCTACGCCTCACCAGGCGGGAACTCGATTGCCCCCCTTCTCCAACCAGAGTGGAGAATTTAATTACCGGCAAAGGCCGAAGACATTCTAAATCCTTGGGCCATGTGCACTTGGCCCGTGTACACAAAAAAGTAATCAAACTCGTGAAACAAAATCCCGCCCTTGAACTCCCATTTATCACACCTTTTATTTGGGCATTGATTAACTTACCTATGTCCACGGAGCCATTATCAAGGATTGTGTAAATCAGAACTCCCCTTGGCCACGTTACGTGAGTCAAATGTGTTGTTGGCATCAACCTACAACAGATAAACCTATGTACTGCCTTGGCACGTGGGATTAAACAGCTCTCATGCATTTGATATGGACCACCTTTTTCCATTCCCATTCAGATTCGGGAACTGCAGTGGTATTACTCACCTCAGAATATATCTCGGGAGTCAACATCCTGGCCCTATACACGTCTCCATCCATGCGAGGCAGACCTAGGGCTTCGTTAATGTCTTGAGAAGAAAAAGCCACTCCTTTTCCACTCACCCATGTGTGCCCCTCTTGCCAGCTCTTGGTAGCATTGGCATAAAATTCTCTCACAATTGGGACCACTACTGGAACAGAGGCCCTGCCAAAACATTGCCACTTTCGAGTGAAAAAATTATCCTTCAACCCAAAACTTTCGTAATCAAACGCCATTTTCGGAACAAGGGATTTCGCTAACCCTTTTATGAAGGCTACATGTGTTTCTAGGGATTTGAAACGGGTTGAGTCAAACTCAGAGGTGTTCGAACTCGAACTCGCTCCCGGGGTTCCCATAGACTTTTTCTTAGGCGGCATTGTATACTCCCACAATTGCACAAGGTACTAAACCCAAATTCCCCAAATTTCCACTCAAAACCCACTCCCCAACAATTGCTTTAAGGAATCAACTAGACAAGAATTTATCAATGAAATGCAAGGGAATTGGAAGATATTACCTCAATTTTAGATTTGAAAAGAATAATCAACTTTTGAGAATTCTTGGAAGAAAGAGTGGTGTACCCGTCAATAGAGAAGACGATTACTGGCGGGAGAAGCCGCCGGAGTTAATGGAGAACCACCGGCGCTGTTGCGTTGGTGCTGTCGTCGGGCTTAGGGCTTGCGAAGGCCTGCTAGAGACTGAGAAAATTAAGGAGGGAGAGAGAACACGGCTGGAGGGAGATGAAAGCAGGGCACAGCGGCGGCAGCTGACAGTGGCTTGCATTAAGGGTGGCTGCTGGGGTTGAGAGAGACACAATTTTCAGGAAGATGAAAGCTATGCGATCGCTTAGGGCACGGCTGCATTTTATTTTATTTTTGCAGTCTAGGCCTTGTGCGGTCGCATAACGCGAACTCTTGAGTTTCTGCTTTTTATGCGGCCGCACTAAGTGTCCGCATACGATCAATTCAGCTGGTATGCAGTCGTATTGCGTGAGCTCTTGAGATTCTGCTTTTTACCGCCTAAGGCATCTGCATAGTTCTCTTTTCATCTCTTTTTCATTCAACCCCCTGCTATTTCTTTCTCCTTTCATTCCAGTCCTGAATAGCTGTACCTGCATTCAAAACTTATACACAATAACACTAATACCACAATTACCGTTAGAAATCATTGATTTATTAAAAAAATGAAAATCTTTTTGGAGGGTGATGCTATAAACACTCCCTTAGAAACCCACAAACTCAGGGAGACCCCACTAAGAGGGTGACTTAACTTGACTCAATACGGGTAAAACAAAACTAAAATGCGCCCACCCCCAAACTCAAAACATGCTATGTCCTCAAAGCATCACTCCATATACCTCGATATGCATAAGTCCGGGGGCAGGAGCGACTATCTATACTACGAAAGTAAGTAAAAAGGTACCTAGATGGGTTGCCTCCCAACAAGCGCATTTGTTTACCGTCGTTTGCCTGACGTTCTGGGAAACCAAGACTATTCAGGGTCAACCAAACTTATCGTATCAACTGCTTCCAAGATTGATATCCCCTCATAGTATGGCTTCACTCGATGCCCATTGACTTTGAATCATTCCCCCATTTTCAACTTTTTAAGCTCAATCGCCCCGTGCGGGAAAACATGAACCACTTCAAATGGTCCGGTCCATTTGGATTGTAACTTTCCGGGGAACAATTTTAACCGAGAGTTGAATAACAACACTTTCATCCCTGGATGGATGAACTTGGGCTCAATCTTCTTGTCATGATACGTCTTCGTGCATTTCTTGTAGAGCTTTGCACTCTCATAGGCATCTTGACGTAACTCCTCCAACTCATTCAGAGCCAACATTCTTTTCTCACCCGCCAATGTCAAATCCATGTTGAGCTCTTTGATTGCCCAAAAAGCTTTATGTTCTAGCTCAACAGGGTGATGACATCCTTTCCCAAAAACAATTTGGTACGGACTCATTCTGATTGGGGTCTTACAAGTCGTACGGTAAGCCCAAAGAGTATCACCTAGCTTCAAAGCCCAATCTTTCCTCGTGGGTCAAACTATTTTTTCAGGTATCCCTTTAATTTGACGGTTGCTTACTTCAACTTGGTCGGATGTTTGAGGATGGTATAGGGTTGCCAACTTATGCACCACCCCATACTTTTTCGAAGAGAGTTAAAAATTCAGCTCGTGAAATGGGTCCCTTGATCACTGATGATAGCCCTTGGTATGCCATACCTGCTAAACACAACATCACAAAGAAACTTGATAACAGTGTTAGCATCATTAGTACGAGTGGCAATTGCTTCCACCCACTTGGACACATAATCAACAACAACCAAGATATATGTAAAACCATGAGATACAGGAAAAGGGCCCATGAAATCAATGCCCCACACATCAAAAATGTCAACAATCAGATTATTCACTAAGGGCATCTCATTTTTCTTGCTTATCCCCCCGTTCTCTGACACCTATCACATTGTTGGCAGTAGTCATGAGCATCCTTGAATATTAAAGGCCAAAACAAACCATATTGCAACACTTTACGTGCTATCTTTTGGCCACTAAAGTGTCCACCACAGTGGAGCTCATGACAAAATGTCAATACACTCTTTTGTTCTTCCTCAGGGATACATCTACGAATCATCCTATCCGGGCACAGTTTGAACAAATAAGGATCATCCCAAATGTAGTGCTTTACATCAGACAAAAAGTTCCTCTTTTCATGGTAACCAAAATCAGGGTTAATGATGTTGGCAATAATATAGTTCACAAAATCAGCATACCATGGTTCTCTAATTTGAACTACAAACAATTGTTCATCCGAAAAATCTTCATTTACCGGATTCACATTCTTTAAAAATTGTTGTTCAAGAAGAGGCAACATTTCTAACCTAGATAGATGAACGGCAACTACATTTTCGGTCCCCTTTTTGTCTTTGATCATTAGGTCAAATTCTTGTAACAGTAACATCCACCTAATGAGTCTAGGTTTGGCATCTTTCTTTGTTAGCAAGTATTTTAGGGCAGCATGATCTGAGTAAACAATCACCTTTGATCCATGCAAATACGGACGCAATTTTTTCGATGCAAACACAACAGCTAGAAATTCTTTTTCAGTGGTGGTATAGTTCAACTGTGCATCATTAAGTGTCCTACTTGCATAATGAATTACATGCGGTGATTTGTCAACTCGTTGCCCTAAAACAGCTCCAATAGCAAAGTCAGATGCATCACACATTATTTCAAAGGGCAAGGACCAATCAGGGCTAACGAGAATCGGGGCCGAAGTCAACCTTTCCTTCAACAGATTGAAGGCATCGAGACAATCTTTGTCAAAGATGAACTCAGCATCTTTGGCAAGCAGGTTACATAAAGGTTTGCAAATTTTAGAAAAATCCTTTATAAATTGCTTATGGAAACCTGCATGCCCTAGAAAACTGCGGACACCCTTAACAGAAACAGGGGGAGGTAATTTTGAAATAATTTTTATTTTTGCCTTATCTATCTTAATCCCTTTTTGTGAGACAATATGTCCCAACACAATGCCTTGCTGGACTAGAAAATGACATTTTTCCCAACTAAGGGTAAAATTTGACTCACAACAACGTCTAAGTACCATTGTCAAACTCTCAAGGCAATTATCAAAAGAATCTCCAAAAACTGAGAAATCATCCATAAATACTTGCACACACCTTTCAATCATATCAGAAAATATCGAAGTCATACATCTCTGAAAGGTAGCGGGAGCATTACACAAATCGAAGGGCATCCTTCGATATGCAAAAGTGCCAAAAGGACATGTAAAGGTTATTTTTTCTTGGTCTTCTGGTGTAATGGGAATTTGGTTATATCCTGAAAAACCATCTAGAAAATAATAAAAAGCATGTCCTGTCAATCTCTCAAGAATTTAGTCAATGAAGGGTAAGGGAAAGTGATCTTTTTTTGTGGCGGCATTCAATATCTGTAAATCAATACACATCCTATACCCGATAATTGTTCTTGTGGGCACTAACTCCTCTTTATCATTTTTAACTACTATGATTCCTGATTTCTTTGGTACAACTTGTACCGGACTCACCCACTTGCTATCAGCTATTGGGTATATAATACCTATATCAAGTAGCTTTAGCACTTCTGCTCTTACTACTTCCTCCATGTGAGGGTTAAGTCTTCTATGGTGCTCCCTCGAAGGCTTGGCACTTTCCTCAAGATTTATCTTGTGCATGCACATGACAGGGCTAATTCCCTTGATATCAGCCAAAGTCCAACCTATGGCCTCTTTGTGTGCACGCAAAACACAAAGAAGCCTTTCTTCCTGTTTATTAGTCAAATCAGAAGCAATTATAACAGGCAAAGTATTCCCCTCCCCAAGAAAAGCATATTTTAATGTCTCAGGCAATTGTTTCAACTCTAACTTAGGAGGGGATACAACAGATGGCACAAGTTTGTGTTGAAATGCCCTAGGTGGTGAAAAGAAGAGTCACTAAAAATTTTCTCTTCTGTCTTATCGAAGACAGCTTTTATTTCACGGACTTCCTCATTATCCCTGTTCTCACCACCATTCAGAAAAGCTTCAATTTCATCACAAATTAGCTCATTCTCCAAATTCTCGGAGATTATAGATTCTAACTTATCAATGAAAAAGCATTCATTCTTGTCATCAGGCATTTTCATGGCATCAAACACAGAGATCTCAACAGTTTCATCCATAACAGACATGGAAAATTTACCATTTTTCACATTGATAACAGTGTTAGTAGTAGCCATGAAGGGTCGCCCAAGGAGAATGGGCACTTCATGATTAGCGCTAACCTGTTTTTCCATCTCTAAGACTACAAAGTCTACAGGTAAAATCAGTTTATCAACCTGAACTAAAATATCATCCACAATGCCCATAGGATGTTTTACTGAACGATCAGCCAATTGCAAGGACATTGTGGTGGGTTTTAGTTCTCCCAAACCCAATTGCTCATAAACAGAATAAGGCATTAAGTTAATGCTAGCACCTAAATCCAGCATTGCCTTCACCTTTTTTAAATCCCCCAAAGAAATTTGGAGGTTGAAGCTACCGGGATCTTTCAGTTTAGGTGGGAGGTTCTGCTGGAGAACGGCACTAACATTCTCAGACATTATCACCTTTTTATTCTTCTCATACCTATGTTTCCTAGTAGTGAGATCTTTGAAGAATTTAGTATAAGATGGGATGTTCTTTATACATTTAACAGGGAAAGGTTTATGTTTACTTTGGAAAGCATCTCATAAATTTCTGAAAACTGTTTGTCCATCTTATTCTTCATTAATCTGCCAGGAAAGGGAATAGGTGGCAAATATGGAGTTGGGGGAGGAGATTTTGGAGTTTCTTGTGGAATTTCCTCAGTTTGTTCCTTCCCTACTTCCACATTCTTTTCACAATTAATCTCAGGAATAGGGTTAGAGTTTACCTCACTACCTATCACCTTACCATTACGAAGCATCGTGACTGTCTGGGCTTGTTCTGGTTGACTTGGAAAAGTTCCTTGCTTGTGGCCTTGCAGTGATTTGGCCAATTGCCCAATTTGATTGTTTAATTTGCTTAATGCTGCCTCATGTTGCTTGTGCATCTGCTCATTCTGCTTGAACCTCATTTCATTGTCTTGCTGGATTCTCCGACTATCAAGCATGAAGTTCTGGAACATCTCTTTCAAAGGGGTTTGAGTCGGCTGAACGGTTGCCTACTGCGGTTGTGGTGGAGGTTGATGAAGAGGTTTCGGATTACTCCATGAAAAACTTGGATGATTCGTCCACCCAGGGTTGTATGTATTTGAGTATGGATCATTGCGCCCCTTTGGTGTATAGGAATTCATTATATTCACCTATTGCAAGTATTCAGGAAACTGTTCTCTGGAAGGACACATGTTAGTAGCATGCATAGTTGTTAGTATCGTACGATACGCGATACGTATCGTACGATACGATACAAAATTACCCTCTTTCGATACGAATCGCACCTGCGTATCGTAATATGCTATGTATCGTACGATACATATGGCGTATCGGACGATACACCTGCGTATCGCAAAAATTGAGTATCGCACGATACATCTTACTTTCTTCAGGGGGTGCATGTGTAATATTTTTATCATTTAATTTCTTAAAATTCACGATTTACATAACCAGTCGAACATCGTCGACTTCTCGTCTTCTCAAAAAAGACGTCTCACGAAGCTTCTCAAATCTCAATCTATTAGGGCTTTGAATCTTTTCCTTTTGCTTCCTACTTTGATCTAGCTAATGTCCATAATCCTTTGATCCTTCATGCTTCATCTTTCATTAAGATAAAGAAAAACCCTTTGTTGCTTTCTTTGAGTGATGGAATCAATTGTGCTAATGCTATGAACTGTGAAGAGCGAAGACTGTGAAGAAGACAAAATTGATAACATTACAAGTTTATAACAACAACAGATTATTTGATTTCTCATTTCTCTTTGCAAAATGTACGAGACAGGTCTTGTTTTGTTCTTGTTTGAATACTCTTTTTCATGCAAGTATGTAACTTTGTCTCTGCCTTTTTTTTCCCCAAAACTTGTATAAATTCTATTACAATTCACATATTTGATCTTTTTACTCTTTAAAATAAATTAGGTCATGGCTCCAAAAATAAAAAGAACCTTGACCAAACTTGGAAGCACCGTCAACGTGTCATTGAACCCGGACAAGATGAAAAAGATACATCAAGGTTGAAATTGAAATGCAACTACTGTGAAAAATTGTTTTGGGGGTGTTAGTAGAATGAAACATCACCTAGCTCGCACAAGAAAAATGTCATAAAATGTCGAAGAGCCTTGAAGATGTTGGGAAATTTTTTAAAATGTGTTAGATGATTTGGCAAAAAATGACTTTGAAGGTGAGATGGAGTGCTTTGATGACCAGGATAGGGATGATGGTTATGAGAAATCAAAAGGGAGTCTTCTCAAAAGGGAAAGGGTGCAATAAAACAGAGCACCATAACGTCGGTTGTAAAAGATAGAAAACCCGTATGTTTAGATATTTGCAGGTTCTTTTATGCACATGCTTTACCTTTTCATTTGGTTAAAAGTCCTTTTTTTCATAAGATGATGGAGTCAGCTATAAATTATGGAAAAGGATTGAAACTCCCTAGTTATCATGAGATTAGAGTGCCTTTCTTGAAGAAGGAAGTGCAAAATGTTTACGACAATTTTGAAAAATATAAAAATGAATGGAAGAAAAATGGATGCACTTTGATGTCTGATGAGTGGACGGATGGAAAGCAAAGATCTATAACAAACTTCCTTGTTAATAGTCCTAAAGGTACAATGTTTCTAAAGTCTGTGGACACATCAAGTATAATTAAGGATGCAGATAATATATGTGAATTGCTTGATTCCATCGTAGAAGAAATTGGTGAGGAAAATGTAGTTCGTAGTTATGAATAGTGTTGCAGCTTATGTTTCTGCTGGTGCAAAGCTAATGGAAAAAGAAAAATTATTTTGGTCACCATGTGCAGCTCATTGCATTGATTTGATGCTATCGACATTGGTGAGTTGCGAGTGCATAAAGAAACTCTTGAGAAAGCGAAAACAATCACTGTGTATATTTATCGTCATGCTTGGGTGCTTGATTTGATGAGAAAGTACACTAAGAAGAAAGAGTTGGCAAGACCGGAGTGACAAGGTTTGCCACTTCTTATCTCACTTTAAGGGCCCTCCTAAACAACTATAGAGCTCTAAGGGCCATGTTTTCCTCGATGATTAGGCTAAGAGCAGTTATGCAAAGAAAAGTAATGGCAAGAGAGTCAAAGAAATAATTTTGGGTGATTCTAGATTTTTGTCGTGATCAAGTATTGATTGAAAGGGGTTCTTCCATTGGTTAAAGTTTTAAGGCTAGTAGATGGTGATGCTAAGCCTCCTATGTTGTATATCTATGAATCATTGATAGAGCCAAGGAGCAAATAGAAAAAACTTTAATTATGTCAAGTCAAGGTATGCTCAAGTTTGGAAGATCATTGATGATCGGTGGTTATTGCAACTCCATAGGCCTCTTCATGCAGGGTACTTTCTTAATCCAAAGTAAGTTCTTTTTTTTGTAATTACTAACTTGCCAATTTGATGTATACAAGAATATAATTAACTCTTCGATATATTTATTGGTTTCTTTATCCAGGTTTCATTATGCTAGAAACTTCAATGCAGATATGGAGGTGAAATTGGGGTTATATAGAACTATCGAGAGGATGTTTCCTGATCTTGAAACTCGACTCAAGGTTGATCAACAACTTGACAGATTCACTAATGCTGAAGGCATGTTTGGCATGGACATGGCTTTGATAACACGAGAAAAGAAGCATCCTGGTAAATTCTCTAATCCTATATCCAATTAATGTTTCTCTTCCGACATACACATTGCAGTCCTTTTTTCTCATTTTTTCTTTTAATTGTGGTATACTGATATAGCATTGTGGTGGGAGAGCTATGGAAGTGGTTGCCCAGAGCTTCAAAAGCTTGCTATGAGAGTTTTAAGCCTCACTTGTAGTGCGTCAGGATGTGAAAGAAATTGGAGTATCTTTGATTGCGTTCATCAAAAAAAAGAAACCGTTTGGAGCAACAAAGATTGAATGCACTGGTGTTTGTGAAGTACAACCTTAACCTAGAGAAAAGACAAAAGAAAAGGCAAGAAAATTGTGACTCCTATGATCCTATTTGCCTTTCAGATATGGAATCCGACGATGAATGGATTACCAAAAAAGAAGATCCTTGCTTACCTGAAGATACTTCATGGATGGATGTGCATGAATGTTTTGACGAGGGAGAAACTAGTAACAAGAGAAAGAGAGGTATAAAAACATACTCCTTTGATATCATTTGTTTTACAACCAGTTCCTTCTTTAGTACTTAGATGACACATTTAAATTTTGTTCATAGGACCAAGAAACTTGCAAGATGATGTAATTGGCAAAAGGGCAGCGACTGTACTTCAAGAAAATGATGATTTACATGAGATTGAAGTAATCGAAGATTTTGAGAATGAAGAAGGTTTTATTGATGATAATGGACAAGCTGTGGGAGATGATCTAGATGACTTTGAGATGGATATCGACAACTTTGACTAGAATTTTTATCTAACTTTGCTTGGCTTTTGGTGGGATAGTTAGACAGTTTTTATTTACCTATAGTCGTTGACTTGCTTCACCTTTTCTTTTTTGGGATAGTAACAGCATAGGTTATGAAGTTTTTTTGGGGATAGCAACAACTTAGTTATGAAGTTTTAAGTTAATGGTTGATAATCTATTTTTATTAATTTATTGTTAAATAGTATTTTTTATTAATATATATATATATATATATATATTTACGTATCTTATGATACGCAACGCGTATCCCGATACGTATCATAGAAACAGAATTCCGATACACGATACGTATCCCGTTTTGACAACTATGGTAGCATGATTAAATATACCACAGATCGCACATGCTTCATTGATTACAGGAGTTTTAGAATTAGAAACAAGTGAATCCAACTGAGCAGCCATTCTTGTCAACATGTTATCATTCATATTACTGCTGGAGTTCACTTCATACATACCTCTCGGCTTACCTCTCACACTTTTCGTTGGGAATTGGCACCAAGCATCTCAAATAATGCTGTAGATTCTGCTGGTGTCTTTTCTCCCATTGCGCCACCTGCAGCATTGTCTACCATAGCTTGGCAGCTCTGAGTTAGTGCATCATAAAAAGTTTTATTCAAGCAGTGTACTGAAAATTCATGGTGAGGATATTGGATTAACAATGTTTTAAATCTGTCCCATGCCTCATGGAAGGCCTCACCTTGCTCTTGTTGAAAACTTATTTTTTTTTCTCATCTCTGTCAACGTGGGGTGAAGGTAATATTTGCTTATGAAAGTGTTATACACCCCTTCCTACGTGGTCAAACTGCCTAGAGCTAAAGACATGAACCATGTCTTCGCTGCATCCTTCAAAGTGTATTGGAAGCAGCGCATCCGTAACTGGTCTTCAGTTAAAGTTCCCAAGGGAAAATTTTGAACAGTTGAAAAATAGTCACGGATAAATGTTACAGGGTCCTCAAAAGCCATCCCATGAAAGGACGGAAGCATGTATGTTGAAGTGAAGACTCTTCAACTCATAATTCCTAGCAGCCGTAGTTAAAACAATACAAGAGGGTGAAGAATCAATCTTAGGACGAGCGTAGTCTTTCATAGGACAAGGTGGCTCTCCCATTGTGACTGTCTGATGGTCCTATTTTAAATCAGGAATTTCAGTTTTAAAAAGTGAGGGTCCACCTTCAGGTTCTTTTACTCTCTTGTTCTTACCTAACTTATCAATGTCGTCGTTAATCTCAGCCAGAGTGGGATTAAGTAACCGACGACCGTGCATAAACTGCAGGAATCTAGAAGGCTAATAGCTAATTAAACTAAATCAGGAAAACCCAAGTCCCTGGCAACGGCGCCAAAAACTTGACGAATTAAAATATACCCCGCAAGTGCACGAGAATACCGGAGTATAGTTGCACAAGACAAGGGTCGAACCACGGAGACTTGAGTTTGATTTAGCAAACTAACTACCAACTTTGATTGACAAATAAAGAAGTAAATAAAGATTGTTTGAAATTATTAACTAAATTAACTAAACAGCAATTAACTACTAATTACCAAACAAGTATTTTGGAGATTTAACAAGAATTGGGAGACCTAAGAATTGGGATTCACTCTGTATCTTGGATTTATGCCTTTCTAATTTATGTATCAGTTCAGTTATAGGATTGGTTCACAAAGGTAAAGACTGGGATGCTTGGATCACGATTTGCAGGCTTAGTATCCCTAGTTGTTATACTTTCTTGATCGGTCCATATAACAAGCAGGGATCCTTTAAGATCTTAAGAACAGTTAATCTTTCTCTTATCTTAGCAAGATTATGAATCAATAAGAATTAAAGAACATTCATAAAAGATGGCAAACGTATGACTTATGCATTCGGATCGTGCAATTCATCATACCCTGATAATCTAACAGTTGTAATTACCTACACGCAAAGACAACACAGGAAGATTTGATAAAAATACTTTTATGAATGACTAGAACTATTGAAATGAATAAGAATTATATTACGACATAAATCTTTGATACAGAGTTACCTCCAATTCCTAGATAATGAGGTTAGTTCCTTATGATCGAAACAAAAACCAAAATAGTCTGATAATCCATCCTTGAATTCTTGAAAGAAAAGATTAAGAAAAGATTACAAGTTCTTCCCCAACAATTTTTCTCCCAAAACAAATCACCCCTTTCCTAAGACCTACAGGGCTGCTTATATATCAAGTTCTCCTGGATGAATAAAACACTTAACCCCAGAATAGGGCAACAAAATACACGGCGCTATGCGGCCGCTTAATGCGTCCGCATAGCTTATCGCAAAACTATGCGGCTGCCTAGCGCGAGCTCGCATCCAAATCTTTGCTATTCTGGAATCTGTACGGATGCTCAATGCGTCCGCATAGCTCCAGATTGCCAATTTCCCTCTCTTTGCACTTTAAACCCTGAAGATTCTGTAATAGCACCTGAGACCTCCGAATTTTATCAATGTCTCCTCCAGTCCCTGAAACTTCAAAAATACACTAACAACCATATTTAAAAATAAAAAACTTGAGAAATTGCTAAATCTAAGTCAGAAAAATACCCCACGGATGAGTATAAAACTCATCCAACAACCAGCAGAGTTATGGTAAGCAGTCTTTGGTTTAACAAATTTAATAGGTTTGAGTTTAACAGTCTTAGACCTATTGTTAGCAGTCACTGTTTTCACAGGATGGCTACCAGTAGGTTTCTATTGTTCAGACTCCCCTTTTTTCAATGTCATTTGCAGTAACATTTTGCTTACCCTTGAACTTGGTTGGTTTGTTTTTAGCATAAACAAACGGCACTTTGGTAAGACCAAGTCCTTGGTTCCCTTTTTGATAAGGTTGCTGGTCATAGATTACTTCCTTAGCCATTTCATCAACAGTTTCCTCAACTATCTCATTCTCTTAAAAACTGGATAAACTTCCCACATTGAACTCACTTTGGAACCCGATACCAGATTTGTCGTCAAAGGGGTTTTGTTTATTGAGGATAGTATCGAAGTTTCCTCTGGAGTTATTCCAAGCATCAACAACCTTTTGAAGGTCATCTGTCTCAGAATTAATTTTCTTAATGTGTTCAAGTAGGAAATCAACTTTTTAGTTAAAGCTTTGTTCTTTTTTTGAGTCTTGGTATTCTCCACTTGTTGTCTATTGAGTTCTTTATTCTCAGACAACAATGTTGATTTTTTAGAGACAAGTGATTCATGCATCTTGGCTAATTTTACATAGTCGGTTTTGAATTTTGCAAACTCTTCAAGCATTTCTTTATTGGCTTTGATGAGTTCTCCTTTAGAAGGTTCATTGAACTCATCATCATCACTATCATCCTGTTGAAATGGCAGTGATCTTATTGAGTCTTGGGGGGTAATTCTCTAGCCATAAGGCAAATATTTGCTTCTTCAGGAAAGTCACAAGAATCATCCTCATCAGAATTTGTATCACACCAAGTTAGAATGTTGCTCTCATCAATGTCCTCAGCAACCATCCCTCTTTATTTTTGAAACTTAGATTCGGGACATTTTTTATAAAACTCATATTTTGGCTTTGGACATTTAGAGGCAAAATGTCCAGGCTTCCTACAGTTAAAATAGACAAGCTCATTTTTCTTTTGGAGAATAACAGCTCTATAAGGAGCAACCATTCTTTGAGGAGCAGCTATTCTATATGGAGCAGCAGTCCTCTCAAAGGACTGCTGGTAGGAAGGCCCGTTAAACTTTTTGAAACATTGATATTTCTTGACGAACATAGCGAAAACTTCGTCAGAGAGAATATCATCATTATTACCAGATGAAGATGGTTTCTCAAAAGTTTTGGAACAGGAAGGTTGTTCTGCCATGGCTGGTAAAGAAAGATTTAAAAAATCCATTTCTTGAGCTTGTTGAAATTCAAGCTCATAAATTGAAAGACTTGCATAAAGATTTAAAGGGGATCAAGGACCGAGGCCCAACATTCCAAGAGATTCGATGGTGATAACAGGAGGCACAATGACAAGAGCGCGAATCAAGAAAGTTCTGGAAGCTCTCATGATACTCGTGGAAGAAGTCAAGGCCAACACGGCATCTAAGGATGCTCAAGGCAAAGAAGGAAGGATCATTTGTGTGTTGAAGGGTCAAATAACAGCAGAAAATTGACCAATATAGATTTTGGCATCTATGCGGCTGCACTGTGCATCCGCATAGCTTCACGTAAATATCATGCGGCCGCCCAAAGCGAAGTATCAAACTTTTTGGATTTTGTGTGTTCGCCTATTACGTCCGCATGGAACCTATGCGGCCGCATAATGCGTCCGCATAGGGTCCCGCAAGCTGAAGTCTGTTTTTGGTTATTTAGGATTTTTATTAATTAAGTTTGTTTCCTTTTTGTTAGAGTTTTCGTTTCCAAACGTGTCCTAGGGTAAGTAGGATTGTTTTAGGCCTATATAAAGGCTTCTTTTTCATTGTAAAACAGGATGATTGATATTGATTAAATTGAATTGAGTTTTCACAATATTGTGAGCTTTTGAGAGATTTCTTGGATTAGAATCTCAACCCTTGAACTTATCAAGTTTGTTGAGTTGCAGGCTTGTGGCGTTCCGTAGTCTTGGTTCCTAATCAATTGTGATTAGTGGGTCGAGGTTGCTCCCCAAGGTTCTAGGGATTAAATCCACCCTAGGGTTGAGGGAAGCTCTTTATCTTTGTTTCAAATTCGTTGTTATCTGTTTTCAATCCGCGTTCTTGGTTGGTTCCGCTTTGTCACGATCTTGGAATCACATCAATTGGTATCAGAGCAACAAAGAGGTAACCAACGTTTTCGTTCTAGCGTTCTTCATAAAATTTTGTTTTCATCTTTCCTATATTTCGTTGGAATTCATAGTTTTCTTTTTTCCTTCAAAAGTTTCCAGCAATCTTGTTTCTTTTTATTTCTTTCCAAACCCTATTTACAAAAAAAAAAAAAAAAGATTAATATTGCTCCAAAGGAAATCCCTTGAGTCAAGAAAATCAAAGCTTGATCAAAAAGTTGCAAAAAAAAAAAGTATAGGAGCCGAAAAATTTTCTCAAGTGACGGTTTTGGAAAAGTGCTTCAAATTTGTCAATTTCATCAAAGTGAAATTACTACAAAAAAAATTATACATTCATCTTGTTCGTCAAATCTTTCCAACATCCATTAAAATTTCATTCTTTTCTTGCTTTCATTGTGAAATTGTATCTCACTTTGAAAAGTTTGCCACAAAAATCCAAACCCCAGATTGTATTGTTTGAGTTCCAAGCTATAATGTTTCCAAAACTTGCACTCCATATTGATAATTTCGTGGGTAAAAGAATTTCTCCAAGAAATTAGAGTGTGTGAGTGAGTCAAGAGTGATACACGAGCGATTGTGAGTTGTGTGTGTTTGTCTCAAACATGTCACAAGAAAATAATGAAACACCGTTGCCTAGGGGTAATGGAGGAGCAGCTAGAGAGGGTCCGGAGGATCCTAATGAACGTATGTTGAGGATGATGGAGGATATTACTCGCCGTTTGGCTAGATTGGAAGCGAGAGGGGAGAGACAACCTCAGGAGAATCCACCTCGATTCCAACCAAGGAGGGAGAGGTATGTAGATGAGGAGGATGAGTGGGTAGAAAGAGAGTATGAAGATGATCAGAGGAGAGAGGATGAATAACCCACGACATGAGAGAGGAATTTTCAACATACAAATGAAAGTCCCTCCTTTCAAGGGAAAAGTTGATCCGGAAGAGTATTTGGAGTGGGTTAGAAAAGTTGAGGTTTTATTCAGATGTAATAATTATACGGAGGCCCAAAAGGTCAAACTTGCCTCTTTAGAATTTACTGAATATGCTAGTGTGTGGTGGGAACAACTAGGATCAACCGAAGGAGGATTGGAGAGGGTCGCATTAATACGTGGGAGGATGTGAAATGTATTATGCACAATAGGGAGTTGGAGATGACCCTTACTCAAGCTAATATCGATGAGGATGTTGATGCAATGATCTCTAGGTTCATCAATGGCCTAAATAGAGAGATTGCAAATGTGGTCGAACTCCGGGAGTATGATGAGATGGAAGATGATGTTCATGCTGCCGTCAAAGTGGAACGACAATAGAAAAGGTGGGGTACTTTCAACGCGGAGTTACTTCTTCTCCTTCTTCTTATCATACACCCAATAAACCCAAGTAGGAGCGAAATAAGAACCCAAGTGTTACACCGACCAAACCTTATAGGGAGACTTCAAGGGGTAAGGAAGTTGACATGGGAAAGGGTGTAGTGAACAATACACCTAAGTAAAGGGAGATCATTTGTTATAGATGCAATGGGAGGGGTCACATAGCATCTCAATGTCCCAATAAACGAGTGGTATACATTCATAATGGGGAGTATTTCTCGGAGGATGACAAAGAGGAGGAAGTGAAAGAAGGGGATGAGGAGGATGATGAAAATGTCGTCAAAATCGCATGGGGAGAGACTCTTGTGGTGAAGAAGGTGCTTAATATGCAAGTAAAGAAGTGCAACCAACAAAGAGAACATATCTTTCATTCTCGTTGTTTCATCCAAGGGAAGGTATGTGATCTTATCATTGATAGTGGTAGTTGCACCAATGTTGTTAGCACCGAGGTAATTGAATATTCCTGTTGTAAGACATCCTCAACCTTACAAACTTCAATGGCTTAATGATTGTGGGGAACTTAAAGTAACGAAACAGGCCTTGATCACTTTCTCTATTGGGAGATATAAGGATGAAGTGATGTGTGATGTAGTCCCTATGCAAGTGGGACATGTACTTTTGGGAAGGCCTTGGCGTTTGACAGACATGTGATGCATGATGGTTTTCTCAACCATTACACTGTGAAGCACAATGGCAAAACGACTATACTTGTTTCATTAACCCCTCAACAAGTATATGAATTTAAGGTACAACAAGCCAAGAAGCATGAGAATAGTGAGGCTGAGAGGAAAAATAAAGAGAGTGGTGGAAAGGAAGTGAGAGAAACCCGAGTGGAGAGAAAAAAGAGTGGGAGTGGTAAACACACGAGGGTGGATACACGAGTGTTTGAGGAAGAAAAAGAAATAGTCGAAAAGCCGAGGGGCAAAGATAGAGTGAGACAAAAATTTTATACCAAGCCTAGTGAGATTGTGAGGGAGTTGGGGAATAAACAAAGTGTGATAGTTCTTGTGTTTAAGGAAAGTTACCTTGCTACTAATGAATTATCCAAAACTGTATCTCCTCTTGTTTTGTCTCTTCTACAGGAATATGAAGATGTCTTTCCCAATAATGAACCAACTAGCTTGCCACCTTTTCGAGGGATAGAATATCAAATTGATTTCATGCCGGCGCCACTTTGCCAAATAGGCCAGCCTATAGGGCTAATCCGGAGGAAACAAAGGAAATCTAAAGACAAGTGGAAGAACTCCTCAAAAATGGTAAGATAAGAGAATCTCTAAGTCCTTGCACAGTTCCAGTAATTGTGGTACCCAAGAAAAGTGGAAAGTGGAGGATGTGTACGGATTGTAGGGCCATTAATCAAATTACAATCAAGTATCGTTATCCTATTCCTAGATTAGATGACATGCTTGATAAATTACATAGCGCTATAATTTTTACAAAAATTGACCTCAAAAGTGGGTATCACCAAATTAGAATTAGAGAAGGAGATGATTGGAAAACTGCTTTTAAAACCAAGTTTGGACTGTATGAGTGGTTGGTGATGCCATTTGGTTTAACCAATGCACCTAGCATATTTATGAGATTCATGAATCATGTTCTTAGGGAATTCATTGGAAAATTTGTTGTTGTCTACTTTGATGACATCTTAATCTATAGTAGGAACATGGATGAACATTTAGGGCATTTACGTGCTGTTTTGGATACATTGCGTGAGCACTCATTATATGCTAATCTCAAAAAGTGTAATTTTTTCTTGGATAGAGTTGTTTTCCTTGGTTTTGTGGTAAGTGCTGCAGGTGTTGAAGTTGGTGAAGAGAAAGTCAAGGCAATCAAGGATTGGCCGAATCCTACTAATGCTAGTGAAGTGAGGAGCTTTCATGGGTTGGCTAGCTTTTATCGAAGGTTTGTCAAATATTTCAACAGTATAGCCGCACCTTTGAATGAGTTAGTGAAAAAGGAGGTAAAGTTTCATTGGGACAAAAAATAGCAAGCCGCCTTTGATCTGTTGAATGAAAAGTTAATTTCTGCTCCTATTCTTGCTCTACCAAACTTTGATAAAACTTTTGAGTTAAAGTGTGATTTAGGGGTAGGAATTGGTGGTGTGTTGAACCAAGAGGGTCGACCAATTGCATACTTTAGTGAAAAATTAAATGGTGCATCATTGAACTATTCTACATATAATAAGGAGTTATATGCATTGGTGAGGTCCCTACGGACTTGGAAACATTATCTTAGGCCTCGAAAGTTTGTGATATATACATATCATGAATCCATCAAGTACTTGAAAGGCCAAGGTAAATTGAACAAGAGGCATGTTAGGTGAGTAGAATTCATTGAATCTTTTCCTTATATGATTAAGTATAAGAAAGGTAAGGATAATATAGTGGCTGATGCATTGTCTCGTAGACATTCTTTAATCACTGTCATGCATTCTAGATTACTCGGATTTGCTCTCATCAAGGAAATGTATGCTAATGATTCTGATTTTGCTTCTATATTTGAAGCATGTGAGAAAAATGTTTTGAAAAATTTTATAGACATGAAGGGTATCTATTTAAGGAAAATAAACTTTGTATCCCTAAATGTTCTATACGTGAATTGCTTGTTCGTGAGGCTCATGGTGGTGGTCTCATGGGACATTTTGGTGTGCTTAAGACTTTGGAGGCTTTAAAGGAATACTTCTTTTGGCCTAAAATGAAATCTGATGTTATTCATATTTGTGCCAAATGCATAACTTGTAAGCATGCTAAATCTCGAGTGGAACCTCATGGGTTGTACACTCCTTTGCCAATTCCTGATTCTCCTTGGACCGACATCTCTATGGAGTTTGTACTTGGTTTGCCTAGATCTAAACATGGGCATGGTATGCCACGAACCATTGTTAGTGATAGAGATGCCAAGTTTGTAAGTCATTTTTGGCGTGTGATATAGAGTAAATTGGGTACAAAACTCTTATTTTCAACTTCTTATCACCCACAAACCGATGGTCAAACTGAGGTGGTCAATCAAGTTTTGTCTCAATTGTTAAGGGCTGTGTTGCATAAAAATCTTAAATCTTGGGAAGAAAGTTTGCCCTTTGTTGAATTTGCTTATAATCGTTCTGTGCATACTGCTACTAACTATTCTCCTTTTGAATTGGTATATGGACTCAATCCTTAAGTCCACTTGATCTTATTCCTATACCAGTTGAGGAACGTTCTAGCATGGATGGTAAGCACAGAGCGGAGTTAATTCAGAAACTGCATAACAAGTGAAGTTGAACATTGAAAAGTGAACTGCTTAATATGTGAAGCAAGCCAACAAGGGAAGAAAACAAGTTGTCTTTGAACCCGGTGATTGGGTGTGGCTACATTTGAGAAAGGAAAGGTTTCCCATGAAGCGTCGATCCAAATTACACCTTAGGGGAGATGGTCCTTTTCAAATCCTTGAACGGCTCAATGACAATGCATAAAAGCTTGACCTACCCGGTGAGTATAGTGTTCATGCAACTTTTAATATAGCTGATCTTTCTCCTTTTGATGTAGGCGATGATTTGAGGACGAATCCTTTCGAAGGGGGAGGGAGTAATGGGGATCAAAGACCAAGGCCTAACGTTCCAAGAGATTCGATGGTGATAACCGAAGGCCCAATGACAAGAGCACGAATCAAGAAAGTTCAGGAAGCTCTTATGACACTAGTGGAAGAAGTCAAGGCCAACACTACATCCAAGGATGCTCAAGGCAAAGAAGGAAGGATAATTTGTGTGTTGAAGGGTCAAATAACAGCAGAAAATCAACCAATATAGATTCTAGCATCTATGCGGCCGCACTGCGCGGCCGCATAGCTTCACGTAAATCTCATGCGGCCGCCCAAAGCGAAGTATCAAACTTTTTAGATTTTGTGTGTCCGCCTAGTGCATCCACATAGAACCTATGCGGACGCATAATGCGTCCGTATAGCGTCCCGCGAGCTAAAGTCTATTTTTGGTAATTTAGGATTTTTATTAATTAAGTTTGTTTCCTTTTTGTTAGAGTTTTCGTTTCCAAACGTGTCCTAGGGTAAGTAGGATTGTTTTAGGCCTATATAAAGGCTTCTTTTTCATTGTAAAACAGGATGATTGATATTGATTAAATTGAATTGAGTTTTCACAATATTGTGAGCTTTTGAGAGATTTCTTGGATTAGAATTCTCAACCCTTGAACTTATCAAGTTTGATGAGCTGCAGGCTTGTGGCGTTCCATAGTCTTAGTTCCTAATCAATTGCGATTAGTGGGTCAAGGTTGCACCCCAAGGTTCCAGGGATTAAATCCGCCCTAGGGTTGAGGGAAGCTCCCTATCTTTGTTTCAAATTCGTTGTTATCTGTTTTCAATCCGCGTTCTTGATTGGTTCCGCTTTGTCACGATCTTGGAATCACATCAATATTTCTAAGAGACAATTTATTCACATCTTTTGATTCTTCCATTGTAGTGATCTTTACATGCCATAAACTGCTTAGTGCATTCAGAAAGCTCATATTCATTTCTTTCTTTTCATACTTCTTATCCAAATAATAACAAGAATTAGGTACCTTATAAAATCTGTCGTAGGCAGTTCTTAGGAATTCTTTGGGGTCCTTCTTGAAGGAGTCAAATTGTTGGATGCAGGTGTACAGCCTGTTGTTCTTGATCTCACTGTCTCCTTCTAGATATTTCAACAATGCATCCCACATTTCTTTAGCTATATCCAGGTTGATGATCTGCTGGTAAGGGCTTATATCTATACAGCTTGTGATAATGTTGCAAGCCTTTCCATCCAGTTTATCATTCTTCCTATCTTCATCATCCCATTCTTCTTCAGGTTTTTGGGATTTCTAGATCAGTAGTTGGGTCAATAGCGGCTAGAGTATTGGGCTTCATAGGAATCCTTGGTCCTTCTGTGACACATTTCCATAAACGTTTATCAATAGAGAACATATGTCTTTTCACTTTGTCTTTCCAGATGTCAAAGTGAACTTCATCCAGAATAAGAACGTGGTTCACGTTTGATGTTTCCAACATATAATGAGTAGCTATTGGATCTTTAAATCTCTTAAAAGGTTAATTTTGGAAAAACTAGTTTTCAAAGAGTCAAGCTCTAATACCAATTGTTAGGTCTTAATAGACTCAAATGGGCTAGAAGGGGGGGTTGAATAGCCTATGTCCAATTTTAAAACGTTTGATAAAAATTACTTCACAAAATAACATAAGTGTTTAGAAAATAGTTTGTGGCGGAAGACTGTGAAGTAAATGACAAGTCAAAATGGCTGATCTTGTTAAGTCAAGATTAGTTGTTCTTCTAGGCAGTTGGAATTCTGGAAAATTCAAGTAAATAATCAAATACACAATTGTAGGAAATAAATGAACAAGTATTTGAAGTGGTTCACACTATGAATAAGTGTTACGTCCAATACCAAAGTGATCAACTTTGGATTTTGAAAATGTGCACTATGTTTTCCACTAGAATCTATTACAATGATCACTAATTGATCGTGTACAAAAGTATTTTGACCAAGTGTTTTGGTGAGAGTAAAAATCTAAAAAGATTTCACTCTCATGTGCCTTGATAGCAAAGAATTGCAATCAATCAAGAGCAATAAAGACTAGGAGTCTAAGATCGGTGCTCTTCAAAGAATGATTGAAAGAATATAGCTTTTAAGCTCTTGGATGCACTTAGTGTAATAAAGATGAAGATTTGTAGAATTGTTGTAATACCTTGGATCCTTCAATGATTGACATGTTTACTTTAACGCATTGTTATCATGTTAAACATATTTGTTAGGCTTGATTGAGTAACATGTTGATTGATTATCACAATGATTTCTTGTTGCATTTCATAGTTGCACATATTGCCAACTTGGTTATGCTTTTATTTGGGATAAATTCTCGTAGTCATTTTTGGGTGTAAAGCATTGCATTCTTAGCCATGTTATATGTGGTTTTGGATGAGTTTCAAATGTGTTTTGAACTTGGTTGGAGGTTAGGGTCATTTTATGGTCACTTAGAATCACTTTGGAGACATTTTTTGGCACTTTTGAGACCTAGATATCGCGCCCTAGCGCACAAAGGCTTGCTCTAGCGAGCATTTTGCTTAAGTTTTAAGAAAATCAGACATAAATTTCAGCCAAGCACACGCCTTAGCGCACATAGGCTGCACCCTAACGCGCCCTCGTGAGACAGCTTGACTTGTTTTTTTTTTAATTCTTTGACTATTTGACCATTATTCTTGGCTCTCCTTGAACCACGTCCCTAGGCTTTTAGAGCCGCTGAGACCTCTCCTTTAGACCACAAGAGAGACCCAAATACTCTCCATTTCATCTCCTTCCTCCATAGGTTTTAGAGAGAGAGTATGTGTAGAGCTTTGGTGAGATTAGTGTGTGTTCTTCATCTCTCCAAGATCCAACTATTCAATTGACAATCCGAGACCACCGTTGTGTTGGGTTTGAGTAGGAGAACACCTTGGCTTTGATTGTGTTTTTGGTGGCTTGATTTTTGGTTCTAAGTAAGTTACTAAATCTCCTTTATATGCTTTAGACTTTGTTGCATACTAGTTTATAAATACACATGCTAGACTTATTAGAAATGGTATTTACAAGTCTAAATGCTATGTTGATATGGGTAACTTGTGTTTGTGCTATTTGCTTGGAATTGATGATGTTGTATGTGTAGAGATTGTAATATCAACCTTAGAATTTAGTTATAGAGACAATTTGGGACTTTAGATGGGTAATTTTGCATATAGCAATTATGCCCAACTTTTATGAATGGTAGTAAAGACTTAAAAGAAGTTGATTTTAGGGAAGAATAAAATACACTAAAAAGTATGTTAAATCCCTACGATATTTAAAGTTCGTTTGATTGAAATTCCTAATTTTCAAACATTTGTTCAAGTGTATGAATTGGTACTTGTGAGTTAGAGACTTGTAAAGTAGCTCTAATGTGGTTGTTTAAATTCTAGAAAATAAATGCTTAATGATAATCTTTGGTAGAATTATATAATTTACTTGACATTGATCGGGTTAACTACTTTTGAACTCGGTGTTCATTTGTATAAGATGAGTAAACACCTACTTGTGCATTGCATTGAGTCAACCTGGCATCGTTGTTAGAATCAAGGTGGGATGACGTATAGTCTTTATGAATCAAGTTTTGTAATCGCTATGAGTCGTTGTACCGGAGTTCACACACCCCTCCTCTGTTGGCCACAGTTGAGATGTAGCCCCACTGTTATAGCAATACGCATGACTTTGGTTAGTTATTAAACCCGATGAATTAATCGGGGTCGTCGATACATCTCATACGAGTATCGAGGCATGTTTGTTTCTCATTTATTTCAGGAGCAACGCGGAGATGATGACATGGAAATGATATCCTTTCTTATGTGGTTTATTTACGTTGAACCTAAGTGAACATCACTGTGCTACGTGGCTTATGTGACTTATATACTTGTGATGATTATACATGTTCAGTTTGGTATATCAATGTTATTACCATGTTATTTTTATCGCCTGAGCATTGTGCCATGCCATGTAGTTGCATTTAGTAACTTATTGAGTTTCGACTCACCCCGTTTGTTGTTTATTTTTTTTCCTTAGATCCGAGCCAGCACACAGTTCGCGGTGAGGTCGATGAGATCAGGACTAGTTAGCAGGTGGTCTTTTTGGTTTAGTAGCTCGTGGAGCTTGTCTATAGTTGTAGTTGGTTTTCTTTTGGGAAAGACGAATGTTTATGTGAAGTTATGTAAACTTTACATTAGGTAGTATTGTCTTATGTTGTAAACTGATTATTCTTTTGGAAGCTGACATGTGTATATCGTGGTCGTGTATATAGTTTTAGTAGTAATTCAATTTCTTTCCCAAGCATGTTTTAGCTCGTGGTTCATATTTGTTCTCTGGCATGTTGTGGCCGTTGAGGTTGTTGTTACTTGTTTTCCTGAGTTTTAGACTCATGGTTGTGTTAGTTGGGTTCCAACAGTAATGTTGCCAATAACTTGTTTTTATTTTTATTTGTTTGTTTGTTCGTTTGGCATGCCGACCTTAGGGTTTTGTGTTAGAATCCGGGTTGGGGCGTCACAATTGTCAAGTTATTGGCCTGTCTTCAATGCTTCATGAAGTCTTCAATTTATACCCAGAGAATTCCTTAGAGCCGTTGAATGATTCATACTTTGGGAGATTTGAATAGGGTGCTTTAATGCAAAGAGACTTGCAGGCTTGCCAAAAATAGGTATACAAGTACTGCGTGCAGTGTGTCCTTTTCTGAGATAAATACCTAAAATGGAATGGTTCAATAAATAAACCAACATGTTTACGTTACACCAAAGTCAAAGATGTACTTTGCTGGTAACTTAAGGCATATCTTCAGACAAGCCTTGATCGGTCGATCTTCAGGTCTTCATACATTGCTGATGAAGCTTGGATGGAATGGTCCTGACTGATAGCTTGTTGAACACTGCTGGTGAAGATGGCTGATATACAAAGGCCATCTTCTGAAGAACTTGACTAGTTACAAGATGAGCAATCTTAAGCTATTACAAGGAATTATCTAAGGACAAGTTGCCACTCTACGAGACACGCAGGACCAGTAGGCAGTTGTAATAAAGACTTAGGTTATGGATACAAGAAAATCTAGATAATATACAACACCTAGCGTTTGAAGTTTTGGGACGACCACAACCTTGAGTTTGGACCTCGTGTTTGGGTATATTGAGTGGTGTTGTTACTGGATTCGAAGCTTCCATCAATCGTTTCAACATTAATAGCCTGTCCTTCGTAGGGGCATTTTTAAATTTACTGACAAACTCATCAACACAATTAGTCATTCGAACTTCTAGTTCATCCCTCACACCAACTACCTCATCTCCTTTAGGTGGTATCATATCTAATTTTTCTCCAAAATGAATCAACCTATTCAAGGGGAATTGGTGTGTTCGATCTCACATACTCAGAAATCTCATGAGCACAAGGCAATCCGCAAGTCTTTCTCAATGTACACCCACACAACAGAGGGTCTACACCATCTTCACCAATTCCACTCATTTCTTCATAAATCTTGTTCAATACATGTATTGACACCATACCTCACAGAGACATAAATACAATTGATTTGTATTTGTGTTGAACTATATTCTTGCTCTTCTCAAACGATTGCTTTATTGCATTATGTGATGTTTCAATGAGCGTATGAATCTGTTGCCAACATGTCTTGAAGTTACCCTGGCTCGATCCAAGCTGTCTTTTCAACGATGCATGATGACTTTCCACCCTAAAATCATTATACATTAACGTTGGTTCAAAGCACATCTTTATCTAAGACATCTAGAAATCAATATACATTAAAGTAAAATACATGTTTGTTGTGGTGTTGTCAAAATGGACGACAATATTTGTCCAACAAACTACAAATCTCTCCTTGTACGGCACCACCAATTGCTCAATGACATACTTCACGGTGGATGGATATTCTTTGAATTTTGATTGCAGATTATTAAGCAACTCATTAAAGTCTAACTCAGTATCTGTGGCCACTAAAACGTTCCAAGCTGTAATAAACGAATCCCACATCTCTTTTTTTCTGAACATTTTCTTGCAATTGGCCAAAACATTCTTATTAATATGCCATCGACAAAGGAAATGTCTCGAAGAGGGAAAAGTTGGCTCAAGTGCATTCATCAAAGCCTTTTCTCTATCAATAACAATGACAATAGGTAGCTCAGATTGATGTATTAAGGATTTCAAGATTGTGCACGCCCACATGTAGTTTTCTTCATGCTCACACTCCAAATAGGCGATTGCAATAGTGAATGTCATATATGTCGACGTCACACCAACAATCTCCAACAAAGGTAACTTGTACCTATTTGTCTTGTAAGTACAATCCATAATGATAACCTTCGAAAAACACCTCAGTAACTCAACACTCTTTGGGTGAGCGAAGAAAAGATCATTCACTTTATTAGTCTTCTCGCATCGCCGATTATGAAAGAAATACCCATGCTCCTTCAATTTAAACATAAGCTGATGCATTTTCGATCGGCTATCACGCTCAGTAACTTTTACTCTTCGTACGAGCATTGTAGATCGTCTTTATTGTGGACTTATTCTGTTCAAATTTTTGTTTTAAACCAAACAAAATGTCTTTTAGTTTACTATTGTTGTGTGACAAATCATCTACATAGTCCTCCTCTTCCACTGATAATCGACCAACATATAAGTGGCCTTCTAAGTATTCCGCAGTTGGATGATTGTGCACACCACATTGAATCTCTAATTGCCATTGATTATCTGATACTTGCTTCCCCTTCAAACAAAAAGGACATCGACACTTCTTTGTTACCAGTTTCTCTCTTCCTTTTCAATTTACTCACATTAGCATTAGTCTCTTCGACATTTTTTGCTATTGATGGCAATGCCCCAACCTTTTTCTTTTGACTGTAATGCCCACTACGTTCACAAGCCATCAACATCCAAGCTCTTTTGGAACTAGCGGTACCACTGTCTGACCTGCTGATTACTATCACAATGTCATTGTGACGCCCCGACCCCGGATCACTTTACGAAATCCCAAGATTAGGTCGCCAAAACAACAAAACGATAAACAACAAGAAGAGCACGTGGTGTAACCACCTGTGCTTACAACGAAATGCAATAGATAAAATAAAACTTTATATAATTTAAACAAGTCTTCGGCGACACTACAGCCGGAACCCAACAACTACAACCACAAGTCTAAGACTTGGAAAATAAAACAACTACAACAACGATAACAACATCGGCCACAACATGCCGGAATATAAACCTAACCCACGAGCCACAACATGGTCGGAAAGGAACTAATCAACATCAGGTTATATACACAAGCACGACATACACATGTCCGCTACAAAAAGAATAAACAGAGTATGCAAAACAACCAAGTACTACCTAAGTAAAGTTTTTATAACTTTACATAACCAACGTCCTCACCAAAAGAAACACTATGAAACTAAAAGACAACCTTCAACTAATGAAAGCTTCCCATTCTCACCGCAAACTGCTAGGCTGGCTCGGATCTAAGGAAAAACAATAAATGACAAACGGGTTGAGTCAAAACTCAATAAGTTACTAAATGCAACTACATGACATGGCATAATGCTCAAGCTGAAATCATAACATGGCATTAACATTTATATACCACAACAAGGCATGTATCATCATCATTGATATACAAATCATTCAACTCACATAGCACCTTGATTAAGACATAAGTGCTTGTAAATAAATCACGTTATAAAGGATATCATTTCTCTTTCTTCTTCTTCGCGTTGCTCCTGCAATACATGACAAAACAACAAAATGTGGACCGATACTTGTGTGGGATGTATCGATATTCCATCGACTACAGCAGTCGAAAACTAGCAAACCAAAGTCGGGCGTATTGCTACAACAATAGGGCTACATCTCAACTGTGGCCAACAGAAGAGGGTGTGTGATCTCCGGTACGGCGACTTATAGCGATCACAAACATTGATTTATAAAGACTATAGGTCGTCCCACCATAACATTAGTAACGACGACGCCAGCTGGATTTACACAATGCACAAGCAGGTATTCTTACTCAACTTATGCAAATAACCGTCAAGTTCAAAAGTAATGAACTTAACAAATAACATGTAGATTATATTATTCTTCCATGTATGATCCGTTAGGTCCAAGGATTGCTCGGAGAATAGGCTAGAGGGGGTGAATAGCCTATACATGATGTATTAAAAATTCATCCAATTTTCAAAGATAAATGGATGAGACGATTAATACAATTAGTTCATCTTCCTCATACTAACTTAGCCGAAGTTAGAGTGATCGGACATCCTAGATCGCAGATGTGGATCATGGACATCCTGAATCAGCGAGATATGAAACATGCGGTTGGAAGATATATGTTGAACTTAGGCGATGAAAATAAGATTTAGCAATGGAAGAATGAACAACATAAGTTTAACAATTTAGATTAAAGTAATCAGAAGGTTTGGTTTAAAAGAGAGCTTAACAGTTAACTATAATCTGTATTAGATGCATCATTTGCTTTCCTTAAACAGATTGCACAAGATAAGACAATTTATACAAGAAAGAGAAATCAAGGCTGAATGTAACAAACATATATATTATATTAAAATTCAGAGAGGTTTACTCGAGGCAAACATGCTTAGTACATCAACCTAGACTCTCTATCCTAGCAATCTCCCGGAGGTAGAAGGAAAGTGAGATGGGATACCGGAAGACTTATATTAGAACTCTAATCCTAGCAGTTCCTAACAACCTTGGAGGTCGGGAAAGGAAAGTGCTAGTGTTAGAGTGATGTGAGAAGAGAATATTAGGAGTTGTTCAAATAGCAAGTATTTGAACAACGAGTGCTAAGCACTCGACCAACAATGATGACAACTTGTTGCATAATCGGCAGCTTGTAATGCAATGTAAGTCTGCCGATATGAATGCAACTGACGTTTAAGTTCGACTCTTCATCGGACATCTTCAAGCTTGGTCCGCTTCAACGATCGTAAGATGCTTGGTCTCTTTTGGATAATGGAGTTGAGGCCATGAAGAGACCGAGTTCTTCGAAGGAAGAAGGACTCAAATCAACAACAAGGTTGTTGATCAAGCGAGCTTCTCGGCCTTTGGATTTTCTTCTCTCTCTCACAAAGTGTTTGTTCTTACACTTGTGATTTCTCACTCAAGGAGTGGTTCGGATTGAAGAAATGAAGATCAATACCACAACCTTTCTCAAGCATAAGCATACACTTCTTGCTTTCTCACACTTATGCTATCTAGAAATGAGAATGAGAGTCTTCTTATATAGGGAGAAGAAGAGATGACCGTTGGTGTATTGAATAGGTTTAAGCCCGTTGATGATCGAATCTCATAATGCAGCAGAGTACATTTTGGATCGATGGGCAAAGACCTTCGCTTAGGTTTGAGTTTTGAAGATGGTCCGAGAAACAGCCGGGAGAATTTGGACGTGTCGAGCTTAGCCTGGATGCGGTGGCGATTTGGACGTATCATTGCCTTGACCGAGTGCGGCCCCGTGCTTGGCCTTTTAAAATGATGCTTTGAAGACTGCGAACACTGTATGTAAGAGGAAATGTCTACTGGATAATCGTGAAGGCGCAGACATCGATGCGTATCTTGGATTTGTCAGACAGATCTTGTAACGGATCTATTTTGACTTGTAGCGAGTTTGAACAACGACCGATGTTTCTCGTGATCTTCCAATTTCTCTGCAGTTGTTCTGATAAGCGACTTGACCGATGATGAGATCTGCCATTTTAGAACTGCTGATTGTAGAGATTATGGGTGATCATGATGTTCCTCTTTGTCTTAATCAGCTTCTCTGCAGTTGTTCTGATGAGGGACTTGGCTGATGCTGAGATCTGCCATTATAGAACTGCTGATTTGTAGAGAGAGCTAATAGGCAGTCATAGCTAAAGGACATGTCTGCTAGTGAGACATTTGCCGATGGTCACGTCAGCTGGCAATTGAAGAGCTAATCCATATGAAAGTTGTCATCAATCTGGTAGGACAAAGACTCGGATATGTACAAAGACTTCCTAGTCTAATGACCTATGCATTGTTTCAACAAGCGCCACACTAACCAGTACGCATCCCTTTTAGCCACTTGTGAAACATGCGTTCTAATGGGAACAAGCAAATCACTGTGTTGGAATATGCATACATATATATCAGCTGATTTACAGGCATATTCCTAACAATCTCCTCCTATTTGCTTGGGACCATTACTACTACTATTGACTTATACATACAGCTCTTTAAAGCAGTTGCTCAATCCTTAGTAATAACATGCCACTAATGAATATTCATTTTATATCACGGCATGCCCTAGGTTGAACTTACAAGCGATAGCGTATGTATAGTCACCTATTGCTAAGTATTTGAGACTCAATAAATGAAAGAACAAATACGAAGCAATAATCGAAATGGTTTTAGGCAATTGATAATATTGCCTTAAAAATGTGTTTCTTGCATTGTATTATCCGAGTAGCTTAAGCAAGATATATAATATTCTTAATTTCATAATTTTATAATAATATTCTTAATCGAATTGATTAAGCATCTTCATCTGATGATTTTGGGCAATTTCACAATCTCTCCTCCTTAATGGTTGTTATGTAATCTTTAATCAATCTTAATCAATCTTTAATCTCTCCTCCTTACTAGTTCATTGTTTATTTGCAATTTTCCCTTCTTTATGTATAATGATAATCTGTATGTATAATGTCAATCTTATTACAATCTCTCCTCCTTAATGGTCACAAGCTAAAGATAGATTGATAGTTATCAAATAAAATATTGAGTATCGAAACTAAATATGTGAGAGAATGACTTATGGTAATTCATAAGGTATGAATTGAGACATGTAGAGGGAAGGAGGTTTGGTCTGTTAAATACTGTCTTTTTAGAAATGCCGAAGTGATCAGCTAAATGTAATTCTGCAGAGAATATAGACAGTATCGAGTAAGTATTTCTATTCGACAGATGGGCAATTGTCAAAAGATAAACAAACTAAGTATGCTATGTGGATCAAAAATCTTGGGATGTAGCAAGGCATTTATCAAAATGATTTTCCTTCTCAGTGTGCGAATAATGTATAATGCACAGTTTTCATGTATAAGAAATACATATTAGCTGGAGAGAGTAATATATCAGGTTGAGAAATTTTGTTCCATTGCTTGTAAAGAGGTTTTACAAGAATGTAATAAGACAAGTTAAGTAGTAAAATGTTCAAAATAGATTCCTCCTTAAAGGTAGTTCTAATTGAGATAGAAGAGTAGGGGCTTGTGTAATGAACCTTGAATGTACTTAAGAGAGTTATGAGAAGATATTTGGTCAAGAAAGTAAGTATAACACAATGAGTTTAAAAGAGATTAAATTAGTCAATTCATAAGTCATGAAGAGCCTAAGACTTTCGTTATAGGACGATGTTGTTGAGAGGTATGTTGACTTTCTTGGATGCATGAGATATACATCCAAAGATGACAAATAGAATATTTAACTTTCTTTAATTAATAGGCCAAGTGCTAAAGTCTGTTCATCATATCCTTCGAGAGAACATGGATGTGCAAAGATAATTTTAGATCGTAATAAAAATGAAGTGCAAGCATAAAAGAGTATGCAAGAGGACAAGTTACGATAACGCATCAAATATAGCTAAACAAAAACAGAATATATTACATTTATAACATTAATATAGGAAAAGAAAGTTTGAAGAAGCGAAACCTAGCTTGTCATCCTAACTAAGTAGAGTTAGAAGATGAAGGTCTATTTTACTAATTGGAGGGTATATTGACCGCGAATTTGGCGCAGAGTTTGCATTTGCTATTTGATGCTCTGAATCGAGTTTGCTCAAGTTGAGCATTTGAGGCGATGGGAGCAGATGGAGTGTCGCGCTGCGGTTGCGGTAGGGTTTCTTGTGGGAATCCATGGAATGAAATTGGATACGTCATTCTGGGATCTCGAAGACGATTTCTTACACTTCGAGTGATTCAACGAGGTCGTTGAATCACCGGAGGAGTGGCAAGAAGAACCATCATACGTTGACGCCATTCAGTGTGGGAAATGGGTCGATGAGGAGGACTAGGCAAATTTGGTGAACACATGATGCAAATGACTGTAATGGTGGAGAAATTTTGAGGTAAGCAGAAGTCAGACGTTGTAGTTGGACAGGAAGATGAAGAAGAGATGATGAATTTATGAAGGTTATCATTTATGCATCTCTTCGAAGTTTTGAGAAGATGAAAGGGTTTCTTGATTTGAGGAATGTGATTGGACGTTTTGGGGGCTTAAAGGAAGAAACCGCTTTTAATGACATAGTAATGATGTTCTGATTTATGATTATGTCATTGTGCAGAGTAGTTATGGCTAAGATATAGGCAGTCTAGGAGAAAAGTGAACTTATATTATTTTCAAACAAGAAGTTTAAAATTATTATATAAACAGATTAATTTATTTGCCTTTATTGTGGTATTACAGGTACAAAATGAGTTAAGATTTGAATATTTTGTTCTGTGCCATAGACCACTGTTGTATAGGATGCACATATTAAAGATTTTCTTTGGATATTAAGTTTTGGTTAAAATTTTGTTCCCATTGAGATTTTATATGGATGAATGAAGAATTTGATGGGATTTCAAAGATGTGGATATGATCGAGCGGTGTATTTGGTATTTGCTAAAGTAAGAACCGCCGATACCAATTGTTGTATCCATTATTGGCGTGTGTTTAATATCACCTCGTAAGAACAATGATACTAATTGATAGACTCTATTTATAATGGACATCAATCTATTTAAGATTAATAAGGCTTAGTAAGAATATTAAATAGATCAAGTAAGTGAGATATTGAATGTGTACTGAAGTGATGTCCGTTCTTCTTTCGTTCAATGCATCTAGGCATTCTATAGCAAGGGAAGAGATCCGACGATTTGGTCCGAAGAGAGTGAGACGTAGCCTATATACGGGGGGCTATATAGGTGTTCACTCTTGAGGAAAAACTTAATATTTGAAAATATCGTCTTCCTAAGAATTCTTGAGTTTCTAGCTATCTTGAGGATAGGACGAGTTACTAGAGATTTTTAACTACATCTTTTGACAAAGAATCACATGATAAGGTGTAGCAGTGTCTTGAATTCAATCTGTATACCAATTAGGTTGAGCCATTATAATGGGAACAACTAATTATGCCTTTATAACTACAATCTCATAAGTTACATAAGATTTAGTAATTGTCATAACTAAGAACACAAAGTGCTTTAATCCCACACCTCTAAAATCCTTTGCGATGTCCTAACAGCCCTAAACCAACAACTCAACACCATTATCCCTTGTGCTTCACCAAACTTCCTACAAAGGTGAACCAGCTTTGAAGATACCTGATGAAGCTGTCCGTATTCTTGCTCTACCTTTCAAGCACGCTTTAGTAGGTAAGTTTTCTCATGGCCGTCCCTCCATGGAAGCAACACGAAAATTCTTTCATACTTTTGGACTCAAGGCTGATTTTAAACTAGGACATTTGGATGCCAAACATATCCTAATCCAACTAAATCATGATGAAGATTACCAAAGATTATGGATTAAGGATCAATGGTACCTTGGGCGTCATCCTATGCGAGTTTTCAAATGGTCTCCAGATTTTCGTCCCGATATTGAAAGCTCTATTGTCCCCGTTTGGTTTGCCCTCCCGAATCTTCCCATCCATCTTTTTCATAAATCCGCCATGTATGCCATTGCTAATCTCTTTGGTAAACCTTTGATGTTAGACCAAGCGACTTTGAACTTATCTCGTCCTAGTGTAGCCCGTGTATGCGTTGAAGTGGACCTTCTTCAGCCTGTTCCAAAGCGGATTTGGATAGAGTGCGGTGTTAAGGGTTTTGGCAATCTTTAGAAGCAGAAAATCTAATGCGGTATTGTTTGCATTGCAATCGTCAAGGTCATTCCGAGGATTTTTGTAAAATTAAAAACCCTATAACTGCTTCCTCTTCAAATCCCAAGAATGTTCATATCACAAATGTCTCTGTTGCGGAAACACATACGGCTCCTTTAAATTCTCAGAATCTGTCTTCCAATCCGTCTTCCCTTCAGCAGAACCAGACCAAGGCCAAGAATTCAACAAGATGGACTCCTAAGAAAAATGGTAAAGGTAAGGAAGTTATCACAGACTCTACTCCAAATCCTACCGTGAATGCTGAGTATCAATCTATGAAAGGTAATAATAAGTCTAAAATTCATATCGCCCAGCATACTATTGTTCTTGACTCTGATTGTATTGACCCTATCATTGATTCTGTTCTTCTGCCGCCAAGTACTACTAATGATATTACTAAGCAGGCCACTTTCATGGGAGATCCTACTAATGATACTACTAAGCAGGCTACTAATGATACTACTAAGCAGGCTACTAATGACTCAGATTCCCAAGATCAAGTCCACTCCACCCGACCAAAGATAATGCCGAATGTGCTATTTTCGTGAATGATAAACCTAAAGAACAAGTCTATACTGCCCTCCATACAGCTCCAAACCAGTCTCTTATTTCAGAAGTCCATGATCTGATCGAGGATGTTCAATGCAGCCTGGATGCTCTTCATCGTATAAACCCCAATTCGGGCTCTGAGAATCTGAATGACAACGTGGAAGTTATTCCAACAAATGATGAATTCCAGCATGGTATTTCTGATACTGATCGTGTTAAATCTTTCCCCTCAAATCGTTTTACTATTTTGGACACTTTGGAAGAACAAGATACTGACTTTCATGATCTAGATGCCTTGAATCTTATGGTGAAAGAAAATAAAAAGATTCCTAAAACAGATCGTCTCACTCGGCTCCAAAGGGCTAAACTCTCCGTTTTGTCTCTTCCATCCGATTTTCATGGAACTTAAAGCCCTATTTTGGAACATTAGAGGGATTGGCAATGACCCCTCCTTAGCAAGGTTAAAATATCTCATCAAAACCCATAATATTTCCTTTATTTCTATTTTTGAACCTATGATTGATCCTTCCAAGATTGACGTTATTACTCGTCGTCTCAAGTTCAAATATTGCTTCAAGAACACTAACGGCTCTATTTGGGTTTTTCTTAAAGCTGCTTACACTTGTCAGGTTATTCATAGCTCTTCTCAGCAAATCACCATTCAAGTGCAACACTATACTTGGCCTTCTTCTTCTTATATTACAAGTGTTTATGCTAAATGCGACTTGGAAGAACGCAGAGCTCTATGGTCTGATTTAATTGATCTTGGGGGCCAAGTTCGTGACTCTCCTTGGTTAGTTGGGGGAGATTTCAATATTATTCTTCATCCTTCGGAGAAATCAGGTGGTAATGGTTGGGACCGTAATGGTGCCTTGGATTTCCATGCTTGCCTGGCAGCCTCTGGTTTGATTGATTTGGGCTATTCTGGTTCTGATTATACTTGGTGGAACAAAAGAGAAGGATCTCGCACTATTCATCGCCGTATTGACGACTTCTTGGTAATTGGTTGGCTTGATGATTTAATCCCTCCATGATTCTTCATTTACCTCGCACTTGCTCGAGATCACTCTCCTCTGCTTCTCTCTTTTGGTTGGGCTTCTTCTTCTCGCGGTCTTCATTCAGATTTCTTAATGTTTGGACTAGCCATGCTACTTTCTTGGATGTGGTCAAATCTGGGATATTTCATTCTTCCGTCCTTTGGTGCTTTTCCGCAAGCTTCGTAATGTCAAAACGGCTCTTAAAAGTTGGAATAAGGAGACTTTTGGAAATATTTTCTCAACTTTAAAAGCTTCTGAGGAGGATGTTCTTGAAAAGGAGCTATTTTTTGAGTTAAATCCCTCTGACTCTAATAGATCTCTATTGCTTGCCTCTCAAGCTAATCACCGAATCATGCTTCGTAGGGAGGAAGCTTTCTGGGCTCAAAAGTCTCGTCTCTCTTGGTTAAAGGAAGGTCAAGGTAACTCTAAGTTATTTCATGCCTCTGTCCAACAAGCCCGTCGTAAGCTTCACATTCATTCTATCATGGCTGAGGATGGAAATTTGCTTACTTCTGAGGATGCTATCAAAAAAGCTGGTATCTCCTATTTTCAATCTCAACTGACTAATGATGGCCTTGGTGATGACTCTCTCTGGATGTTATTCCATCTCTGGTTACTGATGATTGGAACTCTAAGCTTATTGCTCCGCCTGATCTGGAGGAACTCAAAGCTGCTGTTTTTTCTATGAGTGGGGATAGTGCGTCTGGCCCGGATGGCTTTTCTGGTAAATTCTTCTCTTTCTGCTGGGATATCATTAGCCATGATTTACTTCTTGCCATCTTAGAATTCTTTGCTGGATTCTCTATGCCCAGATCTTGGACTAGTACCTTAATTGCCCTCATCCCTAAAGTTGACCACCCCAATTCTTTCAAGGATTTTCGGCCAATTAGTCTTTGCAATTTCTGTAATAAAATTATCTCTAAGCTTTTGGCCTCTCGGTTGGCAAAAATTCTTCCCCATATCATCTCTCCAAACCAAAGTGCTTTCACAAAGGGTCGAGACATTCATGACAACATTCTCCTTGCTCAAGAGCTTATGGGTTATCTGAAAAAAAAGGTGATGGGATCCAACGTCATTATAAAGCTTGATATGGCTAAAGCTTTTGACAGGGTATCTTGGTTATTTTTGATAAAAGTGCTCCGCCGTTTTGGTTTCCATGAGGTGTTTATTGACTTGGTTTGGCGAATTATTTCCGAGAATTGGTTTTCTATTCTCTTTAATGGCGCCCCAGTGGGTTTCTTTTCTTCTTCTCGGGGGCTTCGCCAGGGTGACCCATTATCTCCGAGTCTTTTCATTATTGCGGAAGTTTTGAGTAGGAGTCTCATTAACCTCCATTACGACGACCCTTCGACGGTTTTCTACACTAGTGGTTGCCCTATTATTTCCCATCTTTCTTTTGAGATGATGTTATTATTTTCTGCAATGGGCACTCGAGATCTCTCCAGAAGCATGTTCAATTGCTCTCCCTTTATGAGAAATCTTCAGGTCAGCTTATTAATGGTTCGAAAAGTAGTTTTTACTTTGATCCTTCGTTAGATGCTTCTCGGATAAATGTTCTCACTTCTATTTTGGGCTATCGCACTGGGACCCTTCCTATTATCTATTTGGGTTGCCCATTGTATTTGGGCCGTAAAAAGAAGAACTACTTTGATTCTGTTGTGGATAAGCTGAGAGATCGTATTGGTACTTGGATGGGAGGTTTTCTATCTCATTCAGGTAGGCTTATTCTTATCAATCACGTTCTTAATTCTATGACTTCGTATCTCATTGCGGCTCTGGATCCTCCGGTTTCAGTTCTTCAATCCATAGATAAGTTATTTGCCAATTTTTTTTGGGGTTCTATAGAAGGAAAGCAAAAAGCTCACTGGATTTCTTGGGCATCATGCTGCCGCCCGACTAGTGAAGGTGGGATAGGTGTTCCCTCTATATCTTCTTTGGTTAAAGCTTACGGCATTAAGCTTTGGTGGCGGTTTCGAACTCAAAAGAGTTTATGGGTGGATTTTTTGCGTACTCGGTATTGCCTATCTAATCATCCTGTGGTGGCAACTTGTAAGGGGTCTCATGTTTGGCTCCGTCTCCTTAAAGCTCGCAATATTGCAGAACCATTTATTTGTTGGAATATTCGAAGAGGTGGCTGTTCTCTTCGGTATGATAAATGGCTTCCAATGTTCCCGGTTTTGGTCAAGGAAGATGCTCGTCTTACTGCTATTAAGGACCTGTTTCAGTCAGGTTCTTCCCTCTCTTCGCTAGCAACCTCTTCGCTTCTTCTGGCGCGCTTAATATCATCACTGATCTGCAACTCCAGCTTGTTGACGAGGACGATCTTCCTTGCTGGACTGCTACTGCCTCGGGTAAATTCTCTATTAAATCTGCTTTGGACATCTCCCGTGTTACTAGTCCCACTCTTCTGTCTTCTAAATTTGTTTGGAATCGCTGCATTCCGCGTAATATAAGTATCTTTATGTGGCGTGTGCTCCTCTCTCGGCTTCCTATAGATGAAGCTATCTCTAAGCGTGGAGTGTCCATTGCCTCGAAATGTTATTGCTGTCCTTCTCAACCTGCGGCTGAAACCTTTCATCACGTCTTCTTATCAAGTGACTTGGCTTCATCAGTTTGGCAATATTTCCATGCTTCTTTTGGTCTCAACTCCTTACAAATTTCGGTCCAGCAGCAGTGCATGTTTTGGTGGTCCCAAACAGGTTCTTTACTTTTCTCCATTATCCCTTCCGTGGTTCTTTGGCATCTTTGGAAAGCTCGAAATAAAGCCGTCTATGAGGGAGTGCATTCTACTCCCCGTGGCATCATTCTTGCTATTCAAAATGAGATCAATCTTATTCTTAAAGCTAGAAAATTTCAGGCAATAGATTGGTCAAGACCCTACTTAAAGCTTTGTCGTCCTACAAGGGTTTTCATTCAAGCAGTTGTTTGGTTCAAACCCCCGCAGGGCTTAGTCAAACTAAATACGGATGGAGGTAGTAGAAATAATCCTGGGATTGGTGGAGGCGGGGGTGTCATTCGGGATTCTAAAGGTTGTTTCATCTATGGCTTCTCGTCTTACTACGGGATTTGTTCTAACTCTGTTGCTGAAATTCGAGCCCTCTTCCAAGGTGTTCGCTGGCTTTTCTCTCAGGGCTTTCACAATTCCATCGTGGAGATTGATTCTGCTTTTCTTTTCGGATGTATTTCTAAAGGTCATTCTCCTCCTTGGAATGCCTTTTATTATATTAGTGCTATTATTTCTATGCAAAGGCGTGGGAATTATGTTTTTCGTCATTGCTTCCGCGAAGCAAACACTGCTGCTGATAGCCTTGCGAATATTGCTATAGACTCTAAATTGGATTCCGTATATACCACGTTTAATCAGCTCCCGATTTCTACTAAAGGTGCTATTCGGATGGATGCTAGAGGTGTTGCTCAAATTAGAATTTCTTAGATAGTTTTTTCTGTCTTATTGATTTGTATTTCTTTTCGAGGTCGCTCCTTTGTCCTCCCATTTATAAGGGCCAGGTTGGTTGTCCCCTCAAGTTTGTACTTTTATTTTATTTAATAAAATTTAGCAGGTGCCGCCTGTTTCCCTAAAAAAAAAAAAAAAAGAACTATCTTGAAAGATGTAAGCTTTTGATGTTTGGAAAGTTTAACAACAAAAAAAAAAATTTTTTTTTTTTTTGGAAAATTCAAAAGCCTTTGATTTTATTTTAATTCAGCGACGACTTGGTTCAAAGTAGATTTACTAATAATCTTGATCTTTTAAGCATGAAGGATAGAGATTGAGTAAACGCAGATTCCTTGATAGGTTGACATGAGGGTCATGAAACCGCATGCCTATATTGAGTGACTTGAGGTTTTGCGTAACTTGAATTTAATCATTGTGAAATGATCTAATTCGAAAGGCAATTATCGGGAGTCTAAGGATGAGAGTTAAGCGTAGTAAGAAACCATAACTCGATATAGTAGTTGTTCAAGAATGGTTTGCGATGGGGTATCACAGAGTTTGTGTCTAGGCGGTGTGACCATTTCATTAAGGACAATTCTTTTAATCACCGAAGAGAATGGAGATCATAAAGAATAATAAGTTTGATCAACACACTTAAGACACGTCAATTCATGCTATCAAAGGAATGCGACAAGTAGATAAGCATGAGAAGAAGTTGCGTAACTTGTATTCAATAATCCAAGTAGTTTTACACGGTATGTTGCGGGGATCACTGATTACAAGAACAATACAACGGAATTTTGACTGAATCAGATTACATGAGAAAGATACATAATGATTCAATTTACGAGTATGATATACATGTTACAAGGTTGTGTCCTAGAAATCCCGATCCTAGACATTAGATGAGGGGTCATCATCAAGGATTTAGAAGGAGATGGATATCAAGATGGCCGTGTTCTTTTGATCTCCTCCAACTCTCGGGAGGAACAAATTCACTTCTTCGGGTCATTATGAAAGCACCGAAGAGTGATGGCCACCGAGGATGAGCCTTTGACCATGAATCCCCTTTGATAAGCTCGGGGATGGATGGTGGCGGTTATTCGTCATCCTCATCAATTCCATATTAGCTACTTAATTCAGCAGAACTGAATTATCTGCATCGGCCATCTTTGAAGTGATGGTCGGCATACTTCCATATAACCGAAGACTTGTTGCACATGGCAATATATCAAATGTTTTCCAAACATTTGACACTTCTTTTCAGGATCTTCTCGTGAAGTTCACGTATGCAAGAGACTTCCAAAGGTGGAATAAGTATGTGCTAATTGATTTTCACGGTGATTCATCTCAAACATTTTAGAGTATCAATGAGATTGATAACTAAAAGTTAGAAGAGAGAATGAAATCACTCTTGCCGGCATTAATTAATGGCTTTCTATCTTACCTTTTAAACTAATTGACTAAGAATGTTCTTAAGTGTTCGACAACCATGGTTTGCGGATATAAATCATTCTTGACAAAGAAACTTTATGATTATCGGACGAGACAAAAGAAGATTTCTTTATCAATTGTTTTCTTAACAAGATTGTGGAACCATAATTAATGATTCCTGGTACACAAGACTTGATGCGCTCTCATGTTTGGTAACGTATAAGAAAAGATTTTAGAAAATGATTTTCACACTTATGAATGATATTGAAAATATATTTTTGAGAGAAATTTAGATCAGCTCTTGTAAAGTATCAGAAATAAAATCGAAACAACTCTGAATGAATATGAAGAAATCATACCCCGTTGAAGAGGAATTGACTTGATCGATTCTTGGGACTTAAACTTAGTAACATTTTGAGAGATTTTGAATCATGGATTTGTATCGAGAGTAATCTATAGGCAGTTTGTGAGTTTTGTCATAGTAGAGATTGGATGAAGAAGGAGCTCTACTTATACTCACGGAGGTCAGACTGAAGGGTACTCAATAATGGAGCTTTACTTGTTGAGTTGTCCTTCTGATCACGCCTTGATAGGGATAGGTGTGAAGTCTAGATATTCTCTAGTTTCTTGGAAAGGATTGATAATGACTGTTTTGTCGTTTTCCAAGATTTTGAAAATAGTCTCAACTTTAATCGAAGCATCAAACTTGAAAAGTGTGCCTCCACCTTTAATAGACTTGAGAGAGTAGGTCATTAAAGGATTTTTACTCCTATAAGTCAGCACATAAAGCGAGCTTATGAAGTGTTGGTTGGCGATATGGAAATTCACCAAGCAGGGTTTTTAGAAAAACATTTGAAATCGGTGATAAGAAAATGCGATTAGTTTTTGAAAAACCATTTGCATAAGACAAGTCATACAATCAACACATATATATCAATAAAAGTGCAGTATGACAGGTTATTATGCATTATGTCGATAATATGTATGAGCATATCAATTCAGACATGAGCACGAGTCATTGGAAAGCAAATAGCTAACTTTGTTTTGTGTATGCATGAGAGAAGGTCTTTATCAACTCCTTTGGACTTATCGGATTTTTTTCACCTCATAGTTATAAAGTCCAGCGGTGAGGATTTTGACCTTGAGTGAGTGAAGGACATGAGTGAATTCTCATGAGTGATCGCATCCTTCATGAATCGCGGCCATGTTACTATCTGCCGATGGAGAGTGATGTTGCATGTTTGACCTTTTCGTCATATGAGTTCTGCCTAAAGTACTCATAGAGAAAATTAGCAACATTTATGAGCTAAAAATAGCTCCAGAAATCCAATAATACAAATGAGACTTAATAAGCATGATAATTGAATAATCATTCAAAATACAGCTTATAAGTGTAACCCAAAAAGTTAAGAGATTAGGAGCTGGGGTTACTTCCTCATTAAACTCTTTGAACGCGTTTGCTCATAGTTGTTGAAGCACCGCATCTAATGTTGAGCATAGGTTCTTTGAGTGTATTCTTACCTGGTGAAGCTTTTCATTGAAGGAAGACAATTTCATCATTGATGTCCTTAGGCCAAGAACTTATAATCTCGGTGATTTTGGAGATGACATAACTTTGATTTTCTTTGAATTTCCTCTGAAACTCTTCTTATTTCATTTGCTCTAAATTTTTATAAAAAGTTTTCTTGAGAAGGTGTTAGATTGGAGCAATCGTTAGCCTTATGTCAAGAGAGCAAATTTTTAGAAGTGAATCTAAGTAATTCATCTATCATGTATGAGTTTAACCCATTTGCTATAGGATATACCAAGATTTAAAAGATAGATTTATGAAACATGCATGATCCTTAGCAAGTCAATCTCCACCATAGTACTTCTCTTCATGATATCAATGAAATTCGATATATGATAGATTTTCTTATAGTGATCACATAGTCATCACAATATTCTTTCTCACATGTTTTGAAAACAAAATTTATTTTGATTTGGAGAAGGTTTTCAAAAGGCTTCCGGGTTTCTCGTCAAAAGGTTTTTGTAAATAAAAGATTTTGGAAAAGACTCTTTTGACTATGCATCTAATCGAGAGCAACGGATCTAAACTCTCGGGTTGTTAAGCCTGGAAAAGATTACGAGTACCGCTCGATACCAATTGTTAGGTCCAAGGATTGCTCGAGAGAATAGGCTAGAGGGGGTGAATAGCCTATACATGATGTATTAAAAATTCATCCAATTTTCAAAGATAAATGGATGAGACGATTAATACAATTAGTTCATCTTCCTCATACTAACCGCTTAGCCGAAGTTAGAGTGATCGGACATCCTAGATCGCAGATGTAGATCATGGACATCTGAATCGCAGATATGAAACATGCGGTTGGAAGATATATGTTGAACTTAGGCGATGAAAATAAGATTTAGCAATGGAAGAATGAACAAGATAAGTTTAACAATTTAGATTAAAGTAACGTAAAGGTTTGGTTTAAAAGAGAGCTTAACAGTTAACTATAATCTGTATTAGATGCATCATTTGCTTTCCTTAAACAGATTGCACAAGATAAGACAATTTATACAAGAAAGAGAAATCAAGGCTGAATGTAACAAACATATATATTATATTAAAATTCAGCAGAGGTTTACTCGAGGCAAACATGCTTAGTACATCAACCTAGACTCTCTATCCTAGCAATCTCCCGGAGGTAGAAGGAAAGTGAGATGGGATACGGGAAGACTTATATTAGAACTCTAATCCTAGCAGTTCCTAACAACCTTGGAGGTCGGGGAAGGAAAGTGCTAGTGTTAGAGTGATGTGAGAAGAAATATTAGGAGTTGTTCAAATAGCAAGTATTTGAACAACGAGTGCTAAGCACTCGACCAACAATGATGACAACTTTTGCATAATCGGCACAGCTTATAATGCAATGTAAGTCGCCGATATGAATGCAATCTGACGTTTAAGTTCGACTCTTCATCGGACATCTTCAAGCTTGGTCCGGCTTCAACGATCGTAAGATGCTTGGTCTCTTTCTTGGATAATGGAGTTGAGGCCACTTGAAGAGACCGAGTTCTTCGAAGGAAGAAGGACTCAAATCAACAACAAGGTTGTTGATCAAGAGCTTCTCGGCCTTTGGATTTTCTTCTCTCTCTCTCACAAAGTGTTTGTTCTTACACTTGTGATTTCTCACTCAAGGAGTGGTTCGGATTGAAGAAATGAAGATCAATACCACAACCTTTCTCAAGCATAAGCATACACTTCTTGCTTTCTCACACTTATGCTATCTGGAAATGAGAATGAGAGTCTTCTTATATAGCCGGAGAAGAAGAGATGACCGTTGGTGTATTGAATAGGTTTAAGCCCGTTGATGATCGAATCTCATAATGCGGCAGAGTACATTTTTGGATCGATGGGCAAAGACCTTCGTTAGGTTTGAGTTTTGAAGATGGTCAGAAACAGTGGACGAGAATTTGGACGTGTCGAGCTTAGCCTGGATGCGGTGACGATTTGGACGTGTCATTGCCTTGACCAGTGCGGCGTCGTGCTTGGCCTTTTCGGAAATGATGCTTTGAAGACTGCGAACACTGTACGAAGAGGAAATGTCTATTGGATAATCGTGAAGGCGCAGACATCGATGCGTATCTTGGATTTGTCAGACAGATCTTGTAACGGATCTATTTTGACTTGTAGCGAGTTTGAACAACGACCGATGTTTCTCGTGATCTTCCAATTTCTCTGCAGTTGTTCGATAAGCGATTTGACCGATGATGAGATCTGCCATTTTAGAACTGGCGATTGTAGAGATTATGGGTGATCATGATGTTCCTCTTTGTCTTAATCGGCTTCTCTGCAGTTGTTCGATGAGGACTTGGCGATGAGATCCGCCATTATAGAACTGGCGATTTGTAGAGAGAGCTAATAGCGATCATAGCTAAAGGACATGTCGCTAGTGAGACATTTGCCGATGGTCACGTCGGTGGCAATTGAAGAGCTAATCTATATGAAAGTTGTCATCAATCGGTAGGACAAAGACTCGGATATGTACAAAGACTTCCTAGTCTAATGACCTATGCATTGTTTCAACAAGCCGCCACACTAACCTACGCAACCCTTTTAGCCACTTGTGAAACATGCGTTGTAATGGGAACAAGCAAATCACGTGTTGGAATATGCATACATATATATCACCGATTTACAGCATATTCCTAACATGATCATTAAACATATTGTTCAAGAACTTTAAATCACCACATTAGAGCTAATTTACAAGTCTCTAACATACCAGTATCAAATACTCGGAGGACCAAAATTCGTATCAAACGAACTCAAATTTTCATAGGATTTTAACATGTCGTTCGATAATTACTCTAACTGAAAATCCATTTTTTAGAGTCATTTCTAAAGTTCATAAAATTGGGTATAATTGCTATTTGCAAATTTTCCCATCTAGAGTCCCAAACTTGTTCAATAGTTCACTTCCTTGGTTGTTATCAATTTCTACACATTTTAAACCATCCAAACCAAGTAATTTACATAATATCATGTTACTCACATCCATATAACATTTAGACATGAATTCAACAACTATACAAGTCATGCATGTTCATAAATGTTCATACATGTAACAAATTTCTAAACATACATAGGGGATAAGTAACTTACCTTTGAAATGAAGAATTAAGCTAACAACAACACAATCAAAGCTTTGCAAAGTAGTCTTCTAGTCTTCCTCTACACATGCATGGTCTTGAATCAAGAATCAAATGGTTGAATTGAGAGAACTTGCATCACACACACTAATCTCACCTCCCAGCACACACAGTAACTATTTCTAATAAGCTAGGTTGATTTGGGAGAAATGAGGGTGTAACCTTTACTCCCTAAGGTGTTTTAGAGGTGGTAGGAGGTGTTGACTGAGGTCAAAAGTCATGGGGAATAAATGGGCTGAAATGTGTTTAAGTTAAGAGTGAAACAACAATTTTCGGGAAAGCAGAGTCACCCCACTGGCCACAGGGCGATCGCTCTGGGGTGATCCAGGGCGATCGCCTTGTCTCCAGAAAGTTTCTGCCCACAAAGTGATCACCAAGGGTGCGATCGCTCTGTCCCCAGTTTTGAAATCCTTGATAAAAACACTCCAAATTTACTCCAAAATGATACTAATTAATACACAAGTGATTCTAACTCCTAAGCATGATCAAAACACCCCAACAAGACCCCAAATAGGCCGAGAACATGGCTAGAACATAACACAAAGATTATAAGAATGAAATACAACTCAAACATGGCAACTTAGCAATGTAACATGTTATAAATACAAATGCTATATTGTTCAAACACAATCAAGGCATGCATATATGAAGTACAATATGTATATGTACTAAAACATGCATCAACAATATGTCACACAATTGAGTCCATCAAGTATAGTAAAACTCAGGGTATTACAGTCATGCTCATTTCCCTTAGCGCGCACCCATTCAAACAAATCTTCATAAGATGAAAACAATTCATGCGTCATGAACAAGTCTGTGAAATCCGTAACAATATCTTCAACTCTAGGTTCATAAGGAATGATCTGGTTTTCTTCAGGGCCAACAACACTGGCCTCCGTAGACAACGTGTTTAAATCATGTTAACAATTACAATTACAAAACTTAATAAGCAAAAAACAAACATACTATTCGGTAGGAAACCATGGAACAACAGTTCGGCACCCCCTGCTGAGCACTCTGAAGACTGTTCAGTGGGCATCAGCCAAACTTTGTTCAAAGTGTTCGACAGGGGTGTCGAACAGTCCTTATGTTATTCCATGGTCCCATACTAAACATCCCTAATAATGTTCGGTAGTCCATTGCCAAACACGATGACCCAGTTTACTCTAAAAAAAATTAAAGAAAATTGCTATTCACATCCCCCAAATTACTAAGTACACCCATTTTCTAAGTACGCCCACCCTAAATTTTAAACCCCTCTAAATACTAAGTACACCCCCCCTCAATTTCCCATTTTAACCCACCTTGAAAATCAAATCCTTCCTCCTTACACCTTCCCCTCTCCTAAAATTTCATACATAGACACAAACACACACACACATACATACACACACACACACATACAGACACACATACATACAGACATACACACACATATAAACATACATACAAACACACACATATACAAACATACATACACACACACATACACACACATACCCCCTCTTTTCCCCCTCTCCTGCAACCCCTCGTCTCCTTCCTACAACCCTGATGAGCTCAAGATTTCCACAAAATTTCCCTTTAATTTTCTTTTATTTTGTGCTACTTTAGAGTTAATTAAGCTTAAAAATTTATTATTTGTGTATTTGTGCTTCAATGTAGGTTTCTAAGGAATTGACGAGCATTCACGGAGTTTAGCATAAAGTTCGAGGCAATTTCGGGCTTTAAAGTTGAACTATAATTTATTCCGTCAAAGTTCGTCAAGCATTCCAAGGCAAAATGAGCTAACAGAGGCTAACAGAGGACTAAATTGAGAAACCTGGAAGGATTGGGTTTCGACAGCTTGCTTCAGGGGCAGCGCTGCAAAATGAGAAAGTTCTCATTAATTCGATATCACCCTCACCGCGCTGCCACGTGTCTGCCTTTTCCCAGCTGACCCGCGTACTTCTTCCATGGAGCTTCGCCCGGCCTGCCATTCTCACCCATCCCCCTCTCACATTCTGACCCACCAAAACACAGATAGTCCGCGTGTTTTAGCTGTTGGACCAGCCCATCCTGCAGCCCGCTCCCTCCATCCGGTTCACCCACTTCCATCTCTCACTCAGGCCCGCGAAGCTTCCTTGGGTTGCTCACTTCCAGCCACGGATCAGTAGCTCTCCTTGCTCCATTTTAGCCCCTGAAGCTTTAATTTATTCCCATTTTGCCCCTAGCTTGCTTGATACTCTTTGCCCTTCATTTAAATATCTCCAATTGAGCCCCAATTCAGAAAAGAGTCTGTCACGGGACAAAGTCCCCAAAAGGGGGCAACAGCTTCTCTCCTAAAATCTCTCTCCTCCCTCCAAAGATTGATCACCCTTAAAGGTTTAGAGCTTCAAATCAAGTGCCAAGGAAGCTTGGCAAGTGATTTCAACCCCAAATTTACACGATGCTCGGTTTAATTCTTTCAATCTTTATTTTATGATATTTATTGTATTTTCTAGGGTTGAATGGGCTTGTAAATGTGAAATTGGTTTTATGCTTAAATGATTTATGGAAAGGAATTATTTTTCTATGTATTTGTAATGATTTAATTTAATCTCTCCCTCTATTTAGTATACAAGTATGTTAGGTTATTATTATTGATGAGTTTAATGCTTTTAATTGATTAGCCATTGATTAAATGATTTTAGAATTGTTTGTGTGAGCGAGAGCTACCCGACTTTTTGGACCGATCAATTTAGTAGTTGGTGTTTGACACACATCGATAGCCCTCGGCTACCTTCATGACTTGTAAAGAAATAAAAAGAATATCTCTCTACAAAGTATTATCCATTATCTTGGTTATTATTGTGTGCTCCTAATGCTTCCGATGGATTAGCTACCCATTAGATGATCACTAGAATTATAAGATAGTTAGCGAGAGCCCTTCTTATTAATTTAAAAAACACAATAATTATTTATGTGATGCCAGACCGAGAGGTAACGAGTGTTCATAGATTGTCATTTGAGAACTTGTTCTGACTTGCAATCAATCCACCTTAGCCATTCGCGAGGTAGGGGAGATTCAGGTAGTTAACCAATTTAGTGTCTCGGTTACCAAAACTTGAGTTAAAGAAAAGTAGAGAGAGGGTTAAATTAAACACAAGCTAGACTAGAATTATTGCAATCCTATAATCTTATCTTTAAATCTTGATTTGTTGTTGCAAAATAATTTTTGCGTCCATGTAAATTTTAATTTCTTTCTTTTATTTTTAGTTGTTAGTTTTTATTCTCAATTTATTTTCGCTAAAATATAATTAGTTACCCTAATTTCGGTACTTAGTTAGAGTGAAAATTACGTCCATTCTCTGTGGGATCGGTACTCGTACTTACATACACTTTATTACTTGATACGGCAGGGTACGCTTGTCCTAGTTGCATTCTGTGCACATCAAGTTTTTGGCACCGTTACCGGAAAATGATTTAATTTTCGTTCATATATGCTAATATCAATACCAAGTGAAGCTAATTGTAATTTGAGCATTTTTTTTAGTTAGTTTAATTGCTTTTGTATTTTATATGCATGGGTCGCTTTCCGAAGCCTTCCCGAGTTTGTGGGTTTGTAGGGAGGTGTACATATTGTCCCCACAAAAAAAGTTTTTTTTTTTTTTTGCATTTAATTTTCATAATTGCTTTCATATTTTTTCTTTTGAGCTTGATTTGATACAGGGGTAGAGCGCATTCAAAGTAGGGGTTGCTTGAGGAAATCTTTGGAGTAGGCTTATCTCAGCCCGGACTTCATTAGAAATCAACTTTGAGAGAGTTTTCTTTCCTTCCCTTCTCCGTTTACTTTAAGTTTGGGGGTTGGGTTTGGTTTCGTAACTTTAAAAATTTTGAAAATCTTGAGCTTGAAAATTTCCATTTTTAATGCTTTGAAATTTGGGTGCTTGTGAGAGTTATATGTACATTATTTTCTTAGATTCATTCTTAAGTTTATTATATGCATAGTTGAGGATATGTGTGTGCTTTTTATGCTAGCTTCACCTCATTCATGATCAATAATGCCCATGTTTGGATTTCGAGTTAAATTGTTATACTAAGCTCTAGTTTTGATAGTGCATATCGGATGAGTATCTTATTGTGGGTCTTGATGCCATTTGATGATCTTAAAATTGATAATTAAAGTAGCTTAGTTTGGGCTTGTGTGTATGGCAAGAGCAAGATATATGTCATCTTTGGATTGTTAGTGTGCTTCATGGATGTATTGTACTTTAATTATTGATGGTGTTGGTGTTTGAAAAGTGTTGAATGGCGGTAAAGAGCCCCTTGGCAAGCAAAAGAAAATAAAAAGAAAAATAATAAAAAAAAAAAGTCAAGGGAGGCAATAAAAAAAAACAAAAGACATTGTTCTTTAATTACTCAAGGAGACATAAGGGTGGAGCTTAATTGTTGTGGTAGAGGACACTTTCTTCAACCCAAGGTTTAAAGTTTAAGGGGTTGTTGAAGTGAGTTGTGGTAATTTGGAGAGTTGTGCTTTCATGAAGCAAGTCATTTTGTGAAGACTTCATATTTCTTTGCTCTTTTGACTTGTTATTCTATCCTTCATTTATATCTCAAAACCTTGACCAACATTACAAGCTTAAAAGTCCTATTGATATTGTCATGTCATGCGAGTTCTTGCCTTGTGAAACATAAAACTCTTTCGGTTTGATTGCTCATGATTGATATCTTATTAATGTTCAATCTTAGCTAGAGCTAATATAAGCTATTTTATTGATGGGCATATGTTTTATATCGTGGGTAAAATGTTTGGGGAAAAAAGTGAGCTAACATTTAAATCAGACCATACCTTAATTATGCATGTTTATAATCTTGGGTTTGATTTCTTTGATGGTAATGTGCATGTGACCTTTAGTGAGCGTCGTGTTCCACCGTTAAGACCTTGAGTTCATTTTAATTGTTTTATTTCTTTGCTCGGGGCGATCAAAGCTTAAGTTTGGGGGTGTGATGAACTCAAGATTTTCACGAATTTTTCCTTTAATTTCCTTTTATTTAGTGCTACTTTAGAGTTAATTATGCTTGAAAATATTATTATTTGTGCTTCAATGTAGGTTTTCAAGGAATTAACGAGCATTCACGGAGTTTAGCACAAAGTTCGAGGTAATTTCGGGCTTTAAAGTTGAACTTTAATTTATTCCGTCAAAGTCCGTCAAGCATTCCAAGGCAAAATGAGCAAACGGAGGCTATTAGAGGACTAAATTGAGAAACCTGGGAGGATTGGGTTTCAGTAGCCTAATTGAAAACTTCAGGGGCAGCACTGCAAAATGAGAAAGTTCTCATTAATTCACTGTCATCCTCACCCGCGATGCCACGTGTCTGCCTCCCCTGTCCTTCTTCCATGGAGCTCCGCCCGGCCTGCAATTCTCACCCGTTCCCTCTCACATTCTGACCCGCCAAAAACGGATAATCCGCGTGTTTTGGCTGTTCGACTAGCCCATCCTGCAGCCCGTTCCCTCCATCCAGTTCACCCACTTCCATCTCTTACTCAGGCCCGCGAAGCTTCCTTTGGTTGCTTACTTCCAACCACGGATCAGTAGCTCTCCTTGCTCCATTTCAGCCCCTGAAGCTTTAATTTATTCCCATTTTGCCCCTAGCTTGCTTGATACTCTTTGCCCTTTATTTAAATATCTCCAATTGAGCCCCAATTCAGAAAAGAGTCCGTCACGGGACAAAGTCCCCAAAAGGGGGCAGTAGCTTCTCTCCCAAAATCTCTTTCCTTCCTCCAAAGATTGATCACCGTTGAAGGTTTGAAGCTTCAAATCAAGTGCCAAGGAAGCTTTGCAAGCGATTTCAACCCCGGATTTACATGATGCTCGGTTTAATTCTTTCAATCCCTATTTTATGATATTTATTATATTTTCTAGGGTTGAATGAGCTTGTAAATGTGAAATTGGTTTTGTGCTTAAATAATTTATGAAAAATAATTATTTTTCTATGTCATCGTAGTGATTTAATTTAATCTCTCCCTCTATTTAGTATACAAGCATGTTAGATTATTATTATTGATGGGTTTACTGTTTTTAATTGATTAGTCATTGATTAAATGATTTTAGAATTGTTTGTGTGAGTGACAGCTACCTGACTTTTTGGACTGATCAATTTCGTAGTTGGTGTTTAACACACACCGATAGCCCTTGGCTACCTTCATGACTTGTAAAGAAATAGAGAGAATATCTCTCTATAAAGTATTACCCATTATCTTGGTTATTATTGTGTGCTCCTAATGCTTCCGATGGATTAGCTACCTATTAAATGATCACTAGAATTATAGGATAGTTAGCGAGAGCCCTTCCTATTAATTCTAAAAACACAATAATTATTTATGTGACGCCAGACCGAGAGGTAACAAGTATTCATAAATAACCATTTGAGAACTTGTTCTGACTTGCGAACAATCCACCTAAGCCATTTGCGAGGTAGGGGAGATTCAGGTTGCAATAGGTCAAGAGCTTGTAGTTAACCAATTTAGTGTTCTCGGTTACCAAGACTTGAGTTAAAGAAAAGTAGAGAGAGGGCTAAATTAAACACGAGCTAGACTAGAAATATTGCAATCCTATAATCTTATCTTTAAATCTTGATTTGTTGTTGCCAAACCATTTTTGCGTCCATGTAAATATTAATTACTTTATTTTATTTTTAGTTGTTAGTTTTTATTCTCAATTTATTTTCGGTCAAATATAATTAGTTAAGCCTAATTTCGGAACTTAGTTGAAGTGAAAATTATGTACATTCTCTGTGGGATCGATACTCGTACTTACATACACTTTATTACTTGATACGGCAGGGTACTGTTTCACTATATGTGTTTTATGACCACATCAAACCCCCCTATTCACGCCCCCTCTTCTTTCCCCCCCTCTGCAACCCTTGTAACGCCCGCACTATTTGCATCATTCGCATTCATTCGATTTTTACATCTCTTACATTGACATCGTCATTTCATGTGCATAGATCATTCAAAAATACTTGCATTTGAGTTTGTTGTACACTTTTCAAGTGTATGGATATGTGTTAGAAGTTTCATATTCAATTGCATTCGATTTGGTGTGCATCTAAAGCTTCATTATTTGTGGCTTGAATTGAGTTGTAGTTGTATTTTAAACTTGGTTTGAGTTTGGTATCATCTTTGGATGACTTGGGAATGTTTTAGAATCACTTTGGTTTGATTTTGGAACCTTTTGACCTGAACCAGTCACTATGCAGCCGCATAATGCCAAGGCTCAACATTCTGGATTTCATGCGGCCGCATAAAGCGCCCGCATAAGACCCATGCGGCCGCACAATGCTACCGCACAAAAACCCTTAAGCTACTGGATTCTATGCGGCCGCATAGCGCGCTCGCATAGAAGCTATGCGGACGCATAAGGCGGCCGCATAGCGACGGGCTCTGTTATTATGTTTGACCTTTTGACCATCATCCAATGGCTGAGAATTGTTACGACCTTTGACCATCTCTCCAGCCTCACTAAGTCTCCTATACACACATAGAGACTCATTTTTACACACACATTTGAACATTCAACCTTGGCAAAGTTGAGAGAAAGAGAGAAGAGTTTTTATGTTAAAAATCCTTGTTTCTTGATCATTTGAAGACCAAATTGCAATCCAACACTACCATTGTGAGGTTCTTGGTTAGGAGAAGTCATTCTTAGCCTTGCATGTGGCTTTGCTTGGGTTAAATCTTCAAGTTGTAAGCTACTATCCCTTTTTCTTCCTCAATTATGAATTGTTCATCATCTTAGACTTGTTATTTGATGAAACATGTTAGAAATCATCATTTTTTAGTATGTTTGACCATGTTGACTTGTTAAATTTGTGGTTGACTTTTTGAATGTGTTTGGAGACTCATGTTTACATGTTAGAAATGTAAAATATGATTAGTAATTGTTAAGTTTACGGTATGATTAATTCGCATAAACTCGAACTCATTAGAAACCAAAAATGACTCTAATGGAGTTCGTTAGGATTCCATAATTTATGAGACAACGTGTGTGATTTGGGAATCCTTTGACGATTCGAGTGATTCGTTTGGAAATTTTAGTTACACCGGTTGTGTGTATTGATATTACGTTAATTGTCGTAATTTTTATAAGTTGGTTATTTGTGGTGTGGGATTATTATAACTCACTTGAGACATTCGTATCATTGTTAAATGTTATTGTTGTGGTATACTCCCTACTTTGGAGTATGACCGTTCATTTTAAATGTCGAGTAAACATCTACTTGTGCATTTATTTAAGTCCATGGCATTTGTGTTGGCGATGTATTGACGCTCGATTATTGCGGGAGCTAGGGTTACGTAATAGTCGAAGGCCAATACATCGGGCCTCGCCCTACCGTTGGCCACGGTAGGGGTATAGCGCCATTTGTTGTACGGAATAAACGCAATCATGGTAAGTTATATCCGTGGTTGATTCTTGGGTTGTAGGGACCGAGATCACCCGTCGACGTGAATACAGAAGATGGTTCACACAGTGTTATGTTATTTGGTATTCTTGTTTGAGCACGTCAACAACGGCTCCACATTTGGTATTATATTGGTTGGTTGGTTGGAAGTATTGGTTTGGTCGGAGGTGTACCTCGATGCCGTATCCTTTGTAACTTGTTTATTTATAGCTCCTATGTGCTTCCAGTATAAGCGAATGTTGGTCACGGTTTCCAACCGGTATGGGACGGTTGGCGATCGTTGAGCCTCTCGTGTAGTATGGGGTTGTTTGGCTATGTGCAATACTTGTTGCTCTCATTTTGTATTGGGACTGTTTCGTGATGGCATGAATACTTGTTATATTTACTGTCTTGCATCTAGCATGCCATATCGTTGCATTAGTAGCTTATTGAGTTTCGACTCACCCCGTTTCGTGTTTATTTGTTTCCCTTAGATCAAGGGCCGGCGAGGAATCCCTAGTTTGCTCGAGTTCAGTCCCAGTTGATCGTCTTCCTTTCGGTAGTGCAGCTTGTGCCTAGTATTTTCTTTTGGTGAGGTCGAGGGTGTACTTGTTATATCGACAATGTATTCGTTGGGTAGTAGTCTCGTCTGTTAATTGTTATATTCTTTTGTTATGCCGGCATGGTTGCCGTGCTGTTGTACATATTATTAACTTTCATTTCCGCGCACTCTGATATGGTTTATGTATATACCGAGCCTGTTAGCTCGTGGTAGTTGTTGCTAGCTAACGTGTTGTTTACTCTGGCTTGTTGTTTCGCCGTTGAGGTTTAGTCTTGTTTAAAGGATTTTGTGGTTTTCAAAGAAAACTTGCACGTGCATTACAGGGTTTTCACATGACTTTGCATTCTTTTAAAAAAGGAATTTTTGAGATGCTATTTCGTGTTCCCGTGTATTCGCGGACCGAACGGGATTCCACATCGGATCTCGGGTCGGGTCGCGACAACCCTCTCCATTAAAAGCATCTTCATTCTTTTTAATTTACCCCCCTCCATTAAAAGCACCTTCACTCTTTTTAATTGACCCCTTTCCAGTACTTCGAACACTTTAGGGGTGTTTGGCAATCGCTCACCGAACACCTTTAGAGGTGTTCGGTCAGTACGAACCGAACAACTTTAGAGTTCGAACAACTCTAAAATTGTTCGGTTGGTATTGACCGAACATTTTAATGACATTTTTGTAAAAATCGAATAAAGGGCAAATATGTCCAGTTTTATAATAACATTTTTGTAATAATCGAAGGGGATGTACTTAGTAATTTAGGGTGTATGATATGAATAGCGGTTCTCTTGAAATTAAAGACATGAAATAAGATGAAATACTTATATAATTGATCCCTTTCACTTGTTCTTGCTCCATTAGCAGCAATGTGGATGTATTTTTAGGAATTTAGTGTTTGAAGTACGATGAAACTTGGAAGAAGATGATTTTGGAAGAAAATGGGTTTTGGGATGATATGAATTTGTTGAAAGAGAGAGAGTTGGGTGTACTAAAAAATCTTGGGGGTGGGTGTGGTGTACTAAAAAACTTTTGGGGTGTACTTAATACTATTGAGATGATATGAAAAAAAGTGGTGTACTTAGTAATACTAAGGGTATTTAGTTTAAATTTATAAGAGAATTGCTATTTACACCTAAAAAAATACTATTACTAAGTACACCCCACCCCTAATATTTTCAACCCTTCAAAATACTGAGTACACCACCCCTAATTTCCTATTTTAACCTTACCAATATTTTTTCCAAAATTAACTAAAATCTACTTAGTACACCCCACACCAAACAAAACACACCCCTTCCTCCTACTTCCCCCACCCCACCCCACCCAACCCAGTCACCTTCCTCCTCCTCCCCCTCTCCCCCCACACACACAAAACACCACACCAGCCCCTTTTCACTTTTTTTTTCCCACCTTTCCCACAAAACCTACCCCCTTCCTCCTCCTTCCCCCCACCACACACCACACTCAGTCAAGCAATCCGCCCCCTTCCTTTTTTTAATTTTTATTTTTAAATAATTCGTTCGGCACTGTATTACTGAACACTCATACCAAACATTATTATGAGTATTCGATACCCTTACCGAACATTACTACGAGTGTTTGACACCTCTATCGAACAACTTTAGGTGTGTTCGTGTTCGATACTTGGTAGGGCTGTCAACAATTTTTTATTTTTATTTTACCTAAAAAATAAAAAGTATTTAAATCAAAATTTATAATAATATTTTTATAATATATAAGAAAGGTGTATTCAATAAATATTTGGGTGTTAATAGCGGCTCTCAATTTATAATGATATTTTAGTTACATACGCTGAATGTATTCATCCGGTGTAACTGTAAATAGCAACCCTCATTAACTAAACTGAAAATGAGCACTAAACTCTGAAAATGTAAAAAATTGAGCAAAATTCTCATTGCTCTCTACTATAACAGATCCAATGCTCACTCTCTGAACAGAATCTCTCTCTTCACCCTCCCACTGATCACCACCGGACAGCCTTCGCCACTTCACTGTCGGCTATGGAGCCCGACGTGAGCATCGAGACTAGTTGCATGATCCGAATCGCCGTCCTCCCAATCGGACCAATCCAGACATCTCTCTTCCGCAACTACGTCGCCATGCTTGCCCGGCACCACAAGATCGAATTATCCACCATCAGTTCATTCTACACCGAGCACCAGAAGAGCCCCTTCGCTCAGCAGCCCTGGGACTCCGGCTGCCTCCGCTTCAAGTTCATGGTTGCCGGATCGCCACCCAGCCCCTGGGAGGATTTCCAGTCCAATCGCAAAATCCAAGCTGTCATCGGTATCTGTCATTGTCCGTCTTCTCCCGATCTCGATTCCGTCGTTGAGCAGTTCGCCGCTGTCTGTAAGGGCTACTCTTCCTCCCTCGTCCAGCGGTGTTTCGCATTTTGCCCCGGAGATTCTCAGGTTTCAGTTCACACATTTATTTTTTTAATTGTGTTGTATCTTAGTCCCTCCCTACCCAAAAAACCCCAGTTTTGCTTTTATTGGTCAATTTGATTAAATTTTGACCATTTATAAAATTTACTTGTTCTTAAGAAATTCCAAAAGTTGTTGTTAATAGTTTTCTTAATATTGTTTTAATGATTGAGATTTTATAACCTAAATCATAGTGATTATATGTCAAGCAGTAATTTAGATACTGTTTCTTGTTGACTTTTCAACAAGGAAAGGGGACTATTTTTTTTTTTTTTTGGATGGAGGGAGTATTATGTTGATGATTTAATTGGGTTTGCCTTTGTCCAGACAGACAATGCTAGTCATTTCAGAAGTATTATAGAGATGTTTATCAGCAATTTTTATTCTAGTTAGTGGAATTGAGCCAATTAGATTGACACTAAGCCAATTGTATATGGATCCTATTGATTTTCTGAGAATTGCTTGCTCAACACTCGAGTGCCGAATGAACCGCTATTCTACTAGGATAAAATTGTTACTAATTTGTGTTGCTTGTTGAAGTACTTAGAAAACAGCTTACCAGATTTTTGTAACAGCGGTCACTAGGAGGCTATCACTTGTAAGCCTTGTTTTCCTGGGGGTGGTGAAATGAGAATTGGGAGGTGTTTCCTCTTTCTATAATGGAACTGACAAATGGTTTGAAGTAGGAGGCATGCTAAAGGAAGGAGGCTCAAGTTTTGGAGCTATAAGAGTGTTTTTTTTTTTTGAGTCAAGGTGTGCGGGTGAATTTATCGTTCTTTTGGAGGATGTCATATGATTGTTTCTAGTTCTTGTGTCCAAGGGGTGCTTTTTGTTGTCTTTTGTTTCTTGCGTTTCCTATTGGATATATAGTTCATGAACATGGCTTCGCACCCTTGGGCACTGTTGTCGAATTTAGTCCAACTGAATTTATATGTTGCATCTCTTGTGGTGATTCGATCTGGGATGGACTTGCACTTCCTTTTATTATCTTTCTTTGTGAAGGTTATTTTTCCTTGTCACATTCACCTCTGTTGCTACTTAAAGTGGGAGATACTTGAAAGAAGACTATTGCGAAGAGGTATCCCCTGTTTGTCATAAGGGGCGCATCAGTTACATACCTGTTTTTGATTTGATTGGTAAGACTCAAATTTACAAGTCTCCTAGCAGAAGTGCTATTTATTGATCGTCATTTCTATCTATGAAAATTGGAAAGTCACTGTGGGTTTAAGACTTTGGTTCTGTACATCTGCCGGTAGAATTGTGAAATTTCTTGGTGATGGTGGTCAGTTGCTCGAGTAGGAGCCTACTCATGGTAGTGCAGATTGCCTTTTAATAGAGGCTTGTCATCTGGCAACCCAATGGTTTCAGATAGCTCTCATGTAGCCCCCTTCAATGCAAACTTTGATTATTTGAGAGATACCGGTTCCAACACGCATCGTAGTTCAGAAGAAAATGGTAGGGAATGGGATGCGGAAGGTAGTGGTGATTAGATTGATGAGGGGTAGCTCATTGAATAGTTATGATAAAATTATGACATGGTTTCAACTAATGAAGAGGGTGGGGCATTGTGAGGTGAGCGGAGCTGGAGGTTGTGAAGAAGGAACGCCATGTAATCACGTGTACTGAGTTAGGAAAATAAAAATAACATTTGGTTGTCACACTTTTCCGCCTTCACCACTTAATATAGGGCATCTTCTTCAATTTGCACATTCACAAATGATCTCATCCATTAGCAATAAAGCCGAGGGTGGAATTTATCTTGTCTCTCCTCCGTGTTCCCCATACAAACAACATATCATTTTGTCAGCTCAAAGTAAAACTTATTCAAGCAACTCTTGATACTCTTGAATTTATCTCCAGTAATAATTTTCTTACCTATACAACACTTCGTTGTATTGACTTGTTGGATGCCAAAGACACTCCATCTCTCACAACTCTTTGGGTGTGTTTGGCATTGTGATTTAGTAACTTGATTTTGGATTTCGGGTTTTCTTTTTTGTTATAATTGAAGAAAAAGTAAGAAAACTGGTGGGACCAATGAAACAGAAAGTCCAAAAATCATAAACCAAGTTACTAAATCACGCAAGGAGAACAAACCCTTTATCTCTTTTGATGTCGGAAATGGGGATCATATTAGATTTTGGAAGGATAGATGGTGTGGTAATGTAGAACTTTTGAGAGTGTTTCCTAATTTATTTAACCTGGCGGATGATGGAGATGGCGTGGTGAATTCTGTCCTTGTTAGCTCCGGTGCTAGGCAGGTTAGACACTTAGAACCCTATATTTCAGAGAGACTTGCAAGACTGGGAAATTGGCGAGGTAGTTCAGTTGTTCGATATGCTTTACTCTTTTCAGAGGCAAGGTTTAGCGGAGGATAGAGTTTTATGGGAGGGTATAAAGAATAGAAGATTATCGGTTAAGTCTTATTACTCGGCTTTTAATGGTGGTGTTAGGAATTTTTTTCCTTGGAAGGCAATATGGAAAACAAAAGCCCCAGAGTGGCTTTTTTGCTTGGGAGGCTTGGAGGGAGGGTTTCTTGACCGGGGGAAAACTTGAGAGCTCAAAGGAGGATCTATGTCATTTGGTGCTTTATGTGCAGAAAAGAGGAGGAGATTGTTAACCATTTGCTTATGCATTGTTCCGTTGTGAGGGAGCTATGGAACTCTTTTTTCCTCAAGGTTGGCATATCTTGGGTTATGCCTAGGTCGGTGATAGAGCTGTTACGGGGTTGGTCTTTGTACAAGCGCAGAAGAAGAGACTCCTTATGGGAGAATGCCCCTTTAGGCGATTTGGTGGAACATTTGGAAGGAGAAGAATAGAAGGATTTTTGATAACTTGGAGTCGGACATTGATCGAGTCAAGAAAGATATTTATGTGACTCTGCGTTTTTGGTGTACGGATCTCGAGTTGAGTTTAGATCCTTTTTTTGTAGAAGTAGTTGTTAGCTTTCTGTGTATCTATTCTTTTGTCTTGTATATTTCCTGTGTACAAGGATGCGTCACCTGATTTGACGCTTTGATAATATTACTACTACTAATTAATAAAAAAAAAACCTTTATCTCTTGTTGGTTGGGATTGCTCATTTTCGAATGAGGCTTCACATTATTATGGGTCTGTGCTCATAACCGCATCATTTGAATGAAACTCATATAAAGATAACTTTCATTGTTGATCACACATCTCCATACATATTGATATAATTCTATTGAAACCCCATTTTCATGCCCTCTCTCTCCACTCTCTCTGGCACCCAACGCTTAGAATTTTGGTCCTCCTTTTAGATTTCTTTTGTTCCCTCTGCAAATGGTACCTAATTTCATTGGCTCCACCCCAATTTTCCATCCCCTGGAATACCATCTTCATTAATATTTACTAGCTCATTTGGCGCAACATTAAGTTTTCCAAACATGGTACCAGATGGTTAATGTTCTATATACATCACTGTAAAAGGAAGACTTCAGACTTCATTGCCATTCCAAAGTTGCTCAACTCCATATCAGAAAAAACTCATATTTCTTCAAGACAAAATGCATAATCGAGCCGCCGTTTCAAAAACTTGCAAGGTGGTCACCGAACTTCTAGATTATGCAAAGAGGCCACTATACTAAGTTGTCGGACCCAATCCACCCCTTTTTTGGATGGTGGTTAGATTTTCCTGTTAAATAAATACAAATTCCTCTAATACCCTTGTAATTGTCCAATTATTTAAAGTTTGGTGGCCTAAATGAAAGGGTAAAATAGGAATTTTGGCAACCATTTAACGAAAAAGTTAACTTCCATCCAAAAAGGGGGTAGATTGCAGCCGTAAATTCAGTTTTGTGGCCTACTTGCATAATTTGGAAGTTTGATGGCTGCCTTGCAACTTTTTGAAAAATAGAGTGGCCCGAATATGCTCTTTGCCTTTCTTTAACGGGTAACACCTCCGAAAGGCAAATTTAAACTCAATCCACTGGGATTGTCCAATAGGAGAAGGAGACTTAATTAGAAATCATCCTACGGAATATGGATTCTTGTGAAAAGTCCTAGTTGCTACAAACATTTAAGCCGAGCCGTGTGCCCTGTGCAGTTAACTTACTTTGTCTTTCAATGTACTCATAACTAAAGTATAAATTAATATGTGGATGCTTCTATGGTTTCTTATTTGTTAAATAATCCTGCTACTCACACATATGATTCTATTATCCATGACTATAGTCACTTTCCGATAGCAAAGACATGGGCAATCATGCTGTTCCACTCATATAGAGAGACCAACCAGTTTGTAGATGATCTGGCTAAAAGAGGAACATGCAAACCAAAGATTTTACAACTTACAATCATTCCTTATATATATATAAGACCCTTTTGAATGGTTTCAGAATTTGATTTACCTTAGCAAAAAATGATAATGTACTACCTTTGTCCTCAAAAAATTATCTCACCTAAAAAGTTACTTTTTAATATTGTACCTTTACCTTTATATATATAATTACACTAATATAATTCGTTTTTGAATACCATACAAAACCAAGAAATCATATTTTTGTATCCTCCCTTCAAATTGAGCATAATTCTAAAATTTTCCATTCCTTAAGTTATTTCCTTGAACCTTGGTACTTTTCATCACTCTTTGTAGAGTAAAGCCTGGTAATATTGGCTCAAAACTCAAAAGTAGTGTTTGATAGGAGGGATGGAAATATGGAAGGATTGAAAATGAGAGGGAGGAATTTTCCATCCCTAGAGGAAGGAAACTATCTTTCCCTTGAGTTTTTTGGTTGAACATGGGAGAAAATAGGAGGGATCAGTTTTATACAATTTGGTAATGCATAAATAGAGGTAAGAAGAATTCGTCCAATCTCCAGCTTTTTTCACTTTCCTCTCCACTTTTCTGGCCAATTTTGGGGGAAAACATTTTGTTAATAGGCAAGGGATTCCTCATCCCTCCAGTTTTCTTGTGGCCAAAAAGACTTGGACTTTAGCTTGGAAAAATTCCTCCCCCTCTATTTCTGGACTACCTACCTTTCACTATGATCATTTTTGTAGGGCCCAAATTTCAATAGTAAGCCCCCGTCATGAAAGACACTCGTGGCTGTCTAGTTTAACGGCCCATATTAAAAGTCCAAGTAGTGTTAATGCTTAATTTTTACTTTCTTTCTTGTCAAACTTTTGTAAGATAACTGTATTAAAATGTAAAACACTGGATAATTCAAGAAATTTGTTTCTTGTGGCCTGCCTTAAGATTGAGTCAAAGTCCTATATATATCTCTCTACTTTCTTTGAAATTCTTTCCTGCTAACCTTGCGGTCTGAATGGATGTGTATCTTTATTTTTCCTATATTCTCAGATTGATCCTCATGGCGTGGGTTAATTTGCTTGTTTCTTTTTCTGTTGCAGCTAGAGGATGACAGTAAAAAAGGGGGTAACCTGATTTTGTTTCCTCCTGCTGATCAGCGAACTCAGGAAATTCACTTGCAAACAATGGTACAAGATATTGCTGCTTCATTATTGATGGAATTTGAGAAGTGGGTTCTACAAGCTGAATCTGGTGGAACGATCTTGAAGACACCTTTAGATTCTCAAGCCAGTCTCAGCTCAGAGGAGGTTTATGTTTTAGGTGTCCTAAGGATTTGATTTATCATATTTTTTTCTCTCTCTAATATAAAACTTACTGTCTGAGTTGATGCATTAATAATTGCCACCTAATCATTGTGGACAAACTATTACAGGTCATTAAAGCAAAAAAGCGCAGACTTGGCCGTGCGCAGAAAACCATAGGAGATTACTGTTTATTGGCTGGATCACCTGTTGATGCCAATGCTCATTATTCTACTGCTTTAGAGCTCGCCAGACTGACAGGGGATTATTTCTGGTATGCTGGGGCAATGGAAGGTGGCGTTTGTGCCTTGCTGGTAAGCACACTCAGAGAAGCAAGATATGCAATAGTTCATAAATGATATGAGTTGATATTGGATTATCAAGTGGGCAGTGCGCGCGTGATTTTATTGTTAATGGTGACCATAGTTATAATTGTGTATCTACATTCCTGGGGTATGGATGTCCCTGCTTCTGCCTGCATTCTCTGTGTGCATATAATGAAACTTATTCTTAAAGGGATTTGGATGCCATTGTTTGATTGGCACTTTTTGTATCTGAAAATGCCAAAGTAACAAAATGATGACACTTGGGAGTATGTACTATGTAAAGAGCAAGAGAGAGAGAGAGAGAGAGAGAAGAAGAAAAATAAAGGAACTTCTCTAGTGGAAAAGCAAATGTATAAACTTTAGGAATTTTTGCTCCTCTAAAATCAGTCATAAGATCTAAAATAATATGTTAAATATCGTGAAAGACCAAAAGTCCTAACAATAGGCATTACTTCTGATGGAACTTCGTTCTTACCTATTGTACTTCTTTTAGTCGTCTAAGCATTGTGGTTTGGTAAACCATAACATTTTTACCATTCACCCCCTAACACCGTTTTAAAGGTTACAGAAGCTGATATGGCTTTTTCATAAAATATTGTATTAAATAAAATTTGGTAAAGAATAATTAAAAGAACAATTTTCTCTTTCTTTTATTCTCCTTCTTTCCTCTTACACCCCTTTCTTCCTCAACCCCTTCTCCTTCCAGTTCCACCATGGTCACTGTCACCACTAACTCCCCCAGCCCAATCCTCTAGTTGAAGATCCAACTCTGTGTGTGTGTGTGTGTGTGAGAGAGAGAGAGAGAGAGAGAGAGAGAGAGAGAGAGATTTAAACAATCAGTACATATTGTCAGTATATTCGGACAACAAATCTCAACTGATTCGTTGATTCCTCCCTCTTCATTCTGCATATGAAAACACCAAAGTGACAATTTCTTCAACTTTTACAAAGAGATCCTAAACCACGAGGTTATCTAATGCAGTGACAATCTCTTTCAACCAAGAATTCTCCTAAAAAGATATAAATACTCTTGAAACCGTGTGTTGTTGCTTGTCAAGATGTCACAGAAGTTCTTTTTCCAATCTAAGATACTTTAATGTACTCTCTCTGTCCCAAGATAAGCGTCTTGTATTGACTTTACACGGGTTTTAAGAAAGTGTTTGAGTCTACTTGCTTTTCCTCTAATACCCTCTAGTTTTTCTCTAATGGTGTCAAATCAATAGGACCCATTTCTCTTTCTCTCTATCTCGCTGTTAAAAGAGGTACTATAGGACAGTTGGTTTTAGAAATTTTCTAAGAGGAGAAAGGGGACACATATTTTGGGACGTCCCAATATGGAATAGCGGACACTTACTTTTGTACTGAGAAAGTAATACCTTTCAAATGTATGATTACCATTTTGTATGATGAACAAGCATTTCAAGCTAAAGGTGAAGTAACTATAAAATTATTCAAATTTGATATTCTGTTTGACTATTTAATGCAAACTAGTTCGTAGTGAGGTATTAGTTTAGTCATGCTGATCATGGAAAACTTTCAAGAACTATACCGAGAATTACTTTTATCAGTGTAGGAAAGGATATGCTTGACTCTTATAACAGAAGTAGAAATAAAAGATGGGGAGTGGACAATGCATATTTGAAAGAACAAGCTCTAGTTATTATATCGAAATAGTATGGGTAATCAAGAATAATCAGACCTGTTCTTAAGAAGATAAGAATGCTAGTGAAGGTTTTGACCAACTGTTTACTGATGGATGAAGTGAAATTGCGAGGTGGGATATAATATCATATTTTTTCAAAATTTTGGGTTAACATGACTGAATTCACTTTATCTTATCTTAAAATGGAAAAGGAAAAGAAGGCGCTAAGGCGATTGGTACGTGCCCGTTTGAGAGATGCAGTGAGGTTGGATTGCGTTGCTCTCTTGATTGTTTTCGTTTCTTATTAAAAGGGGGGATTGGTATGTGCAAGAAGCAAGAAGTCTATAGTCTTTGAAGTTTTTTTTTTCCTTGATTTTTAATTAGTAAGAATAGTCTATGTAGGTCTAATTATGGAAAAAAGGTGAGGATATTACGAGACATGTTGAGTAATGTGCTTTCAAGTTTCATAAATGAGTGTGGTGCAAGATTCTAGAGTGGTCTTGCTTTGGCCACCTAATATAAACACAATAATCTTTGCTTTTATTCATAGTCTATTGCAGTTCCTTAGAAAATCTTATCTGCATTTATATGATCTTCCCCTATCATAATGTTGTGAACACATCTTTTGAAATGTATTTCTGGCTTATTAGATGGATAAGGTGGACCAGAAAGATCCTCTTTTGGAGGAGGAGGTCAAATACCGGTACAATAGCGTTATCTTGCATTATAGAAAGTCATTTATACAAGACAATGCACAAAGGTACATATTTCACGATTCAACCATTGTGATGAATGTTCTTTGAAGTATGTTACTATGCTTGCATATATGTACAACTCTGTTTTGTCCCAAATTTATTATCCTTTTATTTTGTCCACTTAGAAATGTCATGCATTAATGACTTCTTCGAAAAAATGTTTTAAGTTTTTTGTAAAGTTATCCAGCAACCGATCAACATAGATGTGTAATAGGAAAACTTGCTACAAATTAATGTACTGTAATTGCTCAATGCACCTTTTCTTAAAATTGTGTACCCAGTTGGATGGAGTCTACCTCATTTTTGCCTGGAGTATATACAGTAATAATGTAATAATATGACTTAAAAATCTTATTTACCAAAGTGCTTGATCCCTTATGTATCACGTTCTAACAGCGTGCCTAGTCTCTACATTAACAAAATACTAATGATATGCTCCTAAAGTGTAGGCCTTATAAGATGATTTCCCCAGATTGGTGTGTGATGTGTAAGTCTGCTGCAGATTCTCATAATCATCTGTTCCTTCATTGCAATGGAGCTTTGAACAGCTTTCAGAAGCAAATAATAAATTGCCAAATCAATGCATAAGGAAGCAATAAAACACCAGCAAAGAGAAAACTACCGAAGATGTCAGAATACTCGAAGCAGAGCCAAAGATGGCGAAGATCAAATTTCTTGATATTAGTTTACTATACAATACAATTTCTCAGACATAAGTTTGACACATAAAAGTCATGATTGCTCAGGCACACTACAAAGTTCAATTTTGCATTCTCCATTTGAACAAATTTGGTGAGATAGAGATTCAAATTTAGATCAAGATATAATTTATAATTCTTTGAAGGCCGTGACAGTATTCAAATTAAAAAAAACTTCATCATGTGATCAACTCTAGTGAGAGAGAGGATCAAAGTGCTGGAACAAGTTTGTAGTTGTTGAAGTCGTTGGCAGAAGCAAGAAATTAAGAATAATAAGCTGAATAATTAAAAATAGGGTTGTCTTAATTCTAGGGAAAATATGTAATTTACAGTGGATGTATTAACTGGTGATGATTGTTATCTCATTAAGGTTTTTTTCGTCCAATTGTTGAGGTTTCTTAATTGTGTTCTTGATGCTATAAAGATTCAGATTTCGGTATTAATATTTTGGTTTTTTAGATATGAGAATATTTTCTAAGTTTTGGATGGAATTTTTGTTTTGAGGGAGTTTTAGGCATGTTCACAAATAATAATAATATTTGAACACTTATACCTTCTATTTGTGTATCAATGTTGTATGGTACGAACCAGCTAGTGTATTGAAGTTACCAAGTAATTTTCAGATATTTATGTTTGAGGCGTATTTAGTGCTGTTTGATATTAGATTCTACATCATAGGATGATCTTAACTTATTACTTATTTTATTCTTATGGTCAGAATCTATTGAATTTTGGCATTGACTTCTCAGTCTGAATTGCTTGGAAGTTATTCATCTCTTTATTTTTATGCAGAGTTTCACCTCTTAGCTTTGAACTTGAGGCTACTTTGAAGTTGGCAAGATTTCTCTGCAGGTATACTTGGTAGCCTTTCACTTGTCAGATGACTGCAGTGATTCTGATTTTTTTTTTCTATTCAATATGTATATTCATTCTTTTGGACAGTTGTGTGCTTATGAATCCCACCTCATCGATAGCATCATCATTGAGTCAAACAGTTCTGCTTTAATCATATCAATTACATGATCAGATTAGAATTTACCACAATGAAACCACCACATATCCAACTCACATGCTACTTTATAATGGGATTTCTGTTGATAATTTATTTGAATTTGGAGAGGTAGATAGGTAGGCACACTTTATATTGCATGTGAAGCTGCATGAGACCTAATGCCATGTACGAAAAAGAGTTCCAAGAATATGGACTCTGTGAGTGCAAGTCGGAATCGGATTACTGTGAGCGCTTGCACAAATTGATGTACTAACCAATGGCTGTATTCCCTTCAGAATGTTGAAATACATTGATGATTCAGAGGAAAAAAACAAGCAATAGTAAAATACTCCGTACATGAATATGACTATTGGCAATGATAAACATTAAAAGCTTTTTGTATTTATTATTATTATTATTTTTTACTTGCAAAGTGCACATGAAACTTAGGATCCCAATCTTTGTTAGACTTGAACTTGGAAAAGAGAACAAAACCTTACATTTCATGATTTACATATGACATCAAGGAAATCAAAGAAGAAATAGAAAAGGTGACAGAGTAGAAATCTAAGAAAAAAAATGACGAATGTGGTTTCCAAGAAAATGGCACCCATAAAATAGGTTTTCATCGCTGAAATAATTCTAAAATAGACAAGAACAGCATCATGAAGGTGAGGTTGAAATAAAAGGAGAGGACAAGATTTTATTTTTGTCAATGGTGAAAATAATATTCCAACTTAATATTGAGAATATTACTGACAAAGACTACTTTGTTTAGCTATAGCTACAGTAGTTTCAAGAGCTGATGCAAATTCTACAAAAGAAATTCGCAGTGTACATTTTTACTTCAATTCCTGATCGTTAAATACAGTGAATTGGAGCAATGCGATAACTAATTACAAGTTGTCCATTTCTCTAATACTTAAATATGTAATAATTGAACTTTCTTGGAACGATTTATGTTAAAATGTTTCTAGGAGCTCATTCTTACAACTGCTCGAACCAATAGTCATAGAATTTATTAGAATTAGATCTAACATTCTAGATCAATAAATGCTTTTGGTTCTCTCGAGTAAAGAAGGCACTTGGAGGGCTGTGTGGAAGTCTAAAGCTCCTAGTCGGGTAGCCTTTTTTACGTGGGAGGCTAATCATGAAGCCATCCTTACAGGCGATAACTTGCGGATGCGTCGTATTATTTATATTAATTAGTGCTACATGTGTAAAGGATGCGGCAAGAGTGTTAATCATTTGCGCCTTCATTGCCCTGTGGTGACAGCTTTGTGGAATCTGGTATTAGGGCTGTTCAGTATCTCGTGGGTTATGCCGAGAACAGACTGACAAAGTTCTGTGCTTGAGTTAAGTTATTAAAGAAATAATATTTTCCTTCTCAATTTTGTTAAGTTACCAACTCATCTAAAAGTTTAAATTGTTAGAGAGGGTCCAACAATGTATCAACAATGTATATCAAGCTTGACACTCCTTCATGTAATCATGTGTGACCCACATACGTGTGGAGAGATACCTTCAAGGAGACAGACACCTTCAAGGAGACTAACAGACAAAGTTCAGTGCTTGAGAGCGAGAGAACTTCTCAGATCTACAAGATTCCGTCAGACTTTTCCAGACATGCGGCCCTCAGATGACTTCGCCTACTTGAGACGAGCTCGGCGGTAACTTTCCCATCGCTGGTGAAGGCCACCGTTGCCAGAGCTCCGGTCGCCGGCGGGCATCTGCTGGAATTTGGTCAGGATTTTTAGGCTGTCAGACCCGTCTTGGTGTGCTCTTTCTAGTAAGATGGAGAGAATCATTTTCCAGGTGGGTAGGAAGACTTTCGATGTTTACATGCTTGCTGAGAGGAACTTTGCTGGCTTTCGTTTGGTGGAGAGGTCTAAGGGTAGACCCCATGAAGTTCATCTCTCTGTTTTCGAGTACATCTGGGTTTGTAATTGGATGAACAGATTTTCCTTTGTGGAAGTTGTTTGTTGGAAGAGATGGCAAGAGAAATGGCGTGATGTCATAGTGGCAAAGGAACAGAATGATGCTCGCAGTTCATAAGTTCTGTGGGGGGTAAAGTTAGATGAGGTGGGATTTGCATCCTTAAGTTTTCTCTGGGCTCTGGTTGCGATTTGGTGGCGGAGAAGATGCGGAGGTTTGTAGACAAAGTCTGGCCGAAGGGTCATGGGGGCTGCGGAGCTTCGTTTAGCAGAGGAGAGAAGAAGCAAAGTGGTAAATCTTTCAAAGAGGCAGCGAAAATACCACCTTGGCCGGACTTATGTCTGCATGTTTCTCCGACTAGGGTTTCTCCCGATGTGGATTTGAGGTGGAGGAACATTCTTGTTTAGGCAATTTGGAATTCTTGAGTAGATGTTTGGTTGGTAGGGTGGGTAAGGTGGGGTGTTCTATCCCGCTTCACTCTGAGATCCAAAATGGGTGGATCTTAGGTGGAAGATGGCGGGAGGGGTGAGAGTGGGATATGAATGGGTTTTTCTTTCTGTTCGAATACCCTTCGAAAGAGGAGGCCAGTCGTATTCTTCATGAAAGAGACTGGATTTACGAACAACAGCCTTTGTTTCTTGCACGGTGGACTGCGGCTGGATACTGTACAGCACAGAGAGCACAAGAATGGAAGCCGAAGGTGGCGTGGATTAGGGCTTTAGGGTTACCCTTGCATCTTTAGGGGAAAGCTGTTTTCTAGGAAATAGGGCGGAAGATATTCATGGTATTGACGCTAAAGAAGGCTTGGGTACGCTTTCGAGTGAGGACTCTAGTGTCGGATTGAGCTTAGAAAGGAGGCAGACTCTCTTTTTAGCGAGGAAATTTGCTGGAGACAGAAATCCCGAGTGCAATGGCTTAAGGAAGGTGACGAGAACACCAAATTCTTCCATCCGGTTGTGAATGCTAATAAGAGGGCAAGCCAGGTTCATAAAATCCTTATTGATGAATGTTTGCTGGAAGAGAAAGAAGCTATAAAGGAAGGTATAGTGGGCTTTTATCAAAGATTGTATGCTGATTGTGGTATCCAGAGCCCTCTTTTGGATGACATCGATTTTAGTCTGTTAGATTGAGAGGATAAGAATGGGTTGGAGGAGCCTTTTTCAGAGGAGGAGATTGGGCAACCGTCCGTAGCATGTGTGCGTTTTATTATGGCTTTCTTTCAGCAGTGTTGGGAGGTAGTTAAGGCGAACATTTTGGTGGTCTTCAGTTATTTCTATTCGAACATGACTTTTGAGAAAAGTTTAAATGCTTCGTTCATCTCGCTGATTCCCAAAAAATCCCATGATGTTGATATTAAGGATTATAGGCCCATTAGTCTCAGCGGGAGTATCTACAAGATTATTGCTAAGGTTCTTTCGATTCGTTTGAGGAAGGTGGTTGACAAAGTTATCTCGGAGTCGCATCATGCTTTTATGGGGGAATTGAAGCTTCTTTTATTGCCAATGAAATTGTGGATGGTAGGATTAGGAGCGGGGTGCCGGGGTTACTTTGTAAATTGGATGTTGAGAAATTTTTTGCTCTATTTGTTGAATAGAATGGGTTTCGGAGAAAGTGGTTATCGTTTTGCATTTCTATGGTGCGCTTTTCTGTATTGATTGTTGGGGAGCCTTCTGGTTTTTTTGCTAGTTCCAGGGGCCTTCCACAGGGAGATCCTCTCTCTCCTTTCCTTTTCATTCTTGTGATGGAAGCTTTAAGCTTAATGATAGACAAAGCTATTTCGGGAGGCTTTTTTTGTGGTTTCAGCGTGGGCAATGGGAGAGATCTTCCAGTTTCGGTGTTTTGTGATGCGCAGGCCTCTTAGTTGGGATATTTACAGATGGTTTTGCTGTTCTTTCAAGCGGTTTCGGGGCTTAGAGTTAATGTTGGTAAGAGTGAGATTTTGCCGGTTAGGAATGTGGCGAACATAGAGGAGCTGGTTTCCTTTTTTGGCTGTAAGGTGGCCCGTCTTCCGACTTCTTACTTGGGTTTACCGTGGGAGCTCTTTCCAAGAGTGTAACTTGTTGGAATCTAGTGATCGAGTGTTATTATCGTCGTCTGGTTGGGTGGTAGAAACAATATTTATCCAAGGTGGGTTGTCTCACCCTAATCAGAAGCACTCTTTCCACTTTGCCTTACTACTTTTGTCCTTTTCTGCTCTACCTGTTTCCGTCGGCCAGAGGTTAGAAAAGTTAGAGAGGGATTTTTTGTGGGAAGGATCGATAGTGGATCGTAAATATTATTTGGTAAAGTGGGACAAGGTTTGTTTGAGTCGGAAAGAAGGCGGTTTAGGAATTAAGAGCTTGAGAAGGGTTAATCATGCGTTGTTGGGCAAATGGTTGTGGAGGTATTTAACCGATAGAAATGCCCTTTGGCGGAAAGTTGTGGTGAGCAAATACGGTGAAGGGTCTCATTTTTGGTGTCCGAATGAGATTTCTTTGTCTTATGGGACGGGAGTTTGGAAAGGGATTAGGAAGATTTTAGAGTCTTTTGCTCGAAATATTACGTTCGAAATAGGTAGTGGGACCACTATTCGCTTTTAGAAAGATAGATGGTGTGGGGATTTGGAGTTACGAAGAGCCTTTCCCTCTCTTTTTAACATTGCCACCGATAAGAATGCCATGGTTAGCTCTATTCTTTACTTTGAAAATGACAAGGCTATTTGAATCCTGTTTTCAGAAGGAATTTCCAAGATTGGGAAGTGGAGTCGTTTGTTGAATTGACTAATGCTATTTACTCATAACGTGTTGACAGAAATAGAGAGGACAAGGCTGTTTGGGGGCGTTCTAAGAGCAAAATTTTCACTGATAGATCCTTTTCCGCAGTCTGGGTTTCTTTGAGAGGGGCTTTTTTCCGTGGAAAGCCATTTGGAAGACAAAGGCTCCCGAGAGAGTTGTTTTTTTTATCCATAATGCTATTCTCACGGGGGATAACTTATGAAAGCGAAACAAAGTGTATGTGAATTGGTGTTTTTTGTGTAAAGGAGATGGAGAGAGTGTTAACCATCTCTTGCTTCACTGTCCGGTGGCAAGCGAAGTTTGGAACATGATTTTCAAGCAGTTTATTTTGTCTTGGGTGATGCCTAGCAACATCAAGGATCTCCTTTTATGTTGGTCGCGGCATGAAGAACTGTCTTCTTCATGTGCTCTGTATTTTTGGTTTTCGGCTACTGAGGGTCCTGTGACTAATTCTTCTGTAGAGTTCGTGGATAGTTTTAGTCCTAGTTGATTTAGTGAGTATACTGCTTGTGTACAAAGGACGCGACACCTGTTTTGTCACTTTTGTCTATATTAGTCCTTATAAAAAAAAACAGTTAAAAGAAATTTTTTTTAGTTGGTCCTTGTATGTAGGAGGAGAAATTATTTTTGGAAAGTAGCTCCGTTGGGGGTTTGTTGGACTGTTTGGAGGTAAAGAAATAGAAGGGCTTTTGACATTGAAGAAGGGACTATGGATCAGCTTAAAAACACTTTGTTCCGCACTCTTTTGTTTTGGTGTTCTGAGACAGTGGACTCCCCCTCCTCTTCTAGCATTCTTTTGTAGATTTTGTACATATTTCTTATTTCCGTTTTATATATATATATATATATATATATATATATATATATATATATATATATATATATATAGAGAGAGAGAGAGAGAGAGAGAGAGAGAGAGTGTTGAGGAAAGTTGAGGAAAGTTGAAGAGAGAGAAGAGAGGAAAGTTGAAGAGAGAGGAGAGAGAGAGAGAGAGAGAGAGAGACAGAGAGAGAGAGAGAGAGAGAGAGAGAGAGAGTTGAATTTAGATCGTACTTGAGGGGGCCTTTTCAAACTTTTGACATGTTGTCTAGCAGGGCAATTAGTAATTTAATCAAAGCTGTCAAAATCCTGGATAAAATACCTATTTTTATTTGGAAAACATGTGATTTGAAATTTATTGTTGAAGAGAACTTGTGATAGACTCGGAATTTGTGTGCTAGTAAAGAAGCCATTGTGTTTACTGAATTGTTGGTCATTGAACTTGACACCAATTTGCAATTTTGTCACTATACTCAATACTTTTTATGATTGGGTAATTAAACTCGCAATTTCAGCAATGTCCTCACTCTTCTGACAGCCATTTAAATTAGCTAACGGTAGTGTGATACGTAACGGACTTGACCCATTTTTTGGCTGACTGTGCAGCTGACGTGGACATAAAGAAAAAAGTTGACCCCATGTATATCTATATTGATATAAATTGTTATTTGATAGGTGATTTTCTTCTTTTGTTTTTGTTTTAGTTATTCTTTCTTGTTCGTCTTGATTCTTTTTCTTTCCTTCTCACTCGTTCCTCAGCTAAGCCGACTACCCACCTCAACCAGGCCACCACCAGGCCAAGCACTGTGTGAAATGCGATAATTGAAATGACAGCCACCTCCAAACACCAAATTGACATCATCGCTTAGTAGCTATCACCATTAAATCTAGTTTCATTTTCCTCCACATCAACCCAAAGAATAAAGATACTCGTGGTATTTTCCAACGAGAACTCTGGTGTGTAGATTTAATCTAGACAACCAGATCTGGATGTCAAAGCCAAGTCTAATTCAATGCACAAAACATCTTACCATGATCATTGCAGAAAAAATTAAGAATTTTATTTAATGAATCCAACTGAGGGGAAAAATATTTAAGCTTCGCTTTTAGGAGCATGAACACAATAGAAGACTATATGCAATCCCAAAATTGTACAAAATAAGGATCAAATTCGTAGAAATGGGGAAAGGAGAAGGGGGAAGGAATGACAGAGATAAGAGAGAAATTCTGTTTGGTGTTAGTGTTTGAGGAAGACGAGATGGTTGTTGTGGGGCAGTCGTTGCCTATGCAAGTAATGTCTCAAATGTTACTACTGATTTGTTCCTTTTACTGCCATTTACTTATTAAGAAAACTAATGGAAAGATATAGAGAGGGAAAGAAGGAATTTATTGACATAGAAAAGGCCTATAAATTCCTCGAGAGTTAATTTGGTTGGTGTTAGAGAAGAAAGCGGTTAAAGTGAGGTATAACATGATTAAGGATATGTACGATGGAGGTGTGACGTTAGTTAGGACTACATTGGGAGAGACTTGTGAGTTGTTGATTACCGTAGGATTACACTAAGGATCGGCCTTAAGCCCCTATTTTTTTGCCTTGGTGATGGATGGATTAACCGAACTTATACAAGAAGGCGTACCATGGTGCATGTTGTTTGCTACTAAGATTGTTTTGATTGATGAGACGTAGAATGGGTCAGTCATAAGCTAGAAAAGTGGAGAGAAACTTTAGAAGTCAAAGCTTTAAAAATAAGTAGGAGGAAAACTAAATACATGAAATGCAACTTTAGCGGCAAAAGGAGTAATAGCGAGGACAAAGTTAGATTAGATAGTCAAGAAATACCTCACAGAAAAACAATTCCGATATTTAGGATCAATTATCAATCAAAACGGGGAAGTAAGAGACGATGTTAGTCCATACATTAGAATGGTGAAATGAAGAAGTGCATCCGGAGAGTTATGTGATCAACATATGCCGGTTAAGTTGAAAGGAAAGTTTTACTGAACATCTATTAGACCCGCACTACTTTATGGAACCGAATGTTGGGCAACTAAGAAAGAGCATGTTAACATGATAATTTAGCTGAAATGTGAATGCTAAGATGAATATGTAATAAAATTAGGAAAGACAAAATTCAAAATGAACAAATTCGTGAAACAGTAAAAGTCATCCCAATAGCAGATAAAATGAGAGAAAATGATCTCACATGGTTTGGACACATGCGACGTAGACCAATAAATGCATTGGTTAGGAAGTGCGAGTGTATCAACTTCAACCAGACTAGAAATGGAGGAAGGGGAAGACCAAAACTAACACGGACATCCGTAATAAAGAAATATATGAATGAGTGTGGTGTGTGATGAGCTTGCTTTGTACCGAATTGAATGGCGGAAAAAGATTCATATAGCCGACCCGGAAAAAGACCAAGTTGAGTTGAGTTGAGTACTGACAATGCACATTTTTTTTTGATAAGTAATAATGAATTATATACCGAAATGCGTCAAAACAGGTGACGCGTCCTTTGTACACTTCATGTATACTATACCTAAAGAGCCTAACTAGCCATAGAAAAGCTATTCACAAACTCAGCAAATTTAGATCCAGTTAAAGAAGGTTGAAGTTCTGCCCTTGAGCACCAAAAAAAAAAGGTTGCGGAGCATAGAATTTTTGAGGTGTGTAATGGACCCTTCCACATTTTCAAACGCCCTTTGATTTCTCTCCCTCCATATTGTCCACCAGATACTAAGCGGGGCAGCCTCCCAAATAAAAAATCTCCTCTTTCTGCTGCCAAAATGCCACCAACTCCTTAGGAGATCTATAATTGATTCTGGCATTACCCAAGATAATGCTAAGAAGACTTAACTACATATAACTCCATCGCCACGGGACAATGCACAGTTATTTTTTGATGCCTAATCCTTCTCATGCCCATTTTTTCTTTCTGGGCAGGTTTTTGGTCTTCAGTCGGTTGGAGACGGTGGGGGTTTGTCACCACATCTGTTGGAAGATTTCATAGTGGTGGTTGTTTATGGCATCATAGTACATTAGAATGATGATGATGACCATTGAGCTATGTGAATTTGACGAGGGAAGACGAAGAAATGAAAAGAAGAGAGAAAAAAGGTAGAAGGAAGGGATGGGTCGAGTTGGTGGAGAAGGGGCGGATCTGGTATAGATGGTGGTGGCACAGAATGTTTTGGAAAAGGGGGTTTGGGGTGATGGGAAGGATGAATGTGATGTGGGTTTGGCGGGGTTGGGGGTTTGGGGAGAGAAGAAATTTTATTGCTGGAGAGAGAAGCAATTTAATTGCAGGAGAGAGATTGTTATAGGTTATTTCAATCTAATTGCAGCTGGATTTGGTAAAGTGATGTGGCTTAGATCTACTTCTCTAGTTGCAGAAGGAGACTGAATGCTGATCTGTGTGGTTGTGTGTGTATTTTTCTTTAAGATGAAGGGTTTTTAGTAAATTAAAATTAAAATATTTATGAACTTACCTGATAATTTAATAATAAACACCATTAACTTAGCTTAGAAGTAAATTTAGGTCCATTTCTTTAGTAAATTAGAATATTGTTAATCACCTAGTACTGTATGCAAATCCATTTTGTTTTTATGTTTTTTTTTGGTTCTTTCTTCATTTTCCATATCAGCTGCAGAGTCAAGTGTGACACATGAGGTTCTTAGCAAGTTTGGATGTGCGTCAGAAGAGTGAGGACATTGCACAGGAATTGCAAGTTCAGTTACCCAATTGCAAAAGTTGGGGGTTCATTGACCCAGTTTAAAATTGGTGTTAAATTCAGTGGTTGGCTTGTCCACTTACTTGTAGATTTTGTAGCTTAAAATTTTGTACAGAACATAGTATAACTGACTTACTAAAATAACTGGTTGATGGCTAAAATGATCTTGAATTTCAAACTCTTTTTGCATTTGTTATCTAATTATGCAAAACATATGGCTGGGATCATGTTGGTATTGCACGAACGGGGCTTTTATTATGCCAGACACAGGCTCTTATCAATGGATGTAAGTGATCTAATGTTTCTGTATTTTACTTCAAGTATTTGATTTTTGAACAACTATTATGTTTTGGGTAGTATTGGTTAGAAGCCTAACATGTTCCAGGATTTTCAACATGCTCTCACTTTTTTTCTCTTAGAATTATCTTTTCCTCTCGTTTTCTTCCTTCACCGTGTTTTCTTCTCCATTTTCTCTTTTTATTTTTATAATTGTTACATCTTTTTTTTTTTTTTGGGTACAAACTGTTACATCTACTTCTTTGCTTCTTCTGTTCTTCCCTTTTCATCTCTTTGGCCTTGCTGAATCACCCTTAGTTTAGATAACTATACGGGTCCTGTTTGACATGCCAGGCTATCAAAACTTGCATTTGGCTTGTCAGTTATTTTTTCTTTCCTCTTTGTAGAAGATAGGCAGTGAGTAAATCTTTGATTTCTGTGGAACTTTCATATTCTTTTGCTATATTTAGAACATATTCCAACCGTCATTCATGCACTCAAGAGTTTAATTTGTGTTAGAATGCTGCAATGAGTTTGAGACTTGAGCAATGACCTAAGCATTATAGGATGCATATTCAATATCAAATTTTGTTGTTTCTCTCAGACGAGAGCTGGCTAAGGAGGTAGTGGAGCTGCTTACTACTGCTGCAGATGGAGCAAAATCTCTGATTGATGCCAGTGATAGACTAATACTATTTATTGAAATAGCTCGTTTGTTTGGAACGCTTGGTTATCATCGAAAAGCTGCTTTTTTTTCAAGGCTGGTAGCTCAGTTATACCTGCAACAAGAAAATCAATTGGCTGCTATTAGTGCCATGCAAGTACTGGCGATGACTACAAAAGCTTATCATGTTCAGAGCAGAGCTTCCATTTCCAGAAGTTCTTTTTCCAATGTGAGTTTGTATAGAGAATTATATTTTTGTTGTATATTACTGTCATGTTTCCAATTCTGTATGCGATTCGTCTGCACTTTCACTTCACTTAAGCTGACAAAAGTGTAGTCTCTTGTTCTGATTGCGTGTTAGGCATCTCAGTGAATGTTGGCTTCATTTGGGCTCTGAAGTTGGAACTGATAAGGCAGATTCCCTACTTAAATATGTGTTTTTCACCAATTGCTTGAAATCATTTAAGCTGTTGGAGAAAGTGTTTAGCGTTTAGCCAACTGTATCATGCCTCATCACTCCCCTTCACGTGCAACCCCCTCTTGCACGTTGAGAGACAGACAAACCAAGGTGGTGCATGTTGTGCACAGACTGAACAGAAGTAAACTGCACTGTCAATGCAAGTCGGAAGTGTTGAATCCAAGACCTTCTGAAACTTGAGGACCATACCATGTTTTAGTCATTACCTGCTACCAAGATCTAGTGAATAAGAGGTGCCTGCTTTTTTCCTGAAGGTATTGTTGCCGAGGTCATTCCGTCGTGCCTTTTGTGACTTGGTTTTGTGATTTGGACTTTCCCTCCTATGGTCCCACCAGCTTTCTCTCTATCTCTCTCTTACTTTTTCTTCCGTCATTACAAAAACACTCAAAATCACAAAACCAAAATCACCAAAATTGCGAAGCCAAGCACTGCTTATTTATCTGCCCTTTTCCTTTTTTTTTTTGGCCTTTAACTTAACACCAAATAATCATTCTGAAAAGCCTTTAGCACAGCATGTCTATATACTGAACTTCAAACAAGTAAATATATGCAATCAAGAGTAAGTCCATCTCCTTTCCATCTTCAGCTGTTTGCCACAGAGGTGGCTTTACACACATGGCTTTTGTCAAGCTTGCTATATATTGATATCTTGTGGAGAGTCACTTTTATTACATGTAGATTTCTGGTAAACAACCTCAGACAGATTCAAAGCAAAAATTAAATCCCTTTTCAGGAACTCAATAAGTGAGGATCCCAGTGGGTGAAGGTAGATGGTAAACACCCTCATGTGATTTGCCTCTAAGAAACCAAGATGGAAAAGGTAGAGAGAGAAGTGATAAATAGTGTGGGTGGAGGTTGATGGGTCGAGTGGGAGCATTTAGGGGCTGTGGGGGCAGCAGGGGAAATTCTTGTGTTGTGGGATAGTAGAGTTTTTACCAGGTTGGGGACGGTAATGGGTGTTCATTCTGTTTCTTGCCTTCTAAAGATGATGGAGAATGATAAAATCGTGGTATTTTGGAGAGTTTACGGACCTGCTTAGATGCTCGTCTAAAGGAGTAGTGGGAGGAGTTAAAATTAGTAAATCAGAGATGGAAGTTTTCATGTTGTATTAGGGGGAAGGGGATTTTAACGTAATCTGGTTTCCACATGAATGAACTGGGGCGTTGTTTTCTCAAGCTATGGTGGAGTTAACGACTTTATCAATGAAGTGGAAATGATGAATCTACCCTTAGTAGGGGGTCGCTTTACCTGGTCTAGAAATAGTGATTGGCATCGGTGTTCAAGAATTGATAGGTTTCTTGTGTCTTTTGGGAAGAGTGCTATTATGGGAGGTATCAAGCTTGTTAATCGAGGGTGATTTTTGACATGTCCCTCGTCTCTTAGAAAGTGTTGGATTAATCAAAGGGAAGTCTTCGTTCAGATTTGAGAATATGTGGCTTAAGGATTTCGGCTTTTTGGACTGAATGAAGGCAAAGTGGAATTCGTATGAGGTGATAGGAGACCTTTGTTTTAGGCTCGCGAAGAAAATGAAAATGCTTAAGGAGGATTTAAAACGGTGGAACATGGAGGTTTTTGATAAATTAGATATTATGTTAGTAAAAGCTCTAGAAAAAGTTAGATGCGAAAGAAGGTGAAGGTACGTTGAATACTGAGGAGGTTGACCAGCACAGATTTAAAGGTGGAGTTAAGGAGACTTCTTATTAGTGTGGAGATTTGTTGGAGACAGAAATCCCGGGTACAATGGTTAACCGTTAAAGGAAGGAGATACTAATACGAAGTTCTTTCACTGGATGGCTAATGGTCACAAGGTAGTGAATGAGATCTTCAATGTTAGGATTGATGGCATTACGTTGGAAGACTAGACAAATATTAAGGAGGGGATAGCATCAGCGGCCTAAGTTGGATGGGGTGGATTTTAAATCATTAGAGCCGGAGGATAGGAATTTCTCACCAAAAGGAGAATTGGGAATTTTTCTGAGCAACCATTTGTCGAGGAGGAAGTAACTACAACTTTACGAGGCATGAGTGGAAACAAATCCCCGGCAAGATGGATTCTCCATGGCTTTCTTTCAACATTGTTGGGAGGTTATTAAGAGTGATATCATGAGGTATTTCATTTTTTCTATGTCAACAAGTGCTTCAAAAAAAGTTTTAATGCCTCCTTTATTACTTTGATCCCAAAAAAAGAAAGGTGTAGGGGATATTACGGACTTCGGGCCTATTAGTCTTATTGGAGGAGTTCATAAGATTATTGCTACGCTTCGGTTGAGAAAAGTGGGAAGGTTATCTCGAAATATCAACATGCTTTTGTAGGGGAGCATAGATTCTTGATGCATTTTTGATAGCCAATGAATGAGTCGATGTAGAATGAGGAGCGAAGTCCCAGGGTTGATATGCAAACTAGACATTGAAAAAGCGTATGATCACGTTAGTTGGGAATTTATGACATACATGCTGTCTAGATTGGGGTTTGAGGATAGATGGAGGGAATGGATATCTTATTGTATTCCCTTGGTGAGGTTTTTTTTTCCTAGTTCTAGAGGACTGTGTAATGGAGATCCCCTCTCCCCTTTCCTCTTTATTTTGGTCATGGAAGCTTTGAGTCGTCTTTTGGACAAAATAGTCTCTAGCGGTTTCATTCACGGTCTCAATTTGGAAAGGGTAAGAGGCGCTGTTGTGACAGTGTCACATTTGCTTTTTGCGGATGATACGTTGGTGTTTTGTGATGCAAAGTCTTCTCACCTGGGTTATCTTTGACTTGTTATGTTTTCTTTCAAGCGGTGTCGAGTCTAAGGCATAGTTATTAAAGGCGTATGCCTTGGCCGCCTCAGGAGAGGAGAGGCGTGAGGCATGGCTTTGCCGCCTCGAGAAAGGTCAACGGATTTGCAAAGGCGAGGTCGAGGCGTCTCCTCCCTCGATTGGGCGCAAGGCGGGAGGCGTTGGTAAGGAGTCGCCTTTGCGATAGGGCATCGGCAATTAGGTTTTTTTACAAAACGATACTGTTTAAAAGTAAAATAAAATAAAATCAAACCCTTTTTGACTTGCAGTAAAAAACCTTTTTTGACTTGCGGCCTCTCTCACTCGACACAAAAGGGAAAAGAAACATATCTGAAAACCCTAGCGAGTGAGATGAGAGACGAGAGACGAGAGACGCAAGGATGAGACCATCGGAAGGAATCGATCAGGCCAAGCTGTGCGACGACAACCAGAAGGAAAGACCACGCGTCCGATCACAAGGTACTAGTTACTTGCTATCTCTCTCGCTCGCTAGTCTCTTTATATATATATTTTTTCTTTTTCCTTTTTTATTTATCAGTGAATTATTTTTTCAATTTCTAGCATAGTTATTAAAGGCTCGCCTCTGGAGGCGAGGCGAGGTGAGGGTATGTCGCCTGGAGGTACCAAGGCGAGGCAATGTGACCGAGGCGACCCAGGCGTATGCTTTGTCGCCCATTCGAGAGGCGAGAGGCGAAGAAAGGTGACCTAAGGCGAGCGAAGGCCAATATTTGACCAGATATTTTTATGTTTAGATCTCGACCTATTTTCTTAGATCTAGACAAATCAACCTAATATTTGCCCAATCCAAACCACAAATGTCTTCGCCTTGAGGAGATGATCACATGTGACGCCCCGAGTTCGGGATCCGACCTTGAACCCCAACTCGATACGCCAAAATAACAAAACGTACCGAATCAACTGATAAGAGTGAGCCACAAAGGCTCAAAATCAAAACTAATGCAGCAGAATACAAGATAAAATGTGAGTTTCAAAAAGTCGAACAACAACCATAACTAAATAAACCTCAACGGCCAAACATACGCCGGAGAACAACACTAAGATAAACCCAACAATAAAAACCTCGACGGCTAAATACACGAGCCGGAGAAACAACAATAATAAACACTACGAGCTACGCGCTCGGGAAAACTACTAATAAAATATCGACAGGCACAAGGTCACACCAAGACCACAAGCTGTAAACCGAAATTATAAAATACTACAACCTGCACGACCTCACAAGTCGGTATTAAAATACAAATTTAAAGAATAAAATATTTCTACCCAACACACTAATTTTACATAACTTAGTTGAACCCACGATCTCACAATACAAGAAATAATATGATATAACAATATAAATACAACTTGCAAATCTCTAAGTCTCTAGTCTCACTGCGCTGGATTCATAACCTGCAACTGAGGAAGTTGTTGAGTGAGTCTAAAAGACCCGTAAGCCACTCTAATGTATTATATGCTATGAATATGAATGCAACAGTAAACCAATACTCTACATGTAACTAGTCTAGGTACAATTGCAACTTAACCATTAATCAACAAGCTGTTACATGCGACTATATAATATGGCATAATGCTCAACAATAGGAATAACATGGTAATGACATTCATATAACATACTGAACATGTAATATCATCGTTGATATACAATTCACATAAGTCACATAGCACCTTGACATTCACATAAGTGCTCTTAAACCACATTATAAAGGATATCATTTCTCTTTCTCCATCTTTGTGTTGCTCCTGCTATACACAAACAAATAACCAAGTGTCCTCGATACCCGTGTACATAGTATCGACGTCCCCGATAAACCTATTGAGTCCTACTAGCAAACTAAAGTCATGCGTATTGCTACAACAGTGGGACTACTTCTCAACTGTGCCCAACAGAGGAGGGGTGTGTGAACTCCGGTACGGCGACTTATAGCGATTATAAAACAATTCATAAAGACTATAGGTCGTCCCACCTTGATTAAACAACAAATGCCATTTGGACTCAATGCAATGCACAAGTAGATATTTACTCGTTATTCTCAACAAATCATCATGTGTTCTATTGAATCACATACCAAATCAACTCAATGTGCTTGTAAATACTAAACACACAATCAATCATCAAAGTAGGATGATTGTCCTACAATCAATCATCAAAATAGGATGATTGTCCTATCTCATACTAGAACAATCACAACATGTCCGTAATCATTGAACATATAACCAAAGCAAGACAATAGGCAAAGTAGACCTATTGTACAACTCAACTTAGGATCTCTACAGAATCCTATAATCACTCAATACACTTTATCATATGTATAGCATAAACTATCACATAACATTATCTTCGTGTACTATATATATCTCGACTCATTACAAGTCACTTCGTCCGAATTGGAACGATAATCACGGTATGTCATCTCATGCATGATTGAATTAATTAAAGTCAATCTCTAACGAATGATAACTTTTCTGATACGTCATCCTATATCGTAGGAGACTAAATAACGATCCGTAGTGATTTATACTACTCATTATTCAACTCCGTAGAGTCGATTCTACACATTAATAAATTCATTACATTATTCGACGTTTGTTCATTACGTCCTATGCGACTAGAGTAAGTCACAACTAGTATATAGCTCGTATAGTGTTCAATATAAATATACTATCTCATGTCGACTCAGCTAGAGTCATTACCTATTTTCGAAACATTGGGACGAACCGTAGTATTGTCTCTAAATAACTACATTAATCGAAATACTCCAAATTTAGTGAGTTACTAACCATATAAGTCCCGCAAGTTCATCGCGAGTAACCACTTACAAAATTTCAACAAGTTACTAGTACTTGAGATTTAACAAAAACAACATTTATAACTCAACAAGTCTCTAAATCACGGAGACTAACAACAACGATAAATTTTATAGCACTGCGCAACAATTCTATTAAATCCACCAAATATTCTACGAAAATCCAAATATTATCATTCTTTCATGTTTATAAACTAGACATCTTGAACTATAATTTATCACTTTAAAATATTTCAATCGGAACTATAATCACCATAATCTGCTCACTTCAATTCTAAACCCATATCCAGAATTTTCTGCCAACGATACACATAGTTCAATTATGCGCAACATTATTATAAAATTCACTAAATATTCTACATAAGTCCAAATATTACGAATCTTACATACCCAGAAACTAGACATCCCAGATTATGATTTACCATTTTGAGTCAGTCCATTTGGTCTAATATTTATCGACATGCAACCACATAAAGTTGGAATTACAACCCAGAATTTTCAGATACAGTCTATTCTGCGCAGTGATAAAACACAACATAAACGAGATATTTCCCGACCGCTAAAATTTATAGGATGCTACACAACATATAAATGTAAAACATATCAAAAATTCAGATAATTCTCATGGACGGATTTTTCCCAGTAAATTCGACAACACGCCTTAAAACAGTGACCAATTTCAATTCAAGAACTAAGCATTTGGCTTCCAAAAATCATCCTGTCTTTCCCCCATTACATTTTCAACTTAAATTAGTAACTTAAGACAACAAAATATCATCAGGAGTAACTAATAACACATTTCTTCCAAGAAATCAACACAAGGATCATCATCTAACACAACCTAAATGTTTTACTCTCCCAATTCAACTCATAAACATACAAAACATCATAGTTACTTACCTACACCGAAATTAAACCATGAAAGTTAGCATGCAATCCATGGAAAGTGTTCCTCTAGTCCATAGCTCCACAATGGCGATGACGGATCGTGATTTGGACTCCAAATGAGCAAACTATGGCACTTTCTCACTCTAGAACTCTCGTCTCTCTCTCTCTCTAAGCTCTAAGGTTGAAGATGAACAAATGAAGGTGTTTTAGGGCCTCTAATGGAGTCAATGTGACTTAGTATGTCTAGTCAAAGAGTCAATGGACGTGCATAAGTCTTAGCCAAAGAAAATTGAGTCAAATGGTCAACTCACTTAAAACTGGTCAAAGTTGTCACAATTCTGATTCTCAGTCAACTTTAAGGACATGCCTAGGATGATCTACAAGTCCAAAAATTGCGAATAAGGTGTTATTGGAAAGCTCTTCGAGTCTAGTTTACACAAAATCAAACGGTTTGTAAATCTGAGTTTTCTACGCAAAGTTATGGCCAAATTACTACAGACTGTTCGGATGGACAGAATTTCGGGTTTAAGCATGTATCCATGCTTTTGTGTGTATATTTTTCTATCTTAAGGTCAAAATAAAAATGTTTGCTAAGTATTCCCAAATAATCATAATCCCCAATCAAGTTAGAAACACACTTGAAATCCAAACACACATGTCTAACTTGATAACTATGTAACAAAATCAACACATCAAATATAAGAAGGATCAAGGTATTACAAATAGAGTCGGGGTCTTACATCACATCTATACCATTTCTACGGCCGGATCTCGCCGGAAAATCTGGTCGGCGACGTCGCTGAAATGTTCGACGGAGCTGTACAAAAAGGGTCGCCGGAACCTGCAAATGTTAGATCCAAAGTGTTTGGCTGGTTTGAAGGGGATCTATATGGTTATTATTCATATTTTTGAGAATCCATCTTTTATCTTTTGATTTTCAAGAAAAAAAATGTAGTTTTTGGTATAAATACAAAACTTAAAAGTTGAAACTAGTGTTATTATTATCATTTGTGGACTAAGTTACATGAATTACTTTTATTTATAACTAGTTTATGAAAAAAATTAAAACATATAACATTTTAAAAATTAATTATCGACTTGTTCGCCTTTTGCTCACCCGCCTCTCGCTTTTCGCCTTTAATAACTATGATTTCTAGTTCTTTTTTCCTTTTTTGTTTCCTTTCTTGTTTCTTTTTTTGACATTACAACTTTTCTTTTTATATTACTTTTTTTTCCTTAAGAGTTTTTTCTTGTACTTTTTTCTGTTTTTTTTAATTTTTTTAAAATTTTGAACTCTGTCAGTATATACTATTTAGTCAGTTTTTTTTCTCCTTTACTCTGTTGTTATTTCCATTTACTCTGTTGTTGACTTGTTGCTATTATAACTTCATTTCATATGTTATTCTCAATTTTACATGCTTTGGAATTTGTTACTATGAAATAAATAAATATAGATACTATATTTCCTAATTTGTTGACTTGCTCGCCTTTTGGCTGCCCGCCTCTCGCCTCAAAAAAGGACCTCTTGTCTCTCGCCTTTAATAAATATGGTCCAAGGACAAATACTTCTAAGAGCGAGAATATGCAAAAAGGTCCACAGTAACAGAGAAGACAAAGTTATTTGGAAGGGGGCAAAAAGTAGTAGATTTTCTGTTAAATCATACTTTCTGGACTTGACGAAAAGCAATAGGCCTCAATTCCCTTTGTGGAAATCTAGTGGCCTTTTTTGTTTACGAAGCAGCTAGCGAAGCGATTCTTACAGGTGACAATCTGCTGGTTCCGAAGAAGATTTACGTTAACTGGTGTTATATGTGTAAGGGAGTTGGGAAGAGTGTTAATCATCTTTTGTTAGATTGTCCAGCTGCGAGGGAATTATGGAATTTTATTGTTTAATCTGTTCCACATTTCGTGGGTAATGCCAAGCTTTGCAAGGGAGCTCTTTCTCGGCTGGTCTTTGTATAAGTCGAGGAGCATGTGGGATGCTGCCCCTTTGAGTGTCTGCCAGATGTGGAGCTTTTGACGATGGCGATCCTTGCTTTTTGACCCACCCACCTTATTTATATCAGTTTTTGTAACATCTCAAACTTGGCATTCACACACCCAAGCAATATGAATTGAGTCGCTACTTTGTTGACCTCATAGACTGATGAGCAGTGGTCTACAATTCTTTGATATCCGTGATAGGCTTGCAGTGTCAGATTACCACCCCCCCTTCCCCCCCGCATTTTTTTTCCAGGGTCCTCATCAGGTCTACTTCATATCCTACAACCTCCTGGGCATGGTGTGATTTCGGAGGTTGAACCTAAACATTGCTGCTGTGAGCAGTCTAAATGTTCTATTCTCTGCTTGCCTGACCAATGATAACATGAGACTACCCAGTTTTTCTGGCATGCCACACACCATGAGGGGCCCTAGCACCGATGCAGCCTCTAATCCCATGACATGGCTGAGTCGTCTTATTGCAAAAAGTGCCTGATAATGCTTGGGGTTGTGAAAATGCGTTAAAAGCTCTGCTCTAAGACATGTAGGCAAACTGCTGCTAAAGAGTTGTGATAACTCAATTGAAGGGACCGCAAAGCATCTATCTTTTCAAACTTTTAAGGGTAAATTGGAAAGTAAACAATGTACAATCTATATATATATAAAACCTAATAAGTCTAAAAAAGGTAAAATCCCGCCAAAAATGACTTGCCAAAAATAGAAAGTCATCTTTATAACATTTAATATTGTCCTCGAAAATACAAAACTGTATTTATACAAAACAATAATATAATCTTTAAATAAAAGACAAATCAATTTGGTCAAATCTCCTAGGAAATTGCACCATGCACTTTTCTCTCTCCTCTTACTCTCATTCTCACCCGTAAATGTGATACTACTTTCTTCATGTTAACATATGTGTTTTTTATTCTATTTTGGAACATTCTAAATAAGTATATTGAAGGAAAGATAAGTCAAAAATATTTATTAAAACTCGTGTAAATTTAATAAAAAAAAATTTACTTTGAGATGGACAGGGTACAAATCTATGACATATTAATGGAGTATTTAAGTATTACTCTTAAATCCTTCCTCAGTCTTGAAAAATAATCTTTTTCTCTTGGTATGTCCCAAAAAATAGACTTATTTCTAAAAGAAAATTATATTTATAGTGCAATTAAAAGGAGATACAAATTATAAACAAAAGCTATAATCTTAAAAGTTTGACTTGTCAAATATAATTATTTTCTGAAGAAGGAAAAAGTATTGTATAACATACTATTAATATTTTAAATTAATACACTATAATATATTAAACCCATTTTTTAGGTACAATAATATACTTACTCTGCAACTAAAGTTCTTTTTTGGAAGATCAAACTATATGGAGAAAAAAAAAGAGTCTACGTTCTCTTAAGTTTGTCTTGAAAAAGAGTCAACCTTTTCAAATTTAAGCTACAAATTTTTATTACTTTTTAATTTCTTTCAATCTTTTAAAAAATATAAAACGTTTTCTTTGTCTAATACCGAAAAATATATAACTTTAGTGTGATTTAAGGAATATATTTATAAAGAAGAATATCTTTTTTTAAAGTTTAACTTTTTCAATATGATTGATCAGAACAAAGGAAACAATATATAAATGTGATGTAGGAACATACTAAAATCTCTGTCTTAATAAATAATATACTTATTTATAGATCAGAGGGAGTGTAAAATTTGCAATACAAGTTACAACTATGAAATTGTAGTATTGATTTTGGTAACCAAAATAAATAATATTTTAGCTAACATGTATCTAAAGGGAATTAGACCGGTTTAAACCATATATTAATAGAGATTTTATTCTAAGACTCGTCCTAGCGTAAAACTATTTATTTTTAAATTCAGTTTCACCATAAGCTTTGGATCGGAGAGTATGAATTGGGGTAAAGCAAAAGAGTAGGTCTCATGTGAGACCGTCTTGTGGATCCTAATTTGGTCAACCCTATTAATACACGGTGGGTCGGTTCAGGAACATCCTTCTTACAGAAAATACCGTAAACAATCTTTTCTAAATTTTGCCAAAGAAAAACTTGAAGACATAGCCATATTTAAAACTGGTCAAAGTAACAAAGATAAGGAAAACAAATAATGCTTGCAAAGTAAATAACGTGCTGGACCTTATCTATATATATAAAGCCTACTAAGTCCAAAAATAGTAAAATTTCGCAAAAAATATCTTACCAAAAATAGAAAGTCATCTTTATAACATTTAATATTGTCCTCGAAAATACAAAATCATATTTATACAAAACAATAATATAATCTTTACAATAATAATATTTTAAAGTATGATATTATACTATTTTAAAGTAAATTTTTTAATTTTTTAATTTCTATATATTTACAATAATAAATATTTTTTCAGCTAATACGCCGGTATGGAATACATGAAATAGCAATTTCTATCTATTTTCGTCGTTTACTGTTTTAAATATCTCGCCAATTGTTGATTTAACAAATCATGAAAATTGTTCAAATCCTTTTATTACTCCTACTCCGAATAAGAAAATGCATTTAGACAAATCCTCATCTCTTACTCAATGTAAAGTTTTGTTTTGTTTGTTACATTTTTTAAATTTTTATTATTATGTTGTATACATGTTATTCATGCTTTGTCTTCTTTTTTTATTTATGGCATTATTTATTTAGTAATACCATAAATAAGTATATTTTTAATAAATTGCAACTTATGAAGAATATGTTATACAAAAATTATTACTCATTTCTTTCTTAATAAAGTTTCATGTTTATATAACACCCTGGTTAAAAAGGAATATTTGAATTTATTATAAAAATTAGTATAACGTGTATTTTTTAAGGATACTCATATCAGAGTCGGACTCATTAATTAAAGTAAGACTTAAATCAAGGGTAAAATGTTAAAATAAATTTTTAAGAACACAAATATTAGATTGTAGACATTTTTCTAAGGATACCAATGTAAGAGTGAGACTCATCATTTGTTTGTTATATTTTCAGATTGTATTACTAATGTCTATACTTTTTATTCATGCTTTGTTCTTTGTTTTTATGGGGGTGAAAATAATGCTGTTACATCAATAAAAGTTTTAAATAATATTTTGGTGAATGCATCACATATCCAGTCAATAGTTGAAAGTATACATGCATCATTTTTAGAGTCTTTTGATGACATGTCATACTTGCCCCAGCGCTTGATGTTGTGGACACCATAAATGAGTACATGGTTTCTGAAAATCACTCAGAAGGAAGGAAGAACTTATTTGAGTTCAGATTCTATCTGCAGTGCAGAAAATAACTTAAGTTTGTTTGAAGACATTTGTTCTATGGAGTTTTTGAGTAGTATAAAGTGATTAGGATTGCCTAGCCATGAACTAACGATTAAGATTGGTGTTCCGCTCATGCTATTGAGAAACATTGACCTTGTGCAGGGTTGTGCAATATTAGAACTTGACTAATCATTACAAAGCTTGCATCACATTATAGAATCTAAAATTTTAAATGGAAGCAATGTTTGAGACAAAGTGTTTATCCCAAGAATGTCATTGTTTCCATCACATGTGAGATTGTCTTTCAAGTTTCAGAGAAGACAATTTTCATTGGTAGTATCGTATGCAACGACAATTAACAAAAGTCAAGGTCAATTACTGTCGCATGTAGGACTCTTGAAGAATTCAATATTGAGCAGATGTATGTCGCAGTTTCTAGGGTAACAAACCGCTCTAGTCTGTGTGAATATATTGATATGCGATGAAGAGGAAAAGCCAATGAATAAAACTACAAATATTGTGTATAAGGAATTTTTTTAGAATTCATAATATTAGCGACACAATGATGTATTTCTATTTAAGTAGTTGTCTCCAACATTACTTTTCCTTAATTTATTATTTTAATTTTGTTTTTCCTCTTCATTTTGCTTAAGTATAATTTAATTGAAAAAGATATATGTCCGTGCGTTTAACGCACGGGTGTAAAACTAGTTATCTATAATGAAATCAATTAGCTTATCTTAATTTTTGTGCCCAGTCAAAGGGGACTCTTCTTTAAGAACAGAGGGAAGATCATTTATTTGGTGAAGCAGGTCAAAATTCAGCTTCACTTTATATATTCTTAATCCGTTTGCCCAATTAAAGGGGACTCTTTAAGAATGGAGGGAACATCATTTGTTTGGTAAAGCAGGTCAAAATTCAGCTTCAACCTTATATATTCATGTATCATTTATGTCCTAGAGCAAAATGTCTGAAGTTGAAGCTTACTATCTCGTTGAAACTTTAAAAACATTATTGCAGCTTCTCCATGTATCCATTTACTTCATTATCGTTTACGTACTTCAAATGTCCCAGTAATCTAATGCTGTATTTGTTCTCAAAGGAAATTGGATCATCGCATGTTGATGGTGGGAAAGTGCATCACCACTCGGTAGTTTCTCTTTTCGAATCCCAGTGGAGCACCCTGCAGATGGTTGTACTAAGGGAGATACTTCTCTCGTCTATTCGTGCTGGAGATCCTCTTTCTGCGTGGAGTGCGGCGGCACGTCTACTAAGATCTTACTATCCTCTGATCACACCTCCCGGGCAAAATGGGCTTGCAAGTGCCCTTAACAATTCTGCAGAGAGGCTTCCTTTAGGAACTCGCTGCGCTGATCCTGCCTTGCCATTCATAAGGTACTTGATAGTTTATAGACAGAATTGTCTTATCAAGTTTTTTCATGTGCTTTTTCCTGTATTGGTCTTTTTTGTTGTGATGAATGTTTTCTGCTTAGCATAGAAGGGACTGAAGGATGTTGTTTAAACATTTTTGTTTACTTAATCCGCTAATGAACGGCACTGGCCACCTATGTAATACTTCATTTCATTCTTACCTTTATTGGCTGTTTTCCTTTTGATTCTCGCACAAGTAGAGTACGAGAAATCTCTTTTTCGAGTACGGAAAACACATCCTAGTTGCACTGCTTTATGTAGGTAGCAGATCAGACAAAGGCCTTGAGCCTTGTTTCGAGCATCATGGTGCGGCACAAGCTGCAAGCAAAACTGAGATTCATTATAATTACATGTCATCAAGAGAGATTTATTTATTTATTTATTTAAACACATATGTATCGCTTGATTGTTACAATACTAGCAATATTGCATCTTTTAAGGAACTCCTGAATTTCATGATAGTGGTTGTAAACTATTTCTTAACTGCTCTTCACTTGGATGCTTAATAATGTTATCTGGAGCGCAGCTCTTTTCGGTTCATGAAACAAGTATAGTGGTTGTAAGGAACTCCTGAATTTCATGATAGTGGTTGTAAACTATTTCTCAACTGCTCTTCACTTGGATGCTTAATAATGTTATCTGGAGCGCAGCTCTTTTCGGTTCATGAAACAAGTATAGGAACACGGTAAGCTCTATGGTCTTTACATGGAAAGCTATGAGTAGCTTTTGTAGGTGATGTGTCTTCATATTATAGGTGTAAGAGCTATTCCTAAAGAAACATAAAGGATTACTTCAACAAATTTGTTATTTTGTAAGAAAATGCTGAGGTAAATTTGAAGTTTGAGCTTCCTACAATAGTTTAATCAATTGCGTGCTACTAAGGGAGATACTCGAAAGATGTTTCAAATTGTTAAATTAGTGTTCCAAAATGTTAATAACTAAATGCCATATGCTAGAGAAGTGCTGATTTCTGGTAACTTAGCTCAAGGTTCTGGAAGTAATTTGTACTTTTTGAAGTTCACAGGTTAATATTGAGGAAACGGATATCAAATAGAGTTACCTGGGCAGTGTTGCTGCCTTCAATTTCCCAAATAGGGTATAGCATAGTAATTAAAAGCGAGCACCTGGCTTGCCTGAGGTGAGAGGCGAGCTCGGGCGAGGGGTGGGCACCTCTGGGCCAAAATTTGAAAAAACCCCCAAAGTATCCACCCAATCCCATAATGGTACCTAAAATGAAATATTTTTCATTTGGACTCACAATGTTACTAATTATCCCAGTTTGGCCCTTTGCCGTGATGGGCGCTAGAAACTTTAACGGATATTAACATGTGCATGGCACATGCGAGAATTTTTAGTCATTTCCAATGTGGGACCCACCAAGGCATTAACTGTGAATACTTTCCCTCTCTCTCTCTCTCTCTCTCCTCCCCTCTTCATCAAATCTCAAGCTATTTTTTGGTTTTGCTAGAAGTGTTTTCAGTCCTATCCACAATGGAAGATACACTAAGGACTCGACCACCTCTAAGATACAACAACTTCAGAAGGCATTTGCTGAGCTTGAAAGTCATAGTAAAGATTTGTCAAATCCATCGGAGGTCTCGATTCTGCGGTAGAGGTCAGCTAGGGAGTCAATGAAGTCAACGGGTTTCAAGTGAGGATCTATGGAGGGTTCAAGGAGGCGTGTCGTAGGGAGGCCGTAGGGGAGGAAAGTTTTGGAAACGGCTACCGAATCTACGTCGTTAGCGTTGAGGTTTGAGAGAATAGAATTGATTGTAAGGTGGTGGTGGTGGTCCGGTGGGTGGTTGACGGCGTAACTGAACTGAACTGGGTGGTGGTGGTGGTCCAGTGGGTGGTTGACGGCGTTGGTTCATATCAATAATGCCTAATATGGCTATTCCAATCCCTGAGTATGTATTGATGAGAGAGTATTCTGAAAGCTTAGGTCTCGTGTGTTGTTTGGAAGGGTAAAAGTTTTTTCGGTGTTTACTGCATCAAGCAGAATTCATCAGTATTTTGGGGGATCAGGAGCTACTAAAAGTAAAACAGAAATTTTGAAGGTTCTAAGATGGGTTGTTTGGATTGAAATCCATCATCTTCGTTGATTGAAATCGACATGAACTGAATTGGGTGGTGGCGTGCACCAGAATTTTACACACACAACACACTTGGTGAGTGAGAGGGAAAGTGGTGGTGGTGGAGGGTTGGAGGATTTAGCTATGGGATTTGAAATTTGATGAACAGGGGAGGAAAGCCGAATTGCATTAGATTGTCATGTGCTCAACAACATTCAACAATGAACACTCTTGAAGTGGATTCTAATTTTGTTAATGGAAGAAGAGGAGAGAGAAAGAGAAGATTGAGAGAGAGAAAAGTGTTTCAGCCGAAGTGATTGCCCCTCATGTGCCATGGTGAAATGACGAAAATGTCCGGCACGTGGAAGACACGTGCACTTTAACGTGGGTTTTGTAACGGATGTTGGGCTTTGGGGACGAAGTGGGATAATTAGTAACATTGTGAGTATAGGTGGGAAATATTTCATTTTAGGTACCATTATGGGATTGGGTGGATACTTTGGCGGGTTTTTCATATTTTGGCCGCACCTCTAGAAGGTTGGGTGGGGCGAGGTTGACAAGGCAGCAGCAGGCGGTCGCCTCTTTCGCCTAGACTCGAGGCAAAAAGCGAATGAACGTGACTCCATATGGAATTTCGACCAGATTTGGACTGACTGGCTTGAGATTTACCCAATTCAAGGACACATCCGTCATGACCTTAAGAAGACGATCTTATCTGAACCCTCACTATCGTTGAAAGTCGCCGGAAAACAGTCCATGCGCCCCACTCGCCGCCGTCTGAATTACTTCGCTGGACCTACGTGCTCGCTGGCCCCTCCTTAACTTAGTCCAGAGGTTGGTTTGCCAGTTTGAGGAGATTCAGAATGGTTACTCGTGAATTTTTTGAGAACCCATCTCTGCCTTATCATTTTCATCTTTCTAGAATAATACCTGACCTTTCAAGTACATCTCTCTCCCTCTCTCCCCCTCTCCCTCTCTCTCTCCCTCTTTCCCCCTCTCCCTCCCTCTCTCCCTCCCTATCTCTCCCCCCTTTTTTTATGAAAACATTACATACACACCTTAATTAAATTAAGTTTCATTTTTGCTTTATAATTAGAAACTTGAAAGTTGTCATTTGTGTACTTAATTTCATGTATTATTGTTATTATAACTAACTAGTTTCTGAAAGTTCTTACCATACACACACACACACATATACATATATATAAATATATATATATATATATATATATATATATTAGAAAAATTATTTTCTCTTAACAGTCACCTTTTTCGCCTTTTGCTCGCTGGCCTCTCACCTTTTGCCTTTAATAACTATTGGGTATAGGTGACAAGCACATCCTGCCAAAATTGCCTTATAGATTGGAGCCGCCTTCCTCTGTTATTTCTTAATCTTATAATTTTTTATTATAATTTTTTTTGGGAGTCAGTGCCTTAACGATTGTTCTTTGTACTCATGTAAACTGTTGTATCTTTGGGTGTTGTTACGAGAAAACATTACTGACGTAGCGAATTGTTTTGGTATGATTGTTCCCAACCATGTCACCAATTGAGCAATCCAAAGCATTTCTCTGTTTACCTATAATACCACAAATTTCAAAGCCTAACATGCGATTGGGTGCTCAAACTAGATTTCTTTTTTAAAACAATTAGTTCTTGAATTATAAACTTTTAGAGATGATAATACCAATCCCAGTTGTACCGCCTATATGAAGCTACGTCTTACACACCATGTTTTTGATTTTGGGGTGGACATCTTTTTTGTGCCCCGTCCACGAACTGATACAAACTGTTTTCCAGGTACCATTGGATTGAATTGCCATAAATGGCCTCTTATCAATGTCCCTTGCGTGTTTTCCCATAGACTTGCAGTATCCAAGTTCCAAACTATTCACTTTCATTTGATAATACTGAACTAGTTCTATGATCCTTCTTTATCTCATCCAAATGACATACCTATTTGTTGTCTGAAATGTACCAGGCTGCATGCTTTTCCTCTTCACCCTTCACAAATGGACATTGTAAAACGCAATCCGGGAAGAGAAGATTGGTGGGCAGGAGCAGCTCCTTCAGGGCCCTTCATCTATACCCCATTTAGCAAAGGAGATACAACTAGCAACAGTAAGCAGGAGTTAATTTGGGTTGTTGGAGAACCAGTCCAGGTGTTAGTGGAATTGGCTAACCCTTGTGGCTTTGACTTGATGGTTGATAGTATTTACCTATCGGTGCATTCTGGAAATTTTGATGCTTTTCCAATTAGTGTAAATCTTCCGCCTAATTCTTCAAAGGTGATCAGTTTGTCAGGGCTTCCAACTAAAGTAGGACCTGTGACTATTCCTGGATGCATTGTTCATTGTTTTGGTGTAATTACTGAGCATTTCTTCAAGGATGTTGATAATCTGCTCCTTGGAGCTGCACAAGGGCTTGTTCTTTCTGACCCTTTTAGGTGTTGTGGGTCTGGAAAGTTGAAAAATATAGCCATTCCGAACATTACGGTTGTACCCCAACTGCCATTGTTAATTTCACATGTGGTTGGTGGTGATGGTGCCGTCATATTATACGAAGGCGAGATTCGTGATGTATGGATTAGTGTGGCTAATGCAGGTACAGTTCCAGTTGAGCAGGCACATATTTCGTTATCGGGGAAGAACCAAGATGCTGTAATATCAATTGCATCTGAAACTTTGAAATCTGCCCTTCCTCTGAAACCTGGTGCAGAAGTGACTATACCAGTGACCTTAAAAGCCTGGCAGCTAGGTTTGGTGGATCTTGATACCGTTGCCAGTAAGAGCACATCTGGAAATGCAGCAAGGCAAACCAAGGATGGAAGCAGCCCAATGTTGTTGATCCATTATGCAGGTATGCTTAGCCAAATTGTGATATCATTTTTCTCTTTACTTGTAAACCATGTATTTCTGAATTTGATCATATACTGCGAACCCATAAATGAACCAACCTCTATACTCCCCACCTTTGGGTCCTTGGCTATAATATATATAGCCTGGTCAGGGGCTATCAGTGCATGCCCATCATGGGCCTGGGCCCATACTGAGATTGAGGGGAAAAAAGAAGAAAGAAATTTTAATTTTGTAAATATAGGGGTTTTAATGTAGAATGATAATACTGAAGGACCCATTTGTAATTATGAAACCAAATTGTCTAACACTAAGCGATTATTTACAAATGGTCCCTTCTGCATTTTCATACTACATTACGACCCTTATATTAAAATAAAAAAAATAATGATTGAACGATAGCTTGTTGGTTTATATAGAATAAGCGAATTTTCAGACAGTTGACAATGAAGTTATCATCAAACTCTTTCAAGATATGACGCTCTGGAAAATCATCTTGTAACTTAACATTTTCTAATGCTTTTTCAGAATATTTATATTTTAAAGTTGATGTATTTGATATTTATATATCCACTATTCTACTTTATGATTTCTTTTATGTAATTGAATTTCCAGATATTGTACTTTTAATTATGTTAGTGTACATCAGTTTTCCCGTTTCGACAATTTTTAGTAGGCCCCACTAGCCAAAAGTCCTGGCTCTGCCACTGGGCCTGGTAGTTCCTTATTCTGTGCTTATTTGCATGGGATGATCCTGCAAAAGTGTTCCTCCCAGATTAACCATTTTATAGAGCTCTACTTTGTTCTTGGTGCCAAGCTCAGTTTCAATGGGTATGAGTCAGGATCTTGCTATGAATATATTGGAATATGCCTGACCATTGTTTCTTTCATTTGTCATTGGAGATGACATATTAGACTGAATTTACATCTAGGTAGGGAGTATGGTTTAAGAACCAACTTCCTCTGCAGTAATTGCTTGTCGTTCTGGTCCCTAATATAACATGCATGCATATGACAGATGATGCCCCAACACACCCCACAAAAATTTCTAGCCTGTAACGTTCATCAAGCCTTCTGGTTTTATTTTTCCATAACCTTGTTGCTATCCTAAAGACTTATTTCGATGATAATTCTAGGTTTTCAAGGCTTTTCTCAATCCTCACCAGAGTTAATCTTTCCCTTGGTAGATGTATTCTGCTGCTGACCCTCATAGTTTTCTTCTTCCTGTCAGGGCCTACGGAAATTCCTGGAGAGCCACGAGAAAATGGATCTATTGTGCCCCCTGGTCGACGCTTGGTGAGTCCCTTGAACGTCTGTGTTCTTCAGGGCTTGTCTTTTGTTAAAGCTCGCTTGCTGTCAATGGAAATCCCGGCTCATGTTGGCGAAAATCCTCAAGATCCCATTCCAGTTGAGAGTGATTCTTCAGAAACCAAGACTACTTCCTTGAGACAGAGTGAGAGACTGGTGAGAATTGATCCCTACAGGGGAAGCTGGGGTCTACGCTTTCTTGAACTTGAGTTGTCTAATCCCACTGACATTGTGTTTGAGATTGGTGTCTCTGTACAGCTGGAAAACTCAAATTCTGATGAAAGTTGTACCGAATTTGGTTATCCGAAAACAAGAATCGATAGGGATTACACTGCCAGAGTACTAATACCGTTGGAGCATTTTAAGTTACCTGTCCTTGACGGTTCCTTTCTTGTGAAGAAATCCCATTCAAATGGTGCAGTCGGGAGTAGAAGTTCGAGCTTCTCAGAGAAGAATACAAAGGCTGAAGTAAATGCATCTATTAAGAACTTGATTTCTAGAATTAAAGTGAGGTGGCAATCTGGCCGGAACAGCTCGGGGGAGTTAAATATCAAGGATGCCATACAGGCAGCCCTACAAACATCTGTTATGGATGTATTGCTACCAGATCCATTGACTTTCGGTTTTAGGCTTTCTAGAAACTTCTCAGGACATGTTGATTCACCAAAAGAATCCACCATTCATGTTCGTTCCCCTCTATCAAAAGGTCCTGTTGTGGCACATGACATGACTCCCATGGAAGTTTTGGTTCGCAATAACACCAAGGAGTTAATCAAGATGAGTCTTAGTATTACATGCAGAGATGTAGCTGGAGAAAACTGCATAGAAGGCAAAAATTCAACTGTCCTGTGGGCTGGTGAGCTTCTAATGTCATCTCTGTCTCTCTCACACGTGCACACCCACACCACAGTAAATAAGAGTATTTCATTTTACCCTCTCCAGTTATTCTCAAGTTATTGGCAACAAATAAACTCCAAGTCAACTAGCCTTCCAATTCCTCAAAAATGAGATTCCTTGAATCGATTTTTGTGTATTTCCCAATAATTTGGAGTACAAGAAATTGTATACATTTGTAGCTATATTACTTTCTAATGATCTACCACATGTTATCTTGAAACATTATCAAGTTGTAAACTAAAAGAACTATAAATACTCAACGGGACATGAGATTGATTTTTCAGATATACTATTAAGAGATGAAATCTCTATACGTCAATTATAGCTACTGATCTTGCTACTGTGCATGTTTTGACTTGATGACAGGTGCTTTGAATAGTGTGAAGGTGGACGTTCCTCCACTTGAGGAAATCAAACATTCATTTTCCCTCTATTTCCTGGTGCCTGGTGAGTACACACTATTAGCTGCAGCAGTAATAGATGATGCCAACGATATTCTCCGCGCTCGTGCTAGAAGTAATTTACCGGACGAGCCAATCTTCTGTCGAGGCCCCCCGTTTCATGTCCGAGTAAATGGTACTGCATAAACTTTGTTATATCCATCACTAAGATATATCTGCCAAAACCAAGCAAATTGGTGGTTTTTGTGGTAAGAGTTTAGGGTTTTCGTTCGATCTCCACGATCATCTACTCTAAATTTTTTGGCTGATCGGACATAGTAAAATTGATATTCATTCGTTTTCCTAGTACTTTTACTGATATTGGTATTGGGTAAAATCTGTTATTCTGTGTAATTGCTCACTAAGGATTCAATCTGTATATTAGGTTTATATGGTGCCATGTATATTGAATGGAATAATTAATCTGTTGTATTAACCTCTCTGTGCGTTATGGTTTTATTACGAGTACGTATTTGGAGCAAGCATTGTGTACGTAGAGATATAAAATACCCACTCCCTTCAAATAAATGAAAAAAAAAGAGGTAAATTTTGACTTTTTATTTGGTCAACTTTATTAAACTCTGGTTTAATAAATTTATTTATCATTACAAAATTTTAAAAATTGTGGTTGATAATAGTATTATTATTGTACTTCACACGTTCCTAAAAATTAGATCATTTTTCCTTTTTAAATCGTTACAAAAAAAGTTAATTTTTTTTAATTTTATTTTATTTTTTGTGTGTGGAAGTTACCGTTATCATTTTACTCTTATTTGATTTTTACGTTAAATTGATGAGTTTTACTCTGTATTGATGTATTAGACAGTTGTACTATACAATACTTTAAAGTTAACTATATCTTATTTTCGCTTACACCAATAAATATTGTATTTTTATCTACAATACAACATATTATTGTTTTATTTTCCCTTACTTATAGTTTTTTTTTTTTTTTTTTGTTGTCATGAGGGGGTATAGAAATTGAATAAACTTAATACCTCACACTCTGTAAAATTTTAACTCTATCAGTTGGCTACCCTAAATTAACTTTTTGTAACAATTAATCAAGTTAACTTTTAGGATATTTAATAGTACATATATATGAATGCTTTTAGTCTTAAATTATAGTAATGCAAGTATATATTGGAACATAATAGATAATAAAGGTTAATCAAGCAAGTAATCATATAGAAATAGATACTTATTTTGAGATTTTCTTTAAAGAAAAAAAATCCAGTGATATTGTTTCTTTAAGTTCACCATGCACATTAACATGGGAATTTCTCAATCTCTGAAAAAATTTCTTCAACATTTTCTTAGGCTTGAATAAACCCAACCGACCCCACCGCCAGAGCCTATAACTTCAAGTGAGCAAATGTTGATTGGTTGGGACGTGTTGTTTCTTCATGAATTTAGTTACTAGAACCTACCGAATATATATATATATATATAACAAATAAACAATTTATAAGATAGATAACATAAAAACACGATAGTGCGGCAGGAACACGACACGATAACACGAATTGCCACCAAACGAAAATGCATAAGGGGTGACCTAGTAGTAGAGTTGAGGCTTCACAAAGTGTGAAGTTTTAGGTTCGATCCTTTCTCACGCCTTTTTAAGACAACTTAAAAATAAAATTAAATTAAGAAAGTGTATAAAAATCGAAACAAAAATATGATTGTATGATACAACAATTAAGGTACAAAGAAATCGAAATAGAAACGCATTACCAAATAAAATGGCATTTCTTTACAAATGGCCTAGTTAAACTCTCCAACATCTTATTTGGCCTAACTTATTCCAAAATAACTTATATGACATCTTTTTATTTGAAAACCTCAAAATACCCTCTTTTTTGAATGACTCAAACATAGTTTAAACGATTCATAGATTCGTTTAATTGAATCGTTTAAATGATTCACAGATTCGTTTTAACGATTCACGGATTCGTTTAAACGATTCACGGATTCGTTTAAAGGATTCACGGGATAGTTTAACCGATTCAAAGGGAGACGATGAGAGGAAGACGGAGGAAGACAAAGATAGGGCTTCATGGTAGTAGATGGGAGGAAGATAGATGAAGACTTACAAGATCCATGGTAGTAGAGGGAGACGATGTGGTCGGAGTCGGAGGAAGACGGCGACGATGTGGTTGGAGATAGGAGGGGGAGACGACGACGATGGGAGGAAGACGGCTGTGGTTTGAGAGAGGAAGCCGAGATTTGAGAGAGTGAGACTGAGTTAGGTTTTAAGGACTTTGGGGTATTATAGAAAGTTTGTGTTAATTTTTAGTCAAAGGCCATATAAGTTATTTTATCGGGTCAAAAGGCTGTACTTGATATATATACCACAAATAAAATAGACTACTACACCTTGTTATATATTAAGAGATCAAAATAGAAATGCCTCACGAAATAAAAAAAGATGAATTAATATATATATATGCACTTTGTTACTAAAGCGATTGATATTAAACAGAAATGCATTACCAAATAGATTATTATATAAGTTGCAAACACTCAGAAGACACAACTAAGTGCCCCCTTAATTATTTCACTCAAATGAAACTGCATGCTTCATCAAACAAACTTTAAGAAACCATGCACACAAAAATCCAACTACTTAGCTTGAACTAGATTAATAATGCAACATTTAATAAGACAGTAGTATATATATCCGCGCGCCGGCCGGCCTATTGCTTTTTGTTCATGGTTCTACTCAATCAAGCCCATAAACCTTTCTCACATGCCCTTAATAAAGTCATAGACTTGTTTAGGGTCAGCCAAAGACTTGGAAACACTCTCCTTCTCCAGACACCTTTTCGTCCATTTGATCAACTTTGGGCACTCTGCCTCTACACTGAACTTTCCAATCATCTCGTACGTATGAAACCAGGTATAAAATCCAATGAGTGCAACGTCCACAAACCCAAACGTCGTCTCGCCACCAAAGTAACGCTTGTCTCCCAGCTCTCCCTCCAGCATCTTAAGGCAATCTATGAATTCCTTCACCGCTGCCGCCTGTTTTTCTCCGTTGTTTGTCCATATATTACGTCCAGCATCGTTTAGCTACAAAACATATTCCAACATTTTGTAAGAATGAGAAATTATCTTTGACAATCATATAAACATTTAAATTAGTATTTGATTTATATATATATATATATATATAGGAGCAGCTCGATCTAACCAATAAGAAAACGCCTTCCCAATCGTTTATTCGCAACAAAATTGGATCTAAAATTGTGGTGATATTCAAAATTTAATTATTTCAATGTACGTATAGTAGTACTACTCTAGTAAACTAATAACAATGTTAATTATTACATGAATTGAAGTGGTTTCTTTATATAAGTTCACCTTAGCTTGTACATAAAATTAAGGCTTTCGGCAATAGATTTTCAATCTAGTTTTTTTAATCAGTGAGATGTGGATTTTGTATCTAGTTAATTCTGTAACACATGCATCAATTCCATACTCATATCAAATAAATGTGCATGCGTGATAGAGAGTGTACGCTTATAAGTGGCCACTTACCGACCACCAATTAACACTAATAATTATTCATTTACTTGTGGGTTGACCAAAGTGATCATTGGGTGGCTGGTATATATGCGATGCAATATAGAGTTTTTAACTTTCTCTCTTTTCGTTCGAGCCAGTTCTTCTTCTTTGCATCTCCCTATTGTTTTTTTTTTTTTAATTAATCATTACAAAAACAAAAATATAAACCTCAAAACCACTTTCTCAAACATACCCTTGGTTTCTTGACAACCAATTAAGCACACTTATCTAGAATTTAAACTCACAACTAAACACAAGAATTCAAAAGAAAATTCAAGAATAATAGAAACAAATAATCAGCATCATAAATCGAAAGAAAATCAGAAGCGAACCTTCTTGTCAATATAATCAGCCCAGAACTTAGCTTGAGCTTTTTGGTAAGGATCAGAAGGCAGCAATGGAGACTTATCATTCCACACCTCATCAATATACTGAACAATGATCAGAGACTCACAGACTGGCTTTCCATTGTGGATGAGAACCGGGATCTTCTTGTGAACCGGGTTCATTTCCAAGAGAAGAGGGCTCTTGTTCTTCAAGTCCTGTTCTTTGTACTCGTATTGTATACCCTTTTCAGCAAGGGCAACCCTGGCTCTCATCCCAATCATGCTTTCCCATTTGTCCAACAAAATCACCTCATCAGCCATTTTTGCTTTCTGCTGATTATTTCTTTCAAGATTTTAATGCAAGAAAATATATAGAACTTGTGATGATGGAGTGTGTGAGGTGAGAGATGTTAAGGTTGTGGGCCTTGTGGCTTCGTTGGGTACTTATATTATGGGCACGTGTTCCTTTTGAGAGGTTGGCTCAATTTCAAAGTATATTCGAATACGAATAATAAAGGTTCTTTCCAGTACTTCCTTAGGCACTAAATTATTATCTTATATTTAATTCGTTATACATATTAAAAAAAAATTAACTTGATTATTAATATTAAAATATTATATAATTTTTTTTATTGTTTATATGTATTCGGTTCATAATTAAAGTAAAAAATAATAATAAAATGATAAAAATATTATTCATAATTTTATATGTATGTGATCCATAATTAAAGAATATACAAATATCATTAAAATTAATCATAATTACTAAAATATTTGAGCATAGTTAATATGTTTATACCAGGTGTGGAGGTTAAAATTATAAAATTATGAAAAATTGTAGATATAATTTTTAAAAGTAAACTTTTTATGTAAAACATCCCAAAAATAAAATAGTGAACTATTTCCTTAAAACGGACGGAGTATTTTTTTTATTGATACTCAACTAATGAGTCACGAAACTATAGAAAATTAGGTTTTTAATCAAGGGTATAGTGAAAAAATATTACTAATATGATTTAATTATTCTATTTTTAGATAGTTACAAGTGATTTGAGAGTTGAGACATGTAAATAAAGTACAGTAATTAAGAGTCATTTGGAAACAGATGGAGTATATTAAAATTAAATATCTAAAATTCTTAAATTTTGTACTGAAGAATAGACCTATATAATAATGTTATTATGCCTATAAATATCTAAAATTCCTAAACAGTCTTTTGGAAACAGATGAAGTATACTAATATTAAAGACTAATGCTATGAGTACCTAAAGAGTATTAAATTTTTTACATCAAATGATGTGTCAGCTGATGTGGTACAAAAAAATAAAATTAAAAGTCATAATTAATGCATCACATCAGTTGCCACATCATTTGGTGCAAAAAATTTAATACTCTTTAGGTACTCATAGTATTACTTAATATTAAATACTACTCCCTCCATCCCTAAATTATTGTCTTCCTTTCATTTTTTAACTGTCCTAAAATAATTATTTTGTTTAAAAACTTTTTTTATGACATTATTTTTATTATTTTATCCTTACTTTTTTTCCTATTTTAATTATGGATCACATACACATAGTATTAAAAAATATATATTATAATAATATTAATAATTAAGTTAATTTTTTTTATTTATATATTGGGTCAAATAAAATAATAATTAAAAACCGGATGGAGTATACGAAAGGGATGACGTACACGCAGATGTCCAGATTATTCTATCAAAGGACTAAAGGTCTATATTACTCTCCACTGGCTTAATGTCATTGCTTACCTCACAATATCATGTTCTTTACCCTTTCCAATTTTAAAATATATTATATACTATAGTTGTTGATTCAATCGCACCCAGAGATAAGTTAATAAAAAGAATTACACCCAATGCTGCGATTTCGTTGCTACTCATGTTCGTCTTCTTCTATATCTCCCTCTAATTTTTAAGGTCTCTCTCCTCAATTCGGAAATATTCTAGCTCCGATCTCTTGCAATTTTCGGACGACATCACTCCCGAAGTTGCGATCGCAAATGGGTTCGTCCTATGCGACGTCAACTGAACCTCTCTCTCATCACCTCCGCCCTTGTTTCTTTTCCTCTTGATGTCGCAAGGAATGTCACGTCTGATGGGCCGAGTAGCTAGATTGTTTGGATATCTGGGCTGTGAATGATCTGTCAAACCAAAGAGCAAAACACTAGGTGAATGCAGGGGCTGGCCCTGCTAAAACACTCCGGTGTGAGAGTAAGTATCAAGCTCAGTTCACAATTCGGCAGAGTGTAAGCACAAAGCGTATGGAGTTGATCCCAAGCTTTTATAGGTCCATTTCCCCTTAGAATAGCGCCTGTCAATAACTCTCAAGTAGTGGGTATGAGTATTGGCGTAGTGGGTGTAAATGCTAGGAGTAGTGGGCGTAACTGTCGGGCTCAACCGTCCCCTGACATTCTGCCACGTTCCCTCACCTAAGCGTTACCCGGTCTCATCCCGCTCGCTGAATCCTGATCGAGCATCCAGACCGTTGCATCCTGAACCTTGCTCGTGAGACCTGCTCGCAGATATTCAGATAGACCTACCTAGCAGCTTGGCCGCCCAATGTCTGTTCACTCCATAATGGATCCTGAACCATATTGTGTCTTGGGCCCAAACTTTGGGCTTGGCTCTTCAGTGGCCCCCTGCTTCCTGCTCGCAGAGTATTCATGCTCGCAGTAGGAAGCATACCTGAGATCTTCTCTTTCCTGACCAACAGTGTTGTGCTCACTTTTCTTGGAAAATGCCGAGAAGAAGATGCGGATGTCGAGGAGAGAAGGTGTAGAGTCCATAAGTGACGGCCCCTGAAAGCGCCGGTTGAGGACTTCGCGTCTTCCCAAGAAAGTCATGATGGCTAGGGCCTAGGTCTGTGGGCTGCGCAGTAGGCCTGTGAGATGTACGGTAGGCCTGCAGCGTCCCCTCTCATTCTGACGTCACCGTTTGAAGTATAAAACCCCAAGGTCTCCACCATTTTCACACTTTTTACAAACTTTTGAATCACTTCCTTCCTCACAAACACTTCTTCAGACCTTCATTGCTCCCAGAGTCATCGTCAACTGCTCAATTTGTTCATTCCGCCGTTGAATCCGCCGACGCAGGGTATTCCAAAGTAGCTTAATCTTCCCGATTCCAGATCTTCCAATCTACACTTCGCCATGTCTCGCAGTAAGTCCTCTTCTGCATATTTTACAACTTCTTATTTATGTCTTCCACCTTCCCCTGCGATTAGTAAGAAAAACCTTACACTAGAATCTGGATCGAGGATCCTGAGCATTTCCTTGCTCGGGTGTTTTACCCCCTTTGCATGACCGACTGTCTAGGTTTTTTATCTTTTAGGATTTTCTATCTCTTATGCTATTCACCAAGTAGTGACCAGTCTATCCTCGATCCGTGTAGGTTCTGACTCCCCGCTTAGGCTGCGCGATGAGGCCACCGATTCGGAGGCCACAAATTCCCAAGAAGCCTACGAATATGACCGTGGCCAAGCAGACAGCAGTGGCTCCAGCCCGGTGATTTCTTCGTCCTCGACTAGCACCGACTCCTCTGGTGATAATGACCTCATCATCACCAGAGTGATATCCAAACCAACTGCTCGCACCACCGAGGAGGCAGGGACCAGCTCCCCTAGGCCTGCTCGAACCCGATCAGGAGTCACCCGTCAAGCCCCTCGACGAGCAGCATCACCCGACCACTGAAAGACCTTCAATAGTGATGACAAGGTCCAGAGGTGGTGCTCTTCTCTGGGGATCGACGCCAACAATTACCGGGTGACCGTAATCAATCCCGAGGTCGATCCCAGTGAGTACCGAAGCCAAGGAGAACGTATGGTGTTCTATTACGACTACTTCAGAGTCGGAATGCGTCTTTCCCTCGACCCCTTCATCGTCGAGTTTTTGACCCTGGCCCAAGCGGTTCCCTGTGATTTAATGCTGAACACAGTCAGGATTCTGGTGTCTTTTACGGTCGCCTGCCGCTTGCTCGGCTATGAACCTTGCCTACTGCTGCTGAGGAAACTTTATCAGTTCTCGACTGATAAGAGCTCGGGCAGAATTTCTGGTCGCAGCAAACCAGGAGCCCTAAAGCTGTTCTCCCCCTTCCCCAATAAAACTGACAAGTGGAACTGCAAGCCCCTGTTGGTGGAATCGCGAGTCGGTTGGGCGTTTCCTCCTCCCACCGCACACATCAAAGTCCCCACCTACAATAGGGATGCCTTCACGTCGGGTGAGAGCCGCCTGATGGACACTTTAAAGGGGGAGCTGGGTGCCCGGGATCGCGACCAAGAATGGTTCTTTGATTGGAAACCACTGGTCACCGAGGACCACTTTCTGAGGTTGGCAGGGGTGCTCCGGATGCAAGTAGAGGGAGCTATACCCCGTGTGACCATGGCCGAGGAGCGGCCTCATCCTGTCTGGGGTCGTCATCTGGATGACAGTTTCCCCAGTGACTGTCTGGCCTGCAAGGGTTTGGGCACAAGCTGCATTCCATCCCATGGTGGTCCCAAACTCCCTTTGATTCCTTTGTAAAACTGTCCTTATCATGCGTCTGACCTCCTCGTTTTGCAGGGTTGATGGACATTGACTCCGTTGGGGCTCACCGGAGCCAGAGGAAAGCTGATGCAGCCGATCGTCAGCGCGAGCTAAGCAGGCGCCCTCTTACTGCACTGCCTAAGGTCCCTGCCACCGACCAGCGAGGAAGGGGCTCCTCTGCTGCTGATAAGAGGAAGCAAGCTGCCCCCTCTAAGGGTCCTGCCACCCCAACTGAGAGGGGCCCCGCAGCTGGCAGTTCTGATGCAGCTCCATTTGTCGAGCTGGCGGTTACTTCGGGCAGCAAAAGAGGCCCAACTGATGACTCCTCTGCCAGCCGCTCCGTGCGCCCCCGCGGAGGTGATGTCAGCGGCAGCCAAGCCCGTCCAGGCTCAAGTGTTGGCCCTTCCACCCCCTCATGGAAGCAAGAAGGCTTCGTGATGCCCACAGACCGCAAAGGCGTGAGGCTCTGATGAACGAGCTAGCCTGCGTCTCCCGTATCTCGGGCATCGACGTCATGGCCAGAGGACACCCTGCGGCCATGATTGGCCAAGGGATTTTGAAGAGGATCCTGCCTTCCGACATGTACAGGGATTGCAGCGAATCCACTAGTGTCCTGCTCGAAAATGCGGGCATGGCCTTTTGTGAGGTAAACGATCTGTCTCTTAGTCCCTTGCAAACAATTCTTTTTCCTTCACTTATACTTTTCTCTCTTCGCAGCTCACCGGAACTCTGTTCCTCCTGGCCAACCGAGCAAGCGATGGGGCAAAGACTGCTGCCAGCCTCAGCAATGATCTCAAAACGGCCAACGAGATCATCGAGGAGAAGAATGCGGAACTCCTGGCCAAGGACAAGGAGGTGCTCGACAAAACTGGCGATCTGTCCAAGTTGGAGTGCGAGAAGAAAATTCTTGTGAGCCAGCTTGAGACCTCGAAGATCAACGAGCAATCCCTCCACTCCCGTGTTGCCCAGCTAGAAAAGCAGCTAGCTGAGGCTGAGAAGGAAAAAACCGGGTTGGTGGAGGAGAACGACCAACTGAAGTCCCAGGGTGCCCAAGTAAGCGAGCTGGAGAGAGAAGAGATTATACAAAATTACTTGGCCTCTGAGAAGTATGCTCGCGAGCTAGGCCAGGAGATGCGCCCATACTACGTGCAGGGGCTGGAGCACACTCTCCGCATGGCTGCCGGGAGCGGCCATCCCGGCATAACTGTTGAGCTGCTGGCAGAGTGGGGAGCGGCCAAACACTACGGCCTGGAAGCTCGCCGAGGCCACTCCTGGGTCCCATACACCGCCGATGAACTCGAGCTTATCAAGGAGGGAGACCAGGAGAAAGGCCGAGAAGAATGGCTGCCCCCTGCTGCCCTTGAAGTGAATGTGAAGACTGCCCTCGCAGCGCTCAAGGAGAAACAGTTAGCCGAGGATGCCGCTCGCCAGGAGGACGAGGAGGCTGATGAGGCCAATGTTGAAGCCAGGGGTGAGGAGGCCCCCCCTTCTTGAATCTTGTAACCTTTACCTCGCTGCGTCGAGTTGTTTTAATTTGGCCTGTGCGCCATCTTTCATCATTTCTTTTGTTTGTAATCACGATTGTGAGTACTATATAAATTTTGCTTTTTCTCAGTTCATTTGTCTTCATGTAATGCTAACGTTGTATTAAGTTACGTGCTCGAGCAGCAGGCAACCTCCAACATTAACAAGCCTTAAAATTAACTAAGTTACCTGCTCGGTACTTCGAACAGCAGGCAACCTAAAACATTAATAAGCCTTAAAATTAACTAAGTTACCTGCTCGGTACTTCGAGCAGCAGGCAACCTCAAACATTAATCAAGGACAACCTTCCAACTAGGGTGCACTGCTTATACTCAAGAAATTAACTAAGTCATGTGCTCGTTCTACGAGCAAGCGATGACCTCAAACATTAATTAAAGAGTTTGCTCCGCCCAAAAGGTTTAAACAATTATAAGTCTTTAGATTAGGCTCACCGTGAGGTCGCTCCGCATACCTCATGGTGACAAACTTCCCAATCGAAGACTCTGCTCGCTCCGCGAGCTACTCTTTTATTCAACAAAGAGCACATCTTCACGTAAAATTGATTCTCATTAAACTTTGAAAACCGAATTTACACTGATCAAGAATGATTTCAAACAATTCAATGGTAATACTTTTTGAGATGATCCGCGTGCCACGGATGTTTCAATACTGCTCCATCCTGAGCTTGCAACCGATAAGTACCCTCTTTAACGACCTGGATCACTTTGTAGGGTCCTTCCCAGTTCGGTGACAACTTGCCTCTATCCATCCTTTGCCCAGTTGCCTCATTCTTCCTTAGGACTAAATCTCCGACCTGGAATGCCCGCTTATGCACCCTCTTATCGTGATGCATTTTTGCTCGCTGCTTGTAGTTAACCATTTTCATTCTTGCCTCTATTCTCCTCTCTTCCAACAGATCCAAGTCTTCTCAACGAGCAGTGGTATTATGTCCTTCGTCATAATGTGACACCCTTAAGCTAGGCAGAGCCATTTCAACTGGTGCCATAGCCTCCGATCCATAAGTCAGGGCAAAAGGAGTCTCCCCGGTTGGCTCCCTTACTATTGTCCTGACGGCCCAGAGTGCCGACTGTAACTCGTCTAACCACCTGCCTGCTCGTCCTTCCAGATTTCTTTTGAGGGCATGCAGCACACGTTTATTGGCGGCTTCAGCCTGCCCATTCCCTTGAGGATAAGCCACTGAAGACTACCAATGTTTGATATGTAAATTGGCACAAGCCTCAGTAAATCGGTCAGAAAACTGAGTGCCATTGTCAGAAACGATTGCTCGCGGGATCCCAAAACGACACCAGATGTAGTCGTGCACGAAATTGATGGCATTTTCCTCGGTGATGTTCGCCAAAGGCTTTGCTTCCACCCATTTGGTAAAGTAATCAATCGCCACGATTGCATATTTACAATTCCCTCTTGCCGTGGAAAACGGTCCAATGAGATCTATCCCCCACATGTCAAACGGCCAGGATGCCACTACTGGCGTCTGCTCGGTGGAAGGCACCCTGGGTATATCCGCAAATCGCTGGCACTTGTCACATTTCTTCACATAGGCCTCGGCATCCCTTCTCAAAGTCAACAAGTAGTACCCCAAAGTCAGTATCTTATCAGCCAGGGTCCTTGCCCCTGGGTGACCACCACAAACCCCTTCATGGAACTCTACCAGCAGCTTCTCTGTCACTTCTGGCCGTACACATCGCAACAACGGCTTTGAAAAAGATCTTCGGTATAAGATACCTCCAACCACCGTATAGCGAGCAGACCGCTTCTGGATGATTCTAGCCTGATCCTTGTCTTCGAGCAACAGACCCTGCTCGATGTACTCCTGAATCTCATCAATCCAACACCTTTGAGCCATCTCAATATCCATCACCTTTTCTCGCGCAATTGCCGGGCAATCCAGGTATTCCACCACGGTCGCCGGACTCAACTCCTGAATGTCCTCGGTAGCCATCTTAGATAGGAAATCTGCCCGCATATTCTCTGCTCGATCAATCCGCAGCAGCTCTCAAAATGCTAACTTAGCCAACAGTTCTTTAACCAAATCACAATACTTGGCCAAAGTGGGGTTATTTACACCATACTCCCCCCGAACTTGATTGACAACTAATTGTGAATCACTATGTACAATCAAAGCTGATACGCCTATATCCAGTGCCAATTCCAAACCAGCGACCAAGGCTTCATACTCGGCTTGATTATTAGAGGCCGGAAACTTGAATCGTAAAGTGACCTCAAATTCCTCATCTGTAAATGGAGATACGAGGAAGACCCCTGCCCCACTTCCATCCTTACTCGCTGCACCATCCACGAACAACTGCCAGCAATCCTCTGGCCGCTCTGTCAAGGAGGCAGTGCTAGTTTCTGGAGTGTTGGTATCTGGTGCCTTGCCCTGTTCCACAAAAGTTGTCTCCACCAAGAAGTCTGCCAAAGCCTGAGCCTTGATTGCCCTTCGTGGCTGATAGTCAATGTGAAACTCCGTCAGCTCGATTGACCAAGCCAATAACCTCCCCGAGGAATCTGGTTTATGCAAGATTTTACGAAGGGGATGGTCGGAGTATACAACAATCTCATGTGCAGAAAAATAAGCTCGTAATTTTCGAGCTAAGACAACAAGCGAATAGGCCAATTTTTCTGCATTAAAATAGCGAGCTTCAATCGGAGTTAAAGCCTTGGATATATAATACACAGGTTTTTGGCTTCCAGCCTCTTCCCTAACAAGTACAACGGCCACAGCCTGGTCGGTGGCCGCCAGATAAACATACAAACATTCACCTACCACAGGACTACTCAGGAGGGGAGGTGCACCCAAATAATCCTTCAACTGCTGGAAAGCCTTTGAGCATTCTCCTATCCATTCAAAACTCTTGTTACCCCGCAATATTTTGAAGAATGGCAGGCACTTCTCAGCTGACCGTGATATAAACCGCCCAAGAGCGATGATCCGACCATTCAACCGCTGTACCTCCTTGATGCAGGTTGGCTCCTTCATGTCCATCAGAGCTTTGATCTTCTCGGGGTTGGCCTCTATCCCCCTTTCATTCACCATGAACCCGAGGAACTTGCTTGCTTGTACCCCGAACACACACTTGCTGGGATTCAGCTTCATGTTATGCTTCCGCAGGTTGTCAAATGTCTCCTCCAGATCTGCTATGTGGTCACGGCCCTTGGTTTTGACCACCATATCATCCATATAAGCTTCCACGTTCCTGCCCAACTGTGGTGCGAACACTCTGTTCACCATTCTCTGATATGTGGCCCCCGCATTCTTCAGCCCGAAGGGCATCATCTTGTAGCAGTATAGAGCTCCAACTGTCCGGAAAGTGGTCAGCGGTTTATCCTGCTCATCCATCCTAACTTGATGATAACCCGAGTAGGCGTCCATGAAGCTCAGCATCTCAAAACAAGCAATTGCATCCACCAGTACATCAATCCTTGGCAATGGGTAGCAATCCTTCGGGCAAGCTTTGTTCAGATCAGTGAAATCTACACACATCCTCCACTTGTCATTGCTCTTTTTAACCATCACCACATTCGCCAGCTAAGTCGGATAGTAAATCTCCTCAATGATGTCCGCGGTGAGCAACTTTTCAACCTCCACCCGAATGGCCTTCTCCTTTTCTGGGGAGTACTACCTTGGTCGCTGCTGGACAAGCTTGAATTCCATGCTCGCATTCAACCTGTGCAGTGCCACCTCCGAATTAACTCCCCTCATATCCTCCACTGTCCAGGCAAACACATCCAGACTCCGACGGAGGAAAGCTATTAACCTTTCTCTGCCCTCCGGTGTGGTCCCCCTACCCACCTTAATCTTCTGCTCGGGGTAGGCAGGGTTAATGATGACCTCATCCAGGTCACCGTGAGGCTGAAGATCCGGTGTTTCCCTGACCTGAAGAGTCTCAATCTCCATCTGTGGCTGCGGAGTATATATCCTGGGTGCTACTTTGCTCAATGCTCACCACCTCATCATCCTCCTCGACAGCCAGGATCATGTTCATGTCCATGGGAGTTGTTATGGTGAGCCTTTCCTTCTCCTGCACCGTAACCGTACGTTCTGGAGTGCTGATCGTCAACTTGTCCTTGGCCTTGTGGGTTTCCTCCAGAAACTTCATAACTGCTGCGGCCTACTCCTCAGCTCGCCAACCCCTCCTGCGGTCAAAAACTTTACCCGCTGGTGGGGTATTGAGGCCACCAACTGAAACTTCACCATTGCAGGGACACCCAAAATTGCATTAAAGGGTGAGTTTAAGTCTATCACCAGGAACATAATCTTTTCCATCCTGGACCTGCTCCCCTCACCCAGTATCACATCGAGCTCTATGGTTCCCCTGACAGCCACCTTATGATTAGTAAACCCCTCCAGGCATCCTTTGTACGGCTTCAAGTCCTTGTCATCATAACCCAGATTCTTGAAACACTTGTAGTACAGTACGTCCCTAGAGGCTCCAGTGTCAATCAGTACCCTGGCCACATCCCAATAATCAATGCAAGCCTCAACAACCAGATTCTTCTCGGAAGCTAACTTGCCTATGGCCAGCTTGCTTCTGGTGAATTGTATCGTCTCCTCATCAGGCCCCACACTGACTGGCACGTAGGGCAGCTTGTTCAAGGTGTATATCTGGGATTTCAACTGATGGAGGCTGGGCTCTTCCTCCAGTATAACATTCAGCCTCCCCCGACGCTCAGCATTTCCTCTCTTCGGAGGCTCCTCTCTGGGCTCCCTGTCATCCCGACGGTCTCTATTATCTGGTTGCAGACGGAAACGGTCTAACCTTCCCTGATTCAACAATCTCTGAATCTCTTTCTTCAACTGCATACAATCTTCCGTTCCATGCCCCACATCATTGTGATAGGCACACTGTTTTGTCATGTTCCTGCGACCATCAAACGCTGGGTTCAGCGGTTCGGCAGGCGGCAGCTCAGCACGGATTTCGTTCATAATGGCCTCCCTCGTAGTGTTAAGAGGGTCGAAGTCCATGCGATCATTTGCTCGGGCGCGATTCCTTCGCCAACCCTTGCTCGCCGTCTGCCCCGTCTTAGTTGCTGAATCCTTGCCGTCCTCCTTCTTATCTGCTTTCTTGTCCTTTTTCTTGGACCCCTCCGCATCTTCCTCAAAAGTAACGCACCAGCTCTGGGCGCGGGAGAACATCTCTGCTCGATTTAGCGGTTCCCGCATGCCGAACTCAGCCTTCAACCCATTTCTATTCATGCCCCCAATGAAGCACATTGTGACTTCCCGATCTGTCAGGTCATCTACTTTTTCGAGCATCTTCTGAAACCGCTCAATATATTTCCCAACTGTCTCTCCCTCCCGCTGTCTAATGCTACACAGATCCATTCTGGCCTTGGGAGTTACTCCTGCCATTGCAAACTCAACCAGGAACTTACTCAGTAAGTCCGACCATCCTGTGATCGATGCGCGAGGAAGCTTCCTGTACCAAGTCACTGCTTTACCCTGGAAAGTGCTGACCAGGGCCTTACACTTTGCCGCCGGATCTTTGGTAACCATGTTGATCTGGTTCTCAACTCCCTGCAGATGATCGCGGGCATTTGTCTTTCCGGAGTACTTATCAAACTATAACAATGGCACGTCGAGATCAGTTGGTGCGGCCACGATCCAATCAGCCAAAGGGTCTTTCTCCTCCCACGGAATTACATATCCTGGCCCAGTGCGGCCAGCCTCCAGAGCCTCCAGCCGTAACTGCATCTCCCGCATTGCCTCATCCGGTACATGAGTTGACCGCTCAGGCATGGTGGATCGTTCGGGCTGATGACTCCGCCTCGGAACGGAAGAATGATGATCTGACCAGCGTCCTGGGGATCTCCTCCTGGGTGAGGGCGTGCGTCGAGCTCGGTGAGACTTTTGCCCAGCGTCTCTACGGCTGTGTCTGGGCTGGGATTCCGCCTCCTCACTTCTCGCCCGATCTCGGCGTCTGGAGCCCTCTGGTCGCCCCCGTCCCTGGCCTTCTGTGAACACCAGGCGATCATGTATACTCTTGGCTCGTGCTGACTCCGAACATGTAACTCCTTTCCCCCTATCCTTAGCAGTCTCTCTGCGGGCACGGCACGTCCCCATGCTATCCAGATTGATTAAGTCACCCCGCCTTCTCTCCTGGCGGCCCTGAGACTGCTGAGGCATTTCACTTCGCGCTCCCACCGTAGCCACGGGTGGGATGAGCTGAGTCTCCACTGGAACAGGAGTATGTCCCATAGCGAGCAGCTGCTGATTCAGGGCGTACATTTGGCTAAGGTACACCGCCTGGTTAGCCAAAGCCGCTGAGCGAGCTGCCTCTGTTAACTGGGTCACCTCCGGAGTGGCCTGCATCTTTTTGGCATTTAGGTGCGCGCAGAGCTCAATCCGCTGTTCAGGTCGACGATTCACATTGGAAGGCTCGGCCCCCTGTGTAGAGGCTGAGGAAGTGAATCGCCCTGAGTGGGACAGGGTTGCCCTGGCTGTATTCCCTGGGGGAGGAGGCGGCAGAATCGAGCCCCCTTGAACCCCAACAGCCCCTGGGATTGAACTGTCCCCCACTGTATCTTTCCCGTTTCCAGCCATGCTAGCACTTGATGAAATATGCCTAAAACAAACCCAAAAAGACGTTCACAAGCTGTAAATTGTTTCCCAGCAATGGAACCAAACTGATGCCGCAAAGAATGTCACGTTTGATGGGCCGAGTAGCTAGATTGTTTGGATATCTGGGCTGTGAATGATCTGCCAAACCAAAGAGCAAAACACTAAGTGAATGCGGTGACCACGCTAAAACACTCCGGTGTGAGAGTAAGTATCAAGCTCAGTTCACAATTCGACAGAGTGTACGCACAAAGCGTATGTATGCGTACCTTTGCTTGGAGTTGATCCCAGGCTTTTATAGGTCCATTTCCCCCTAGAATAGCGCCTGTCAATAACTCCCAAGTAGTGGGTATGAGTATTGGCGTAGTGGGTGTAAATGCTAGGAGTAGTGGGCGTAACTGTCGGGCTCAACCGTCCCCTGACATTCTGCCACGTTCCCTCACCTAGGCGTTACCCGGTCTCATCCTGCTCGCTGAATCCTGATCGAGCATCCAGGCCATTGCATCCTGAGCCTTGCTCGTGAGACCTGCTCGCAGATATTCAGATAGACCTACCTAGCAGCTTGGCCGCCCAATGTCTGCTCGCTCCATAATGGGTCCTGAACCATATTATGTCTTGGGCTTGGATATTGGGCCCAAACTTTGGGCTTGGCTCTTCACCTCTCTCCTCCGACGACAAAGCATCCAAGTCGACGCCACTTTCGTTGCCCCAACGCGATCGCCAGCACCTCACATCACTAATTTCAGAGATCTCAAATTAATCATCTCAGATCTGGAATGAGACGGTGAACAAGGTTGGAGACGCCCAACGAGATCCCAAATTAACCATCTAATTTCAGTCTCTCTCTCTTTGCTGTTAAGTTATGATGACGGTAATCGTTAGTTTTTGAGTTGGTAAACTATTAATGGAGGTCGAAGGAGGCGGCAATGATGGATAAAGGTGGATGACATTAGAGTGTGTGTCGTGTGTGAGAGAGAAGGAGAGAGTGTAATTAAAAAAGTTTTTCTTTTCTTACTAGTACTATTATTTATGTTTGTCCTTTTTTGCTTTTATTGTTATATATTTACATTTAATTAAAAAAATTGCTTCATGTAATTAGTAAAAGTCATTAAGATCATAAAAACGTTTTTATTTTTCACTATTATTTATGTTTGTCATTTTTTGCTTTTATTGTTATATATTTACATTTAATTAAACAAATTTTATTTGCTTTATGTAATTAGTAAAAGTCATTAAGATCAAATAATTTGAGTTTTATTTTTTTATAAATTTTGTTTTTAATGTTATATTTATTTAAAAAACTTAAAAATAATCTTTATAAATAATTGCCACATCTTTGTTATTAACAGTCAAATCAATTATGTAAAAAAAACAGATTTATTGAATTAAAGTAATATTTTTAAAGCAAATGAATTAAGGAATTTCACTTTACTGAATTAAAGGGGTGAAGGGTAGTTTGGATATTTTCTTAAAAATCAGAAGGAAAATTTAACGTTAACGACATGATGAGAAAATTTCACAAAGAAATGCAAATTGAGGGGCCAGAATAAATTATTTTGAAACGGGGAAACCAAATGCATAGAACTGTTAAAATGGAGGGACCAAAAAAATAAAAAATTTAAGTCTAGAGTAAAAATAGAATCCTTTTCTTTTTTTTGTCACGGAGAGAGTAATAAGTAAATTAGCCCAATATTCTCCAAGGAAAAAGAATAGTCCTCGTTTCGTCAAATAAATAAATAAAAAATAGTCTCATTCGAAAAGGTAATTTTTTTTTTTTTTATGTTGTAAGTTTACTTCCGTTTCAAAAGAGTAATCCTATTTAAAAAGTAAAATTTTGTATAGGGAAAGTTTATTTTCACTACAAAATTTACTTATCAACTACATTTATCTGAATTAAGTTTGTACAGACGAAAATACCCTTTATTCTATTCAAATACAAAAGAACGAATATAGAATTGTTAATTATGATATATTCATATTAATCTTAAATTTTATTTTAGCAATAAAATTTCATACTTGGAAAATATCTCATTCAGATTTTGTAAACAATGCCATGTCTATTTTACATTTTTCATGAATGTTAATAGTTGAGTATGATATTCAAAATAGTAGGAAAGAAATAAAAATGCTTTGTTCATTATATGCAAGATAAAAAAATTTGTGTTGAGTTGTAACTTGATAAATATTGATAACATTCAAGTACATAAAAATAATTTTTTAAAGCATATCTTATTACGTTATCAAAAATAAATAAATAAAATCAGATTTAATGATGTATAATTTTACATGAAAATATGAAAAATATATATATAACTATGTTCGTTCAAAAATATATATATAGAGAGAGAAGTAAAAGTAATTTGAAAGATATATCGTATAATTCAAGTGAATGACTTCTTAAAGGGTTATTTTGTCCTAACATGAATTAATTTGAAGTGATTATTAATGAACGTACTGGATTAACATTTTTGTAGTGGAAGTAACCTTTCCCTTTTTTATATTGTATCTTTGTATCTCTATACTTTATATATGATTATTTCTACCACAAAAATTGCTAATCCAGTACATTCATTAATAATCACTTCAAATTAGGACAAAAAAATCCTTTAAAAAGTCGTTCACTTGAATTATACGATATATCTTTCAAATTACTTTTACTTCTCTCTTTTTTTTTTAACGAACATAGTTTTTTTTCATATTTTCATGTAAAATTACACATCATTAAATCTGACTTTTTATTTATTTTTGATAACATAATATGATATGCCTAAAAAAAATTCCTTTTTATTTTCATGCGCTTAAATGTTATTACTATTTATCAAGTTACAACTCATCACAAATTTTTTTGTCTTTTATTTTGCATATCAACGAACAAAGCATTTTTATTTCTTTCCTACTATATTGAATAATCATACTTAATTATAACACTCATAAAAAAATACTTAATTATATCAACGAACAAAGCATTTGTCTTTTATTTTGTCTTTTATTCCTAAAATAAAATTTAAGATTAATATGAATATATCATAATTAAGACTTCTATATTCGTTAACTTTTGTATTTGGACAAAATGAAATGTATTTTCGTGTACAAACTTTAATTTAGATAAATGTAATTGATGAGTAAATTTTTTTGTGGAAATAGACTCACCGTTTATATATTTATATAATTTTTTTTGAGAAGAGATTTGGTTTCTTGTATGACACATAAGAGAAATCTAATGCCATCGGAAAGAAAGAAAGAATTGGAAATCTTATGAGTTTTTTTATAGCTCAAACTTTTTTGATCAGATTGTTTTATTTTTAAATTTTTGGTTTTATTCCTTTAATTTTTTTTTAAAATAAACAAAAAAGAAAGTATGTCTATTTTTCTAGTTCAGAGGATTCCCCGGCTCTGCCAAAATTTGGTAATCTAAAGAAAGAATCACGATAAATTCTTGGTGTATGGATCCATATTTAACCTTGGATTGGATCTTTTGACAAATATATATGGTGATCAATATGGAAATATCAAGATCCAGTATTATATATATGTAAATATATACAGAGACTTTCTTCGCCATGTTCTAGGTGAAACAATGGAGAAAATCGTTTTTGGAGAATCCAGGCTTGAGCAGCTACCCTCTGTTATCCTCTTTGTTATCTTCTCTGGACTTGATGTCAAAACTACACATAGTTGCAAATGTGTGTGTAAAGCCTTCCGCTATTTGATCTCTCGATGGATTTTCGATCCATCTTTCGTTCAACCCGTCCTCGAAAACTCACGTATTGCCTTCATGATTCAGACCAAAGATCGTCGCTCGGGATCGACAAACTTCCGAGTTTGCATGGCTGACCTTGAGAAGACTAATGTCCGTGGAAGTCGAGACCCCTGCCGTCCCCGCTGTAGCACTGTGACCACCACCAAGATTGATGCAAACCTCCTAGTACTTGAAGGACAGTGGGACTTGTTTGGCTCTTGCAACGGGTTGCTTCTACTGCGGCATGGGCCTCTTGACGGCGAGGATTGTTATTACGTATGCAATCCTTTATTGGGCGAGATGGTTAAAGTTGCATCATACACAAGAGAACCTACTGTGGCCGATGAGGTTTTCGGGTTGTGCTTTGATTCAATGGCTAACTATTATGCAGTATTACGAATTAAGCGATTTTCCCACCATATTATGAAAAAGCCGGCTGCTGAGATACATGTGCTTGGGACTGATACTTGGAGAAGTATCGGCAATGCTCCTTATCCGTTTAGCAAAAGAATCGATGATGTCCGGCTAAACGGAGCTCTTCATTGGCTTTCTCGTGTTGGCCGAGGTGAGGTTTCAATATGTCATTTCCACGTCGGGAACGAGGAATTCAGGCCAATCGCTCCTCCTCCTCTTCACTGCTCAAGTGCTGGAGCATCCTTTGAACTGGGAGTGTTGTGGGATTGTCTCTGTCTAGGTGAAACTCTAGGTTTCTCTTCTGATGATGATGGGCCTCATTTCTATCTTTGGGTCATGATGTGTTATGGACATGAACAGTCTTGGAATAAAAAGATTTCCGTAAGTAGAATCTCAATTCCAAATGCATATCCATATTATGTGTTCTCATCTCCAAAACTCCAGCCCATTTCGACTTTAAAGAATGGAGAGATTTTGATGTTGTGTTGGGGCAACCGTCTAGTTTGTTTCAATCCAACCACAATGGGTTTTTTGGGCATAGATTTTGATGTGGGCTTTAGAGGTTACAATATCGATGATGCTGCCGAGGATGTTATTATCGTATATCCGTGTGTTCCGAGCTTTGTTTCGCTCGGGAAAGGATCCTCCCGAGAAGAGAGCGAGCGTGTGGTTTGAGACTTGAATAAGTTTAGCTAACATATACAATCTGGTAGAAGTTATGCACATGTGGCGCACATCCAGCGGTTAAAATAGGAGATAGAACACTATTTTGGAATAGAGGATCCGATTTGAGAAGCTAGTACAATTTTGTGTTATCTTAATGAGTCTACTTTTGATGTGTTAGTACAACATAAGAACTCTTCATAAATTTTTTTGGTGCGATCTGTTTGATTTTATGATTGTATTTTATTTTGTCACATCACTCATAGATGGCATCGGTTTCTCTATAGTTGGTTTGAACACAAAGGCCCATTGATATACATCAAATGAACATCTTAACACGCAAATATATATATGAAATTACTGGCAGCTCCCCTTTTTAAAAAGTTTAACCCCTAAAATTCACCATTTTTTTTCTTAATCGAAAAAAGACATTTTGATAATTTTCTTCCTAAAATGTCCCTATGCAACATAAACACTCTTTTATTTTAGAGATTCGTTAAAAAAAAATACACACACACACAAACATAAAAAACATTTAGTTACATCAAAAGAAACTAAAAACTTGTAAACAATTTCATGTTGTTAATATAATCTTCCCTCATGTTTGGGGATCAATGCCTAGAACACGAATTTGATCAAATTCGAATTTTCTGAGTTCATCCCGTTTTTACTTGTTCTTGGGCTGTTTTGGCCACTTTAATCTATGTTTTAAGCTTCGAATTTGTTTAAAATCAATCACATATTGTTATCCTAACTTAGTACTATATTTGTGCATAATTTTTCTACAAAAAAAAATACTATTTTCGATATCCAAATTGAGCTTGGTTGTGTGCTGTCCAAAAATAGAGAGATATTCTTGGATTGATTTTGAGATTTTAATCAATGATTTGAGTTTTAATTCACCAATCGCAGTATGCTGGGCAATGCAACGGGGATTGACCTGCCCGGTCAGGTCGTAGGGGTCAAGGGGACAGCGTCCCTCGTGGGGGTTCGGGGGCAACCGCCCCCGAAAGGTAAATGAAAATCAAGTCCCCTTCAGCAATTAAAATTCAAACAGCGCCTTGATTGCTCATTGCGATGCCTTGGTTTGTTCATCGCGATGCCTTGGTTTGCTCATCGCGATGCCTTGGTTGCTCATCGCGATGCCTGTGTTTCTTATCGCGATGCCTTAGTTGCTCATCGCGGTGCCTGTGTTGCTCATCGTGATGCCTTGGAAAATCAAGTCCTCTCCAGCAGTTGAAATTCAAACGGTGCCTTAGTTGCTCATCGCGATGCCTTGGTTGCTCATCGCGATGATTAACCCACGCGATACCTTGAATTACTCATCGCGATGCCTTGTGTTACTAATACGCACGTGTTTTTCTTTTATTAATGGCATAATCGTCTTTTCGCCCCAAAAATATTTTTTTTCGGTTTTAAAAAAAGATGACTGAACTGGAGCGATTACAAATGTTTAAAAAAGGACCGGCCTGTAATTCACCCAAATATATATCAATCATTAAAAGGTATGTATTGGGCAAGTAAGATATTTAAAAATCCCTAACTTTGTTCCAAGAGAGATGGGAAGAAGAACACATGAAAACTAACTGAATCACTTGGAGCATAGATTATCAGTATTTTACGATACACAATATGTATCCAACGCTACGATACGAAAATGGGGTAATCAATACGTACCTTATGTGCATATCTCATTCGACAACGTATCCGATGATACGTTATTTGTATATTGCGATACAATAGCATATCACGTGATACTTTGTTGTATTGAATAATATTTAATTGTAAATTAGTGAAAACACAATTTTTAAGTCTTAACTTACAAATATTATAGTCCTAATCATTATATTTGTCAAAAAAATTTAATGAATATAATTATATTTACTTAATTTCTTACTTTCGTGTGTGTGTGTGTATATATATATATATATATATATATATATATCATAATCTTATATGGAATATCTAAAAAAAAAATTGTGTATTTCTATATACAAAACATATTTTACAATACATAGAACGTATCCTGATACGAATCATGAAAATGAAATTAAGATACTCGATACGTATCCCAATTTAATAACAGGAAATTACTGACCGGTCCACTTTCTGAAACTTTTTTTCTCTCCAGTCCACCCTTTTTTTTTTAATCCGCTAAAAGGCACTTTGAGAATTTTCTTCCTAAAATGCCCTCAACAACATCGTTGCTTCAGATTTGAGGTTCGAACTGATGTATAAATGATTTCATGTTGTTAATATAGTCTTTCCTTATGTTTGGGTATCAATTTCCATGCATAGAACACGAATTTGATAAAATTCGAATTTTTTGAGTTCATCCCATTTTTCTTTGTTCTCTTGAGCTGTTTTGGCCACTTTAATCTATGTTTTAAGCTTCGAATTTGTTTAAAATCAATCCCATATTGTTATCCTAACTTAGTACTACATTTGTGCACAATTTTTCTACAAAAAAAAAAAAAAATACTATTTTTGAGATACAAATCGAGCTTGGCAGTGTGCTGTCCAAAAACAGAGGGAGATGTTCTTAGACTGATTTTGGGACTTTAATAAATGATTTAAGTTTCAATTGTGTATAATATCAATACCATACTGTTATAGAAAGTCAATACCATGTTTATACGTAAATTTTTCAACCAAAAACAACCATTTTGATCGATTTTGATATTATATTAAATTGGGCATCAGGATGCCTTAAATTGGGCATCGAAATGCTTTAAATTGGGCATCAAGATGCCTTTAATTCACCAATCGTAGTATGCTGGGCAACGCAACATGGTCAAGTTGCAGGGGTCGAGGGGACAGCGTCCCTCGTGGGGGTTCGGGGGCAACGCCCCCGAAAGGTAAACGAAAATCAAGTCCCCTCCAGCAGTTGAAATTCAAACGGTGCCTTGACTGCTCATCACGATGCCTTGGTTACTCATCGCGATGCCTTTGTTTCTCATCGCAATGTCTTGGTTACTCATCGCGATGCCTTGGTTACTCATCGCTATGATTAACCCACACGATGCCTTGGATTACTCACCGCGATGCCTTGGGTTACTGATGCGCTCGTGTTGTTCTTTTATTAATGGCATAATCGTCTTTTCGCCCCAAAAATGTTTTTTTCTGATTTAAAAAAAAGATGAGTGGACTGGAGCGATTACAAATGTTGAAAAAGGGACCGGCCTGTAATTCACCCAATATTCAAGGAGAAATTGTGGGAAGGTCACCTTTTTGGAATTTTCAACCGATTTAGTGGCTTATTTTTGTTTCCAATCGCTTTAGTCTATTGTACATGATAAATTGACTAATTGTTTCTAAACTGTCCCTGTAACAACCTAAACAATGTTTTAAGCATTGTCTTCCTTTAATCTTCTCATCTATATTCTCCCTTCCATTGCAATCATTTTTTACTTTGCCACAGTCTTCATCTCTCTTTCTCAATTCGTTCCATGTCCAGTTCATCATTAAAAAACAAGACCAGTATAATTTTTAAAATTATTTTAGTTCTCTGTCTTTGTTGTCTCAATATTGTACATCGCGATGCACAATAATAGTAATATGGCGGTAACACTGTTTCTGATCATAAGCTTATCACAGCAATATGATGAAATAATTCAAGTCTGTAAAAGGGAAGTGGTTGAGGAAATAATTAGGGATTTTGAAGCAAGAAAGGAAAATAGGAAACATGAATGATGGAGTAGAACGAGAAATAAACGGGTTTGAACAGCAAAATGGAGAGAAAACAAGGAGCTTGAGGTCTCTTAGGCATCCCCATGAGAATGTGATAATATAAGTCTTTCTTTCTGAATATGGTGAATCTAATTTGTTGGAATGGTGGGCTTTTTGGAGCTGGGGAGTGATATGTGGGTTGTAATGTTGTGGATCACGATGCATAAAAAAAATTTATAGTACAACTTTGTGCATCGCGATGAACATTTTTTGTGCATCAAAAGTGTAATATTGTGCATCACGATGCACAAAAATAGTACTTTTTAGTAGAACTTTGTGCATCGCAATGCACACTTTGATGCATTGCAAGTGTAATAGTAATATTTTGTGCATCGCAATTCACTTTTGATGCATCGCAAGTGTAATGTTGTGCATCGTGATGCACAAAAATAGTAATATGGCGGTAACACTATTTCTGATCATAAGCTTATCACAGTAATATGGCACAAAAACAGTAATGATGAACTGGGAAAAAATAGGAAGAGAAATGGACGAGATGCGGTAAAAAAGATTGCAAGAAGGAAAAAAACAAATGGAAAACAAAGAATATGGTGGAAGATCACTGCCATCGGTTCAAGCGATATGGTTTCATTTGAAGAAGTGAAGGGTATAATAGCAACGCAGAGCAAGGATAATGACGCAGATGTATCACAATCAACAGACGATGAGTTCCTACGATTAGATGATTTCAAATTTAGGAACAAAGTAATACTAAATGGTAACGAGTTGTGGGATTGGTTGGGGATTCAAGTTTGTAAAAGGGAAGTGGTTGAGGAAATAATTAGGGATTTTGAAGCCAGAAAGGAAAATAGGAAACATGAATGATGGAGTATAACGGGAAATAAACGGGTCAGAACAGCAAAATGGAGAGAAAACAAGGAGCTTGAGGTCTCTTAGGCATCCCCGCGAGAATGTGATAGTATAAGTATGTCTCTCTAAATGTGGTGAATCTAATTTGTTGGTGTTAGTCCCGAAAGGCTCAAATAGTCTAGATGGAGGGTTGAATAGTCTATGTCTAAATTTAAAACTTTTATAAATTTTACTTCACAAAGTAACAAATGAGTTTGAAAATAGGTTACAGCGGAATAAACTGTGAAGTATAGGACAAGTCAGAATGATGTCTTATACACAAGATTAGCCGTTCTCCTGGGCAGATTGGAAACTGGAAGTTCTCAAGTGAAAATCAAACTCAAGTGTAGGAAATTAAGAACAAATAGTTGAAGTGGTTCACACTATGAATAAGTGCTACGTCCACTACTAAAGCGGTCAACTTTGGATTTAAAAAGTGCACTATGTTTTCCACTAAGATCGTTTACAAAAGATCACTTATGGATCGTGTACAAAATATTTGACCAAGTGTTTCAGTGCGAGTTATAATCTAGAAAGATTAAACTCTCGTGTGCCTTGAATGCTTAGAATCACAATCAATGAAGAGCAGTAAAGACTAGAATCTAAGAACAACGCTCTTCACAGAATGTTTGATGGAATGTTTCTTGAAGCTCTTGAATTCACTTGGAGTTATGAAGCTTTAAAGGTTGTTGAGATATATAGAATATACAAGGTTGTCTTCAATGCTTCATGTTGCCTTCTATTTATACTTGGAGATTGATCCTTGGAGCCGTTGAGGAAGATTCAGACTTAGGAGATTTGAATTAGGTGCATTTAATGCAAAGTGACATGCATTAAATGCCCTAAACTGGTTGTTGAATCCTGATTGGTGAACTGCGGCTTCCTAGGTAGACTCCACCTGTGCCTGCAAGCTTTGCCAAAAATAGGTAGACAAGGTGTTGCTTGCAGAGTGTCCTTTCTGGGAAGATAGCCTAAATGGAAAGGTTCAATTAATGAACCACGTGGTATTATCGTTACACCAAAGTCAAAGAGTGACTTTGCTGGTAACAAAGGCAGATCTTCAGGACAAGTCTTCATCAGTCGTTCTTCAGATCTTCACACATTGCCGATAAAGCTTGGCCGGTAAGTACTGACTGAAGTCTTGAAGGATACTGCTGGTAGGGGATGGTTGATAGACAACAGCCATCACCTGCAGGAGTTGGCTAGTACAAAACAATTAATCCTAAGCTATTACAAGGGATGAGTCTAAGTACAAGTTACCACACCACTTGACATGCGACCCAGTGGTCACTTCTAACATAGACTTGGTGATGGATACAAGAAAATCTAAATAGTATACAACAATATCCTCCTATTTGCTTATGTCCATTACCTCTAAATACATTTAAGCTAAGAATGTCCGAAACTAGTAATAGCATGCTTAGAGATATTATTATAAGCAGACATGCCCTAGTTTGGACTTACAGAATAGCCAATGTATTTAGATTACAAAGTGTTTAGAGAATAAGGAAAATTAAGCACAAACACTTGTAATAAAACTGAATTTAAAGACAGACAAGTATAAGCAGTTATAAAAGTATGTCTTTAAACTAGAGGTTTAAATTTCATGCACACAGAATAATCAATTAATCAAAAAGCATGAAATAGAAAAGTTTAAAATATAATTACCACTGTATTTCAAAAGAGTAGTTTAAATATTATAGGGTTTAAACAAAAGAATAAGAGTTATGTAAGGTTCATGTTGATATGCTCAGAGTATAGGCTAAGGGGGGGTGAATAGTCTATATGACCTTTATTAAAAATTTCATCCTATTTATAAATTATGTTGAGGGACAAGGATGAAATGATTAATTGGATAGGTCATCTTCCATATTTAATCAACATAGCTGATATAGAGAGATTAACTGATGTGCAATCACCAGTTTTCAAAGACTGCTGGTAGAAAGATTTTGTTATACTTTGCTGATAAAGAAGAATTTAAGCAGCAGAATAATTAAGCAGAAAATGTACAACTTAGAAGATTAAAGCACCTGAAAACAAATAGGTATAAGTACATCATAATAGCAAACTTAAATCTTTTATTAGATGCAGTAATCACTTTCTATGACCAGATTGCACAACATATGAAAACATATATTACAGGAAAGATAAGAAAAGGCTGAATGTAATAAAATATGATTTATATTAAAATTCAGCAGAGGTTTACTCTAAGGTATATATGCTTAATACATCAACCTAGACTCTCTAACCTAACAATCTCACCGGGGAAGAAGGAAAGTGAATTGTGATACCGGGAAGACTTATAACCAACCCTCATCCTTTAACTCTCACCAAGTACCTTAGGGAAAGTACATGGTAGAGCAAAGGGGAGGCGGATGTGAGAAGAGAATATTATGGGTTGTTCAAATAACTAGTATTTGAACAACTGAGTGCAAATCACTTGACCAAAAGTGATGGCAATTCATTGCATAATCGATAGCCCTTATAATGTAGTATAAGTCTGCTAATATAAATGCAGTATGGATTATTAGGCTCTGGTTCTTCATCGGACATCTTCAAGCTTGGTCAGTCTTTAACGATGAGCAGGATGCTTAGTCTCTAGCTATGCATTTGAAGTATAGCTGCTGAAGAGACTGAGTCTTTCGAAGGAAGAAAGAACTCAAATCAAGAAAGGAGTTCTTGATTAAGCTAAGCTTCTTTGCCTTAGGAATTTTAGATTTCTCTCCCACAAAGTGTTTGTTCTTACATTTGTATTTTTTCCACTCTAAGTGTTCTTTTCTTGAAGCTTCGTATTTATGGATGAAGGATGAGAGATTTCTTTTATAGGCTGAGAAGATGAAAGAGTCGTTGGAGCTTGGATAAATTTTTGCCCATTGGAAAGTGTTGATTTATCAGATCATCAGAGTGTATTGAAGAAACTGTTGGGCAAAGACCTTCGTGTGAGCTTTGTCTTGAAGTCTGTCCGGGAATCAAGCTGAATGGATGGGACGTGACACACAGGCCTGATTGATAAAAAGCGCACAATGTTTTGGTCTTTTGTCTGGATGTGTCTTGAAGTCTGGGACCTAACATAGAAGAGGAAATGTTCAGCGAATAATAATGAAATCACAGATATCAATGCATATCTTTAGCTGTCAGGAAGATCTTGTAACGGATCTATTTTGAATTGTAGCTTGGAGAACGACCGATGTTCCTCTTGACAATCATTAGCATTCTTGCAGTTTTCTGATGGAGAACATGGCTGATACTTAAGTAACTATCGATATAGAACTGCTTAAGGTAAAGATTGCTGATGAGACATTGCTAGTAGAATTTTCTGCTGGTGAGAATGTTTGCTGGCGCTGATAGAGCTAATCCATATTAAAGTTCATCATCACTTGGTAGGACACAGACTCGGACATATATAAAGACTTCCTAGTCTAATGACCTATGCAATGTTTCAGTCAAGTTGCCACACTAACCGGTACGCAGCCCTTTTAGTCACTTGTGATTTGTGAAACATGCGTTGTAATGGGAACAAGCAAATCACTGTGTTGGAATATGCAAACATATATATCAGTTGTTTTACAGGCATATTTCTAACAATCTCCTCCTATTTGCTTGGGACCATTACTATAATTGACATATACATAAAGCTCTTAAAGCAGATGTTTAATCCTTAGTTATAACATACCTCCCAATGATTGATCATTTTATCTCAAGGCATGCCCTAAGATGAACTTACAAGCGATAGCGTATGTATAGTCATCTATTGCTAAGCATTTACAGACTCGATAAATGAAAGTACATATATAAAGCAATAGTTGAAACATTTTTAGACAATTATGAGATATAATTGATGAATAGGCGACAAAAATATTTTTAAGGATTGTGCCTTTCTTGCATTTATAAGGTTTTTACAAGAAAGTATTTGAACAGCAATTTTCCAACAGAATAAATTATTTAAATTATTTTAAGAAAAACTGTTTTGAGATTTTCTTTTTGATATGAATACTTAATTGAATTGATTAAGTATTAGAGCAGAAGATCTTAAGGAAGTACCTTTCTTGTTTTTAGAAATCACAAGAAAGTAATTTGAGCAGCTTATAGATCAGAGATTTAAGAGTGGCTGTTTGAATTTTTCTCTCGTATAAGAAATAGGGAAATATTTTCTTTACAGACAGGGAGAGAGAGAGAGAGAAGATCAGCAGGGGTTTGATCTTCTCCTCTTTTCTTTGATATACCAACTCCTTCTTAATATTTTACTCCTCCCTAATATTTTATAATTATACATCCCTCTTTTTACATTACTTTTTAATGGTTATACTTCTCCTTAATATATATATCTCCTTAATGTATATTAGAGATGTTAAAAGGGCCACGGCCCGTAGGGTTGGCCCGTTTAAACCGAAAAAAATAAGGTAAGGGCTCAATATTTTTGACCCGTTTAAAATTAGGGCTTTTTAGGACTGGCCCGTTTAACCCGCTGCCCGTTAGGGCTAGCCCGTCAGGTTTCAGGGTTGGCCCGCCAGCCCGCATAATATTAATTAGGCCGTAAAAAATTTAGGAGATACGTGAAACAACCACCATCAGAATAAAACCAACAACATTTTAATCTAAAGTCAAACACATTTATCCTTTGCACTTTTGGAAAGAACTGCTACGTAGAGCTATTACATCATTTATTTTGATAAAAACAAGTTGAAAATTATAACACAGCAATGTAAAAAAATGTCTGATTTATATTTCTTTTGAAAAACATAAGAAACTATCAAAGTTATGAATAGTTTATTGATTCACTATTTCAAAATATTGTTATATTATATCTTTAATCGTGGCCCGATAGTGGCCCGTTTAGCCCTAAACCCGCTAGGGTTAGGGTTAGGTTTGCAATATTAGTGGCCCGAAAAAATTGGACCGTTTAACCCGCGACCCGTTAGGGCCACAATCCGTTAGGGCTGACCCGAAACCGCTAGGGCTAGCCCATTTAACATCTCTAATGTATATGTCGTGTTGAAAATCAACAGCCTTTAGCTTCTAATCCATAGTTGAATCACGTATTTAATTAAAGGATATATACATGCATATAAGAGAGAAAGATTGAGAGAGATGTTTTAGAGAGAAATCCAGATCAAAAACTGACTGGTGGGAAGGGGGGTTTTTTCATTCATAATAGGCAAATGTGTAATACACGTGTTGTATAAAATACAACACTTGGCTATAAGTGATGACTCCCTAAGCCTATTATCTAGATGTTGCATATGGCCCCCCTGAACTACTTTCATCTCAATAGGAAGACCCACAATTTAACATATATTTACAACACTCCCCCTTGGGGATTCCTATTGGATGGTAATTGTGCCTTACATGTTGCCTCGTTAAAAACCTTTCGAGCAAAAACCCTATGGGAAAAATAATCTCGACAAGGAAAAGAGTGCAACGCACAATCCTTTCAATCAGCCCTCATTGCCTCGTGAAAACCTTGGCGAGTAACAAAACTCAGTGAGAAAAATAACCCCGCACGAAGGAAAAAGAGTACAATGGGATATAGGTACCTTCAGGATACTCCCCCTGAAATCTACAAGGGTGGGAGCTCAGACAATCTGCGTAAGCCAATCGCTTTTACATGCTTTATAAAAGTGACTTTAGGTAATGACTTCGTGAATAAGTCAGCGCAGTTGTCTTGACTTCTGATCTTCTGGATCATTATCTGCTTGAGCTCTTGTTGTTGCTGATTGAAGAAAAACTTGGGTGCTATGTGCTTGGTTTTGTCACCTTTTATAAATCCCATTTTCATTTGTTCAATGCATGCTGCATTATCCTCAAATATGATTGTAGGATCTTCTGTGGCAACTAACCCACAAGAACTTCGAATATGTTTAACTACGGCTCTAAGCCATGTGCATTCACGAATTGCTTCATGAAGTGCTAAAATCTCAGCATGATTCGAAGAGGTGGCAACTAAAGTCTGCTTTGTAGACCTCCAAGACACAGCTGTGTTACCAATAGTGAACACATATCCACTTTGAGATCGGGCTTTGTGTGGATCCGATAAATAACCAGCATCAGCATACCCGACCAGCTTTGCTTCTTTTATAGAAGCATAGGGATAAAATAAACCCATGTCCGTTGTTCCCCGGAGATAACGAAATATATCTTTTACGCCATTCCAATGGCGGCGTGTTGGTGTAGAAATCTAGCAAGCAAATTTCGCGAGATATCAGTCCGTGCATTGAGCTAAGTACAATAATGCGCTATTGCACTTAAGTATGGCACTTCTGGTGCTAGCACTTCCTCTCCCTCTTCCACAGGGCGGAATGGATCTTTCGATTTATCTAATGACCTGACTACCATTGGTGTGGCTGATGGCTTTGCCTTATCTTCATTGAACCTCCTCAACATCTTTTGGATGTAGTTTGACTGATGAACCATTATTCCATCTGCACGGTGAACTATTTCCAATCCAAGACAGAAATTTGTTCTTCCAAGGTCTTTCATCTCGAATTCTGATTTTAGGAGCTAGGCTGTTTCCTTAATTGGAAATAGTTCACCGTGCAGATGGAATAATGGTTCATCAGTCAAACTACATCCAAAAGATGTTGAGGAGGTTCAATGAAGATAAGGCAAAGCCATCAGCCACACCAATGGTAGTCAGGTCATTAGATAAATCGAAAGATTCATTCCACCCTGTGGAAGAGGGAGAGGAAGTGCTAGCACCAGAAGTGCCATACTTAAGTGCAATAGGCGCATTATTGTACTTAGCTCAATGCACCAGACCTGATATCTCGTTTTCAGTAAATTTGCTTGCTAGATTCAGTTCTACACCAACACGCCGCCATTGGAATGGCGTAAAAGATATATTTCGTTATCTCCGGGGAACAACGGACATGGGTTTATTTTATCCCTATGCTTCTATAAAAGAAGCAAAGCTGGTCGGGTATGCTGATGCTGGTTATTTATCGGATCCACAAATAAAAGTAAAACGGCAACCACATGGTACGGTTTACAACTTGGAAGCTTATGCCCCGCCAATTATACATGTCATGAATGAATTAACTGAAAATGTAAACGTACAATTTGGAAGCTAAAGCCCCAAAACAACCAAATAAATTATATATAATTATGTGTGTGTAACCAAATATTTTAACATAATGATATGCTATCAAAACTTGCCAAAATGCTCCGTAAAATATGAAATTGCACACAATTTCCATAAACTATAACAAATTTTCCATAATTTTAGGCGTAGCTTTGTTACTTTGAAATTTATAACACATAAAAGCATCAAATAATCAATTAACTATGTCAAATTAAATAAATAATTAAAAACTGATTTTTGGAAAAATAAAAAAATTCAGCTTTCTGAAAAATTAATGAATTATTTCAGCCTCTTTTTATTATTGTTATTAAAAAAAATAACTCATTTCTTTAGTATTAATATCCTAAACATGGAAATAACATAACCATTAACATTTTTAAAAAAATCCTTAACAATCGTGGGCCTAGGACTGCATTGGCAGCAACAACAACAAAAATCGAAAAAATAAATAAATAAAACAACAAAAAAAAATGCTTTCACTACCGAAGAATCTGGTAGGATTGAATAGGTATTGATTGCATGCAATGAGGGCTGATTGAAAGGATTGTGCGTTGCACTCTTTTCCTTATCGAGATTATTTTTCCCATAGGGTTTTTGCTCGAAAGGTTTTTAACGAGGCAACATGTAAGGCACAATTACCATCCAATAGGAATCCCCAAGGGGGAGTGTTGTAAATATATGTTAAATTGTGGGTCTTCCTATTGAGATGAAAGTAGTTCAGGGGGGCCATATGCAACATCTAGATAATAGGCTTAGGGAGTCATCACTTATAGCCAAGTGTTGTATTTTATACAACACGGTGTATTACACATTTGCCTATTATGAATGAAAAAACCCCCCTTCCCACCAGTCAGTTTTTGATCTGGATTTCTCTCTAAAACATCTCTCTCAATCTTTCTCTCTTATATGCATGTATATATCCTTTAACTAAATACGTGATTCAACTATGGATTAGAAGCTAAAGGCTGTTGATTTTCAACACTCACAAATAGGAGTGGATATACAGGAGTGAAGGTCATGAAAAGTATGAGAGATATCATTTAGAGAACAGTTATATATAAGAAGCATTAGACTCGAGCATTTCATTAGCATACTAATCTTATGATTATGACGTACCTCTAAAATTCTCTCTCTCGACTAAGGTTCCGTGGTAGAGTCTTCATCATGGCGGCTGCCATGGCAGCCCCGCCTCCCGCCTCCCCCTCCTATAGCACAACCCTCCTCTCCTACCCTTAAAAAATCCTTTGCCTCAGTGTTGTCCTCTAAAGATACGGCTCCTACTTCTATTCCCATTACTCCGCCATCTTCTTTCAAGGGGGAGCCGGCAGTAAAATTCTCTTCTGAACTGATTGATGCTCTAGTGGCTCCTTTCAAACATACTCTCATTGGTAAGTTCTCCCATGGTCGTCCTTCGATGGAAGAAGCGTGCAAGGCTTTTCATACGTTTGGCCTTAAGGCTGATTTTTCCCTAGGTCACATTGATGCTAAGCATGTTCTTATTCATATTAATCATGAAGCTGATTATCAACGCATGTGGATTAAAGATCAATGGTATTTAGGCAAATATCCTATTCGCGTATTTAAATTGACTCCAGATTTTTGTCCTGAGATTGAAAGTCCCATAGTTCCGGTATAGATTTCTATGCCGGAACTACCTATCCATTTCTTTCATAAGTCTACTCTTTTCTCTATTGCTAGCCTTTTGGGAACTCCCCTTATGACTGATCAGCCCACTGCTAATCTGGCTCGACCTAGTGTTGCAGGTATATGTGTAGAGGTCAATCTTACCACTGTGACTCCTAGTAGGGTTTGGATTGATTGTGGGACTAAGTATATAGGATTTTGGCAGCCTATACATGCTGAACGTCTACCTCAATACTGTACTCATTGCTCTCGTAAAGGTCATTCTATGGCTAACTGTAAACTTAAGTTTTCGACGTAAACTGCTGCAAAGGAGAAGGTTGGGCCGTCTCATTTGGACAAAGGTAAAGTTAAGATTATGGAATGGGTGAAAAAGTAGACTCAGGACCTCTTCTCTAGTGCAAACACTGATCTGAATCCTACCACTGTGGTAAGCCCTTCTTTGGCTAAAAACCTTATGTCATTGGAAGCAAACCCTAATGAGCAAGTTGCAATAAGAATGTTGCAGCAGATTCTAATATTGATCAAACTGGCAATAAAGAGGCTGAAGCACACAATAGTATTGGTGATGGTGACAGAACTATTAATGGAATATCTAATCGAGAAGAAGGTCATGTTGTCTCTGGAATCCCTAATGATATTAGCCCAAATAGCCCTGGTGCTATATTATTGAATGCTGAGAAAATGAATGTCAACAACTCTGATAAGTCCAACTATCTACCGGATGATGAAGAACATCAAGGAGTTCAGGGAGCTGTGGTTGAGCAGCCGTCTAATGAGAACACAGCTGATGATCCATTGGAGGATGAGCTGCTAGAAGGCCCTATTATTATTTCTCTAAATCGATTTATGGTCCTCCAAGATTTTGAGGATGAAGATGATGAAAATCGCGAGGCCTCTCATCTTGAAGCTTTAAATCTTTAGTCTCAAGCCATAGGCAAGAAGGGAAGGAAAGATAAAGTCATTCCTCTAACAGATAGAACAACCCAGTCTAAAGTGCAAGCCAAGTCCAATGCTTCTACTGATCTAGCTGCTCTCAATGACCGTTAACTGCCTTTTTTAGAATTTACGTGGAGTGGGCAATGAATCCACTATTTCTCAGCTGAAAAACCTCATCAAGCTTCATCAAATTTCTTTCCTTGCTATCTTCTAACCCATGATCAATAAGTCTTAATTGCCTTTAATTTGCTCGTAGACTTACATTTCGTTACCATTTTAGTAACACTTCTAGCTCTATTTGGGTTTTTATTAAATCCTCCTTTACTTGCCAAATTGTTTCTGATTCAATGCAGCAACTCACCAATCAGGTTCAACATTTTAGTTGCCCTCGACCTACGTTTATTAATTCTGTTTATGCTAAGTGTACTGCAGTAGAACGTCACGATCTTTCGGCCAGCATAATTGCTATGGGTGCTACTTTTCTGGATAATCCTTGGCTTGTGGGAGGGGATTTTAACATTGTTCTTGGTTCTCATGAGAAAATTGGTGGTAATAGTTGGGATAGAGCTGGAGCAATGGACTTTCAAAGTTGTTGACAGCTGCAGGTCTGTTTGATCTAGGGTTTTATGGCAGTCAATTCACTTGGTGTAATCAATGTGACGGGCAAGCTACCATCTTCCAGTGCATTGACCGAGCAATCTATAACTCTAATTGGATGACGCAGTTTGCTTCGACCCAGGTAGATCATTTAAATCGAACATGTTCGGATCATAATCCTCTTCTCGTCTCCATTGCTTTGAATACTGAGAAAAATAATTCTGCCTTTTGGTTCCTCAATGTTTGGACGAATCATCAAGGTTTTCTGGATGTTATTAAAGCAGCTTGGGAGCCTAGTATAAATAGAAGGCCTAAGGTTAAATTTGCTTCTAAATTAAAGGCCGTAAGGGCTGCTCTTAATGTGTGGAATAAGCAAACCTTTGGGAATATATTCCAGGCTCTTAGGACAATTCGTATAATGTAGGTGTACGAATTATAAGTGTTTACAGGGTCCCATAAGATAAAGAGTAATGATTACAAGGGTAAAATAGTAAAAATATTTTTCAAAAAATGAAAGTTACAAACAAAACAATTTTTTGGAACGGACAAAAAAAGAAAGCATGACAATAATTTAGGGACGGAAGGAGTACTAACAAATTAAATGCTCTACTTTCAAGAAATATTGGAAATATGAACAGTTTGCTTTATAAAACAACTAAAAGTCCTCTTAAATACCCACAGCTCACTAAAATAAGAAAACGAACATGCATTTCGGAGTAAGTTTGGCTCCATTCTAAAATTTAAGCAAAATTCAAATTTTTGATTTTGGCTCCTAAATTTTCAGATTTTCTTGTTCTTTGTTTGATTTTGTATTTTTATGGAAAGAATATAAAGAGATTCATCAAAGTGATTGTTAAAACACACAAAGTGAATTGTTAAAACAAATGATTTTTTGAGAGAAAGTAGGATGAGTTAAGAAGAAAAAGAAAATTAATTGTCAGTACAATGATTGAATTTAAATAAGGGTAGATCAATCTTTTTGTTGCACAATACTAAAATGACAATTAATTTGGAACAGAGGTAGTAATTTTTTAACGCCTATCACGATTAGGGGCTCTTTGGAATTTGATGTAAATCCTGGGATGCTAAAATATATATTTTTTTATTTTGGCACACTTTCATCTTTCACTTTAATGGCAGTAATTAACTAACAACTTTGCTAGGTTTACAACTATTTTTACAACTATTGTTATAACTAAGCTTTAATAAAGGGCAAAGTTGTTTTTCCCAAAAATACATTTACCTTTCATCAATGCATAGTTATAATAGTTGTAAAAATAGTTATAAACTTATCATTTTTCATTAACTAAACCTAATGACAAATGATATGTACCTCCTAGAGCACGTTCATAGGGAGAGCATGGGGAGCTTGGTGAGATTTTGAGAAACAACAGAGTAGCATAAGTATTGCTTATTTAGCAAAAAGTGATTTGTAAGCAAATTTTGCTCTCGGAGCTTAGCAGGAGCTTAGGATGTTTTTTTCAAAATAATTCCTCCAAAACGACGTACTTTAGGCTCAAAAGACACTAAAATTATTCCGTTTTGGTTCCGATTTTTACCAAAAAAAAAAGTCTCCTATGCACTGTAGCACCTGACACGGCACTGTAGCAAATTCTTTTCTTGCGATTTTTGGTCATTTTTTACCACAAAAAATCTTCTTTTTTTTTTTTTTGCTTTTTGTTTTTTTGTATTAAAGTACACATTTTTATCTATAAATAAAGATTTAGTTACTTCATTTGGACACCAGATACATTTTTTACGAATTTTTCAAGTTTTCCTCCATTTTCATCTCTTCAAATTTAATTATTTCCAATTTTTGGCTATTTTTTAACTACAATATATATATATATATATATATATATTTGTATTAAAGTATACATTTTTCTCTACAAATAGATACTTGGTTTGATTCATTTGGACATCAACTTATGTATTTTACAAATTTTTCATGTGTTTCTCTATTTTTATATAAAGATATTAAATTAAAATAAAATAAAGATGATAGAGTATGTAAACTTATTAGAGTTTGTGCATTATTGAAAAATAGTTTTTGTTAAATAGCTTACTTGAGTAATTTAATGACATTTTTATAATAAAATGATAAAAAAAAAGGAGATAAGCTCCCCAACGTGGGAGCTTCGTTGTACATGCTCTCACACACGACAAACTAACAAGAGTAACAAAGTAAGCAACTTTTAGTAGCCAGAAGTCACGCTTTGAACATATAACTGGCACAAGGTGTGTCAATAAGACAAGTCTGAACATGATCGAGAGTGATCCTTGAATAAAATATAACACTATGTGTGAATGTTCAACGTAACCATAAAAAAAGTCAGGTCCGTTTGGATCCCCAATTTCGTTATTCGGGAATACAATTAAAATTTTAAATTTGAATTGAATTGTAATTACAAATGTCTTAATTCCATAAAACTAATTCTATGCTAAAACTTAATAATTTAAATTCAAAATTTTGTTACCATTTTTTTCTCTGTTACTTAATACAATAACTACTCACCATTCTTTTGTTGGAAAAATGTAAAAAATAGTGAAGGAAATTGTGCATCTTAATTTGCAAATTTCTTAGTGATTCGTTTGTCGAATGACAATGATAATTGTGGAAATGTGTTCTACTCCGTGAGGACATCGAAATCATATATTTATTTGTCCAAAATGATGGTAGGATGATTAAGATATTAAGGTCTAAAGTAGGTGGGTTGAAGTTGGTAAAGTGGGTTTATCCCACATTGGATAGAAAGCTAATATAGGGTGAATTACAGGCCGGTCCCTTTTCAAACATTTGTAATCGCTCCAGTCCACTTATCTTTTTTAAAAACCGAAAAAAGGCATTTTTGGGGCGAAAAGACGATTATGCCATTAATGAAAGAAAAACACGCGCACTTCAATAACTCAAGGTATCGCGATGCACTACTTTGGCAACGCGATGCACCACTTTGACATAGCGATGCACCACTTTTTGCATCGCGATGCAACAAATTGGGGCATCGCAATCATCGCAGCGCGCTTTAGGGAACCAAAGCATCGCGATGCACCACTTTGGCATCGCGATGCACCACTTTTGCAATCGCGATGCAACAATTGTTGCATCGCGATTCACCACTTTTGCAATCGCGATGCACCACTTTTGCAATCGCGATGCACCACTTTTGCAAATCGCGAACTTTTGCAAATCGCGATGCACCACTTTTGGAATCGCGATGCACCACTTTTGCAATCACGATGCAACAATTGGTGCATCCCACTTTTGCAATCGCGATGCACCACTCTTGCAATCGCGATGCACCACTTTTGCAATCACGATGCAACAATTGATGCATCGCGATTATCGCAGCGCGCTTTAGGGAACTTGATTTTCGTTTACCTTTCAGGGGCGTTGCCCCCGAACCCCCACGAAGGACGCTGTCCCCTCGACCCCTGCAACCTGACCGAGCAGGTCGAACCCCGTTGCGTTGCTCAGATACTGCGATTGGCGAATTAAATCACCCAAGAACATCTTCCTTCGTTTTTCGACAGACACCGTCAAGCTTGATTTGAAGCTCAAAAATAGTATTTTTTGGTAGAAAAATTATGCACAAATATAGTACTAAATTAGGATAATAATATGAGATTGATTTTAAACAAATTCGAAGCTTAAAACAGAGATTTAAGTGGACAAAACAGCTCAATAACAAAGAAAAATGGGATGAACTCAAAAAATTTAAATTTGATCAAACTCGTGTTTTATGCATGAAAATTGATACCCAAACATGAGGAAAGACTATATTAACAACATGAAATCATTTATACATCAATTTGAATCTCAAATCTGAAACAACGATGTTGTTGAGGGTATTTTAGGAAGAAAATTTTTAAAACGCCTTTTAGCGGTTAAAAAAAAAAGGTGTACTGGAGAGAAAAAAAGTTTGAGAAAGTGGACCGGCCAGCAATTTCTCCCAAAAACAAGGCTAGTTTATATACAAGCTCCTTTCTTCTAGGGAGTAAGCTTGTATAGCATAGAGGCTCTCTCTCGCGCGCGCACCTGCAGGGGAGTGCAAATCTCAGTTCGATTCGAGGTACGAACAGTGGACTCATGTGCAAGCGCGACTTGCGGACACGAATGTCGGACCAAATCGAGCCCCTTAGACCTAGTCACGTTTTTACTCTTGACGAGATTAATCGATATATTTTAGGAGTACTTTTATAAAAATAAAATTATAATTGATATAGGCATTTGCTGACTTAGTGTTTTAAAAAAGTTAGCCTTTGTCAATATACACAAATTGATGATCATTTTTAGTATAATACTTTCATTTTAGAATAAATATTTGTTATCGATTTGTATATGAGTATGAGTAAATCGCTATTTCTATATTTTTTTTTTATTCCTAAAGTGTCTTTCAATGATATCAAATTGTTGAATTATTTTTTATCTCGCCCTTAATAAAAATATTTTAGACATATACTTGAGAATTTTTACAAAATAGAAAATAAAATATTTACATTGTTATATATGCACGATTTATAGTCTAGATTTCAATTAACACTAGTGTAGAGCCCGTGCTCCACATTGGTTTAATTTATTTTTGGGATTAATTGATACATTTTAGAAATATTTTTGAATAAAATTATCATTATTGAGTCTCTCTTTATAAAGATGTTTGATGCTTTTTTGGAAAATTTGATTTTAACATTAATTGATAAGTATTAAAAATATTTATATGAAAAATCATCATTATAATTATAGGCGTTTGTTGGTATTCATGTTATTTTTAAAGTATCCTTTAAGGATATCAAATTGTTGGGTTTCTTTTTTTATCTCGCACTTAATAAAGATATTTTTGAAGAATGTTTACTAAATTAAAAATAAAATATCTACTTTCAGACATATTGAAGAAAAATAATAGCCATCTATTTTTGAACAGAAAAAAATTATTTAAGGATTGAATATAATTATATTTTTTAATATAATTTTTAAAAATTATTCAATGGCTAGAAAATGTTTAATTGGATACAATAATTATAAAAGAGTCTATTTTGAAAATGTTTGGGCCTCATAAGATTGAAGATTTGAAGATGACTCATTTATGGTTCATTTCAAGTACACTTATTTAAAGAAGTTTCATTAATAATTTATTTCAACTGCTAGATATTATTTTTATAATTTACTATGCTTATTTAAATTTTCTTTTGTTTCTTCTTCTTAATAATAATAATATTATTATTATTTTATCTCTTCGTACTTTTGCTTAATTTCTAGACTCTAGATTAAATAATAGTTAGGATATACGTGAGTTTCTTTTGCACTATTAGTATGACAACATTTTAGAACTTTCAATTTCTCACAATTGTTATTTTTTCATTGAAATAATATTGTTGTTAACAGATTGTTTGTTGAAGTGGACTAAGAAAAACACCTCATTGACACTCTACATGTGTGGTTCGGCTACATCTTTGGGGCTATATAATTAATTTATATAAACATGATTTATACCGTAAAACCATAAATCGTGAGAAATATATATTAACCCCATAAGCATCCTCTAAACAAACCCAAATTAAATACCGTAAATTGAAAGATCAAAAAAAGAAAAACAAAAATAAAGATCAAGTGCAAAATAAAAAGAAAAAGTTTTAATACCCGAAAAAAAAATCATACCCAAATTTAAAATAAAAACTAAAATCAAATCAAAGCAAAATTAAAAATCATGAGCTAAGTAAAGCAATAACCAAAAGCATCATCTAAAAATCAAGACCAATAGCTAGAAGCCAAACAATAAAGGGTCAAACCCCAAATCTAAGACAAAAAAAAAAACAAAAACAAAAACAAAAAAGAACAAACAAAAGAATCAACGAAAAAAATATATTTTAATAACCAACATACAAAACAGAAATTGATGGCAATACCAAAATGAAAAGAAAAATATAAAATCAATAAAGAATCAAAACTAAAAACTGGCCATAATCTAAAGCAAAAACAAAAATGAAAACAAAAATCATCATCTACACAAAATTAAATTATTAATCAGGTCTAAAAATCAAAATTAAAAGCCAATAATCAAATCCAAGTCTATTAAAATATAAATTTTTAATCAAGAACAAAACTAAAATTAAAAATAAAACTAAAAACAAAATGAAAGTCAAATCTAAATTAAAGGTTTGACGAAAAGCTAAAGAACAATTCAACAACCATAAGCAAAAGCAAAAGTAAATCAAAAATAAAAATCATCATCTTAAGAAAAAGCAAGAATGAATCAAATAGCAAAAACACAATCAAAATTTTAGTCAAGAATTGTAAACCAAAATCGAATATAAAAACACTAAAAATCAAGAAAAATATTAGAACAAAAAACACAATATTTTAATTAACAAACTTTACAGATCTAACTACAATATGATCGGAGTCGGACCTTTTCATCAATAATAATGAAATGGAAGGCTAACCAAAATCCCTTAGTGACTCATATGAAGTTGATGCAAATGAAGCTCCATAGGCTGGTAGGAATATGCAGAAAAGAACTCCAAGAGCACACCTATTATATTCTCAAACAATATAATCCATTCAACTATTGTGTACTAGTGAGAATTACAAAGGTGTTTTGTGTTCAGATTATAATTGAGATGAACAAAACCAAAGGTTTACGTAAGAAGCCTAATAAAAGGTTATGAACAAACAACCGTCAAGATGAGTAATTGAAAGCATGAAAAAACAAAACAAATCTGGTGACTTTATGACTTTTAAAATTAATATATATCTTTCAACTTCCTAGCACAACACTATTATTGTTCGTATAATTCTTTGTAACCTACTATTAGCAATTATAGTTGGGATTAATACTCAATATCATAGCTATTCAAATTATGTATAATTATTAAATAATGACACAACAATCATCTAAGTTGGAAGTTGAAAGGACACTCTTGCTAGAAGGCTTGAGAATGCATCTTTAACAAAAGGATGTGAGGTGTATTCATATAATATAAATGGTTGAGTTGGTTTAAAGTGATTTTTCATATTTAAAAGGGCGTGGGTTTAAATCTCATTAGTAACATCAACTTTTTTCCTAGTTTTTCATTTTCTAGCCAATAGCTAATGTTCTTCTACTAATGTATTTGAAGAATATTATATATCACAATATCATACCTATAGTCCTTTAGCTAAAACTATTAGCTAATGGCATCCTCCCTGGAATTTCAAAAGTCAAGCCATGAAAATGAAGCTTTATCAAATTGGTATGAGGTGGCAAACTTACATGCCTCCTCACCAACTTTAAATATATATATATATATATATATATATATAGATTTATGGAAATAGAAATTGGTTGGTTTATATTATAAACATAACCAAGAGAAAAAGTGATATACATCATTTAATCAAAAATTAAAACCAAATTTCCAAGGGAAAATCAATCAAATGAAAAAAATCAAGAGCAGAAATAAAACAAAAAAATTTAGTATAAATTATGTACCAAAATCAAAATAGAAATCGATACGTAAAACCATAAATCAAGAGCAATATCAACCCCAAAAACATCGCCTAACCAAAACCAAAATACCAAAAAGTGAACGATCGAGAAAATAAAAACAATAAAGATGTGCAAAATAAAAAGAAAAAAAATTTAAAATTGAAATTGAACAATTCAACAACAACGAAACACAAAAACATAAATCAGACCCAAATTTAAAATGGAAGCTAAAATCAAATATCATGAGCTATATAAGTAAAGCGAATCCAATATACCATGATCTGGAGGAGAGAGAGAAACCATCATTCCTTCAAACAAATGATGTTTCACCTTACTTATTGTCTACAAAAGGGAAAAGTTATCTTACAACCGAACGAAAGGAGTGATGGCCATATGCTTTATAAGTTTTACAATACTAATGGAGATATCTCAAAAAATTGAAGATCAAACCGTTTGAAATATAGAGTGGTAGGAACCATTGTGAAAAATAATTAATTTCATTACAAATATGTGGGAGTTACAAATAATGGAGCACTTAATGAAAAAGTAATTAGCAAGAAGGGAGTTACAAATCTCTCTCTCTCTCTCTCTCTCTCTCTCTATATATATATATATATATATATATATATATTAGAAACCCAACTTATTGATTTTAGAGAGAAATTGAAATTAAATATGGTGGTTACGAAGTAGATATAACTATGGTTCATTTGAAATGAATTTCTTTTAAAAAATAATTAAATGTATTTTTTTAGAAGAATTAAATATGTTATTAATCACTTAAAAAAAAGTTCTGAGCGAGTATTGTCATAGGGTAATAGTAATAGCTAATATTAATACTTATAAAATTAATATTATTGAATATATAATAGTAATACCTAATACTATTAATAGCTATTAATAATACTTATAAAATTAATATTATTGAATATCTAATAGTAATACCTAATACTATTATGTCGTAGTTATATACTACATAATAATAATACCTATAAGATTAATATTATTAAATATCTAATAAGGTATAAATACTATATGTTAAACTTATTATTATTAGGTATAGTTATTAGCTAAGGATATACTATTAGTAATAATAATAGAGATTACCCTCAGTAATAATTTTAATAGGGATTATTACTCTCATATCATAACTATTATACTATTAGTAATTATAAAAGGGATTATAACTCTCGTATCATAGCTATTATACTATTAGTAATTATAATAGATATTATTACTTTGATATCATAGATATTATACTACTCCATTAGTAATTATAATAGAGATTATTTTTTTTTATACCAAAATAAAGATGATTTATATATAGATACAAGAAGAGACAAGTATTTGAATGAACCTGGATATCTTTTAAGTAGCCAATATCGGTTATAAAACCTCTTCATGTGAGAATCTTCTTCCCCATGGTATATGTAGCATTTTAAATAAATACATAAAATATAAATGGTTGAGTTGGTCTAAGGTGCATGTTTTAATTCAAAAGGGTGTGGGTTCAAATCTTACTAACAACATTGTTTTATTTTCTAGCTTTTCATTTCCTTGCCAATAGCTAAAGTTCCTCTACTAATGTATTTGAAGAATGGTATATACCACAATATCATATCTATAGTACTTAGTTAAGACTATTAGCTAATGGTACCCTCCCTAGAATTTCAAAAGTCAAGCCATGAGAATGCATCTTTAACCAAAAGGGGTGAGGTGTCACATCCTTAGGCATCCTCACCAACTTTAAATATATATATATATATATATATATATATATTTGTAACAACAAATCAATTACTTATGACCTTCATTGTCAGAATAATTGTAGAAACCGTTTTGGTTTAACAATTTAAAATCAAGGCTCGAGCTCCACAAGAACGTACTGAACATTTTCCAGCAACTCGACAATCATTATCTGCATATTGTGACTTCGTTCCTTTGGCCTCCTGCTGCATACAAAATTGGTGATACTGTCACAGCACAACGTCAATTCGCTGAAATCCTCTGATGCAAGGCAGTGCCGGTTCTTCGTTGTATCCTGTGAGACAGACGTCCATAAACCCTCGAAAGCACCAACGATAAGGGGACGAATCTGTTTTAAGGACACTGTGTCTAACACAGGCCTCGGATCGTACACAAACATTTTTCAAGAACGACAACAGATTCTTTATCTTGTAATTTCGTCTATATTTAGTCTTGTAATCTGTTAATTTCATATATTATTGTAATACATTATTTCTAACATCTTTCACCACCACCACCGACTGCAACCTCCGACCACCGCCACCGACCATCACCACCGACCGCCACCGGAACCGACCGCCACCTATGGCAACCACCTCCGCTAGTCACCAATCCCAGCCGCCACCCCTACCACCGCCACCGGCCACCACATCCGGCAACCACCACCGACCACCAACTCCGGCCACCGCTACCGGACACCACCAATTCCGGCCGCCACCCCTCGCCCGGCAACTCCGGCATCCACAGTCCCCATTAACCACCACCACTATATGCTATTTATTTTTTAAAATATAAAAGGTTTGTAATTTTGTTGTTAGCAAGGTTTGTACCTTTTCTATTTAAAATGACTAATCACCAAAACCACTAGGCTAGACTAGATATTTGAAAAGATCAAGGTTTGTACCCCTTGGTGACTGGAACCCACAAAACATCAAGAGTAGTTCCTCACTTACCACTTGGTGACTGGAACCCACGAGCTATCGGTTGTAGGTGAAGCGTCTTACCATCTAAACTGCACTTACTTGACAAATTAAAATAACAAAGATACGTGTAAAGGTAAAATTAATTGGAAAATGAATTGTAATAAGGAGCGAGATATAAAATTTAAAACTCAAATGTGCACATAATAAATAACCTACTCTTTCTATACATGCATACCTTATATATATATATATAAGTACATTAGTAGTAGTGCATGCATCTAGCATCAACATCATGCAACAGGAAAATTTACCGTGTTTGTCTCTATAACTTCTCATCAAATTCTTTTTTAAGCAAGAAAGGAATTGGTGTGACCTCCCATCAAAAGCCATGGGTCAAGCAAGGTTTTGGATTTTCCTCCTCTATCTTATCACCCATATTACCCTTGTCGGGTATTTGATATTCCCTCTAACATTCTTATGGAATTGGGGTGCGGGGGACTCTCGGAAGAGAGATTTTCCCTTTTTTTGGAATACGGGTATTTGATACTCTCTTTGTTTTATAATATTTGTTATTTTAGCTCTGAAAATTTGTTTCAAAAAGATTATCATTTTAGATTTTCAATGCATGTTTTACCTAATTTACCCTTGTCTTCTCACAAGTTTCAATAATTGATCCTCTCTTCATTAAATACTTTATCTTCTCCCAATGGCTATCTCTTTCTAATTTATCTTTTCAACTACTCCTAGCACAAAAATTAAAGATATTTAATAAGAGTATATTTGTCAATTTATAAAATTTTGTAATATGTGCACACAACTCTAAAACGTCAATCTTTTTAAAACGGAGGGAGTATTCTTTAGTACTTCTGTCTTTCTGTTAACCACAGTCTAGGGGTGTAAATTTAAACCGCCGAACCGCGAACCAAACCAAACCAAACCGAGCGGTTTGGTTTGGTTTTAGACTAGAGTGGTTCGGTCATGGTTTGCAAATTTTATAAACCGATCGGTTTGGTTCGGTTTGTGATTTTAGGGGTGAAACCGAACCAAACCAAACCGTTAAATAAATAAATATATATATATATAATATTCTTGTATATATATAATCTTATTCTTGTTATTAATAGTCATTTGATTTGTCTTGAAAATTTTGAATTGTTTACTGAAATCTTAAAAACCTAAGAGTAAAGATGGTAATCTCACGCCTTTGTCTCTCACCTCTCTCTTTTTTTCTCACCTCAACGCAATGTCGTCCCTCACCATCAGTCTGTCATTGTCCCTCTCATCTAGTTCTCTCCCTTCACCTCTCTAATATTCTTTCTCACACTTCATAGAATCAAAATATACTCTTAACCATCGTAAGATATCTCTCGACTTTAATGAAATTAGTTTCAAATTTCTTCTTCTTCTTTTTAAATATTTGAAAATTGACATTGACTTTTTCTTTTTCAATATCTCTTCAGTGGTTTTGGAAAAAAAAATTAATCAAAAAATAAATTTCTTTGAACCATAAAACCGAACCGAACCAAACCAAACCGAATGGTTTGGTTCGGTTCGGTTTCGAGTCTCAAGCGGTTCGATTCGGTTTGAAAAAAATGGAACCGATAGAAGACAGTTCGGTTTGTGGTTTTGGTATAAACCGAACCATTTACACCCCACCACATTATGTCTTCTCCCCTCCCCTCCCTCCAAAACCCAAACAAATATCTTTGAATTTCTGATCCTCACGCGCGTGTACATCACTCGCCTTCATTATTATCATTGGAGACAAACAAGGGTGCAAAGGTGCATTTCTAAGTCCTACATAACTTCTCTCCCATTTTTGTGTATGGAGATATTTCATTTCATTCATTCATCTTAATAAGAATTTCAAACATTCATGTATTGTTATTTTGTTCCCTAACATGCTAAGAAGGAGCATTTTGTACTACTATTCATAATATATATATATATCACATTGGAGTTTCTAATCATGTCTTTCTATTATCGAGATTTGACAATACTATTACCAGTAGTAACTACCCTCGTTTATTTATATTTGATAAGCAATAAAGAGAGTTGCAATAATCTCTAATGAAAAAAAGCTGAAAGACTTGAATAGCGTGTGAGTTAGTGTGTGTTCAATAAGCACTAGAAAAGAAGTGTAATAATCTATAATGAAAAAATCTAGAGACTCAAATATAACAAGCTAGTGTGACTAATTGGGTGGAGCATTAAGTTGTAGAAAGTGAAAACGAATTTAAATCAAATCATGCGACGGAGTATACATTCTACAAGTTAATGTCCTCACTCAAATTTTAGTATACTTCCAATTAAGTGCTAAGGTTGGTGACAACATAAAATACACAAAATTTATATATATATATATATAATCAGTTAAGAACGGTTGATTGGTTAAATTGTGTAAGCCGCACTATTAAGTACTAGTTTGTATCCTTATTTTGTAAAGAGTAGTGATCGGGTTATAATTTTATTTTCCAATTTTTTCATGTCAATCTAGGCAGCAAATATGTAATTTGTTACACATTGCACCACTTAAGACACCTAGAGTCCGTTTGGTCGAGCGTTTTGGCCAAAACGCAGGGATAAAACGCAGCTTATTTGCAAAAAATGTGTTTCAATACTGCGTTTTGAAAACGCAGCGTTTTCAAAACGCAGTTGCGTTTTAAAACGCTGGAATTCCCAGCTTTTTCCCAAAACGTAGGTTTTAAAACGCTCCTAGGAAAAAAAACTGTGTATTGAAGAGATATCCCAAACGTATTTATAAGGAAATACCTCCGTTTTTAAAACACTGCGTTTTTAAAACACTGCATTTTGTAAACGCTGTACCAAACGGGCTCCTAGATTGAGATGAAAAACTTGTTCAGACTAATTTATATCCTTATCAGCAACTCTTTATATATATATATATATATATATATATGGGAGTATTTAATAGTTCTTTTTTATTTAACCATCATTGTTACTTTCATTATCAATCATTGGATCAAATATTAAAGGTTAAGATTTAATGCATTAAATGGCTCACCTACTTGCATTAATTGCATTTTCCAACTAACCATTAAATCTCAACCTTTAATTTTTAATCCAATTGTTAATAAAGAATCATTGATATATAAATAAAAATATATATGTGTGTGTGTGTGTGTGTGTGTGTTCGGGTGGGTTGTGGTGGGGGTGGGGGGAGGAGGATGGAAGGGATGGCATTTAGTGCTTTTGTGGTCCTTGAAAGAGAGTTTCCCCAAGTGCTAATGTGGTCCAAGAAGAAAGCCCTTTTTTGTGGGTAAAGGAGGACAAAGGAACTTTAGTTAGGAAGAGTGTGGGCTATAAATGCCACCCAACATTTCTCAACGATCTTATCCAAAGGTTCCAAAAACCCAAAATCACAACCACAGCCATGAGAAAATTCAGATGAATTCAATCCTACTTAATCATCTTATAAATAATTGCATCCTCTTCTCATCATCCACTTGGCGAATTTTCTTGGAACCAATTTTGGCTATATTCCCTCACTTAACGTTTCTATGTCGGTTCAAATTTTCTTTAAGTAGTGCAGATTATTCTATCAGTAGCGAGTGCACGTTAAAAAAGCATATGTGAAAACACACAGAGACAAATTAGAAGTCTCCGATAAGAAACACGTCACTGATTCATTATTATTACAGATAACGTGATCACATCGTCGTGGGTCAGTGGCTTTGGCACGCGCAACGGAATTTGACAATTCAGCGTTAGGAACATAGAAAAAAATATGGGTCCTCAAAAATTCAATCCATGGCCATGATAAAAGTTTGTGATTATAACTGAGTGTCTATTTCTCACAGTACTATTGGTAAAGGTGTAGAAAAGCCAATTTTGCCAAGTTTGATTTGGACACATAAGGTGGATTTAGGTTTGGTCAATTGCCAAAATAGGTTTGAAAAATTCCATAGCCATTTGATCATTGAGATAGAGTCAATTAAATAGGAATAGATCCCATGAATGGATATTTTACAAGGTATTCCTAAGGTGGGTGGCCGCCGCCGGGGGGGTGGTTGTTGTTGTCGTTGATAATAATAAGAACTTTAGATTAATAAGAAACAAACTTACATTGAATAGACAAAAGCACTTGAAGTATAGATTGATATTTACGTAGAATTTTCGAAATTAATTTTTGAATTATTCTTATTGATTTTTGTTATCATTTAACAATACTTATTTAAGTTTATGGATTATTTTTTTCTTGAGGATGAAGTTGATGGATTTCTTGGAGATAAAGATAGTTATTTAGAGCATGTTTGTTCGTGTGTTTTGGTCAAAACACAGGGTTAAAACGAAGTTTATTCTTTAACTTAGCGTTTCAATGTTCTGGTAGAAAACGCTCTGTTTTCAAAACGCAACTGCGTTTTAAAACGTTGAAATTTTTTTTTTTTTTTCTGATGAGACATAATTGTTCCGGGAACTCGCGAAGGGGTTCTTGACCGGCAATCAATCACGCTCACAGGGGTCTCCCCGCTCCTGACAGTGTGGTTCGTGTGGTGTCACACTGGCAGCAAATTTTTGCACTTCCTTAGTCTCGAACCTGTGACCTCCAGGTTAAATACACAGATTACGTGAGGAGAGTATCACTTGAATCATAAAGAATTTATACATCCACATGCTTAGCGTGTGCCTCACGCGACTTTTCTTGTTCCTATTTTTTTCGGGGAAAATTATACCTAATTTCATAATGTATATAAGAAAAATAGTTGTATAAGTGTCTGTTTGGTGCGTTTTGAAAACGCGAATTATTTAAAATGCGGTTTTTTTTTTTATAAATGAATTTGAAATATTATGTCAAAATGTAGCTTTTTTTCTCAACTACGTTTTAAAATCTGTGTTTGGAAATGATGAGACATAATTGTTCCGGGAACCCGCGAGGGGGCTCTTGACCGGCGATCAATCACGCTCACAGGGGTCTCCCCGCTCTTGACAGTGTGGTTCATGTGGTGTCACACCTGCAGCGGTTTTTACACTTCCTTAGCCTCGAACCTGTGACCTCCAGGTTAAATACACAGATTACGTGAGGAGAGTACCACTTAGGGGTGGGGAGATCATGAGTTTAAACGGATGCACTCGCTAGACTTCCGCGGCAAGTCCCGAAACGACAGTCATCCCCTCAACAAAAAGGACGCCTTTTTGATGGACATAATTGTTCTGAGAACCCGCGAGGGGGTTCTTGACCAGCAATCAATCACGCTCACAGGGGTCTCCCTGCTCCTGTCAGTGTGGTTCATGTGATGTCACACTGGTAGTGGAGTTTTTGCACTTCTTCAGCCTCAAACCTGTGACCTCCAGGTTAAATACACAAATTACGTAAGAATAGTACCAATAGCCCAAGTGGTACTCTCCTCACGTAATCTGTGTATTTAACCTGGAGGTCACAGTTCGGAGTGTAAATTGTCGATGTGACACCACATGAACCACACTGCCAGGAGCGGGAGACCCTGTGAGCGTGAATTATCGCCGGTCAAGAGCCCCCTCGCGGGTTCCCGGAACAATTATGTCTCATCATTTCCAAAACACAAATTTTAAAACGTAGTTGAGAAAAAAAAATTATATTTTAACATAATATCTCAAATACATTTATAAAAAAATCACATTTTAAATAATTTCACGTTTTCAAAACGCACAAAACAAACACTTATACAACTATTTTTCTTATATACAGTGTGAAATTAGGTATAAATTTCTAGAAAAAAAATAGGAACAAGAAAAGTCATGGCACACGCTAAGCCCGTGGATGAATAATTCTTTACGATTATAATTAGTGCATGTGTTGTTTTTTTCTATTTCTTTTTAGTTTCTAGTTGAAATATTTTTTTTGAAATTTATTCAGAATTGTGAATGTAGACTTTATAAATAAAATAATAAATTAATCGTACGGTTATTATAGTTTGAAGTAGTTTTAAGACAAAAAAAGGTTGGAGAAGAAAGAAGTCGTTGGAGACTTCAAGAGAGGAAAAATTATTCAGTCCGCTGTACTATGTTATCATGCTGAAGTGATGCAATGTTTTATTTACTTTTTGACAACACTTGGACACTTATCACCTTTAAAAATTTTTCAATGCAATCATTTATTTAGTAAATTTTAAATGTAATTATCTATTTAGTAAAAAATATTAGATACGTAAAAATAATATATTTTTTTATAAAAAAAATCTCTCTAATGCTGAGGTGTATTTTATTTTTTACCGTCAATCGGTTACAGATGAGTAATTTTTATTTTTTACTTTTTATAAATAACTACTCCCTTCGTCCCTTAATTATTGTCTTGTTTGACCCGGCACACAAATTAAAAAAAATAATTGACTTGATTATTAATATTGGTAAAATGTGTAATTTTTTTAATACTCATGTGTATGTGGTCCATAATGAAAGTAGGGGAAAAAGTAAGGGTAAAATGGTAAAAGTGATGTCCTAAAAAAAAAGTTTTCAAACAAGACAATTATTCTGGGACGGACAAAAAAGAAAAAGAAGACAATAATTTAGGGACGGATGGACTATAAAATAATGTCACGTTTGAAAGAATATTTTAAAAGAGTTTTGTATTAGAACATGTTTAGAAAAATGACTCTCTATTTTTTAAATTTTTTATCATATATAAAAAAATCTTTTTATTTAAATATATTAAATAAAAAAAATAGATAATAATATTAGAGATTCTGTTAGTGTCGGCATACGATAGATACGCAGACAAAATCACTGTAATAACAAGTTATGACCCTTCCACTAAATAACTTCTCAATACAGAGATTGAAGCCCCTATCTCCCATTTATATATAGCTACTAAAGGTGACACAACACATGTCTCTGCACATGTTGTTTCTTTTTATATTATTTTGATATATTTTTATTTTATAATTATTGATAATTATTGGTGATTACTATCACAATAACGAGATTATGGTTGTCGGTTGATTACTTTTAGATTGTGGATGATTTTTCTTTTTTTGTAGGGTATTTTGGATATTATCAAAAAAAAAAAACTTCGTTATATATATATATATATATATATATATATATATATATATATATATATATATATATTGTTCACGTTGACAATAGTAGACCAGTCCTCGGAGCAATCGAGATTCCCAACTAAAAGTTCTAAACCGGGGTTACCAGTCGAGATCATTGCCTGAGCTAGACCTCGACCTAGCTCAACAATGTCCTCGCCAGCAACAGAAATTACCTTGGCAGCGAGCATGCATTTCCTCGGCCATGGTCAACATCAAGCAAACAATGCCCACCGCCTGTCAGCACATAACATGGAAGAGACAAGTTATTCTCATTAGAGAAAGAACTTCCTTCCTAGCGAAACTACGGCAGTATTTATGGCTTTCTCTTATTCTCAGAACAGAAGCTTCCATTATCTGCTTTATCTTGGAGACATAGACTCATTAATGAGCAGTCTAGTCCCAAGAAATCAAATGGACAAGTACACGCCATCCTCATCTATAAATACAAGGTATCACCTTTATTTATGGCTAAGCCACATTTACTCCCAAAAAGACATCAAAAGTGTTGTATTTTGCATTTACTCATCTGCCTTCAATCCACTCTCATTTACTCTTCCTTTGAGTATTCATAAGAGAGTTGTTGGCCATAAACACCTACCACCTTCCCCATATTTATTGCGGTACTGACTCTTATGTCTGAGGGCATTTGTCTGGTAAAAACCTCGGCACTTAACGGTAGTTTCTGTATTATCAGATATTACTCGATGAACAAGTTCCAGTCAGGCAAGTCTTTGAGAGCCGGACATCCTACTTACTGACTAGCTACGTAAGTGATCCGACGTGGTCACAAGTATTTATTTTAGCGTAATCAATATATATATATATATATATATATATATATATATTAGATTTTTTTAGCTTACTAGTACATTTGTGACTCGAAGGTCACCAGTTCAAACTACAGAAATTGCCGCTTTCCTCACTCGGATCCTTTCCCTCCTTAATGACTGCAAATATTAGATCACTTTCGTTAATCTTTTTTTTGTATGTGTGTCCTAAGAAAACGTGAGAAGAAATCGAATCTGAAACCTCATAATTTTTGCTTGTCTTCACCCCTACTTTCTCTGTATTACTAGTTATAGAGCCCGTGCAATGCACGGGTGCAATTTAACTTTTGTGTTCAATTGATACATTTTAAAAATATTTTTGAAAAAAATTATCATTATTGAATATAGAAGTTTGTTTACTTCATGTCTGATAAAAGTTAAGTGTTGTCAATATATGTAAATTGGTAGTTGTTTATTATAATATTTTCGTTTCAAAATAAGTATTTTTTATTGGTGGTCAATACATATATTTTTGTTTCTATACATTTTTTAAATTTTTTAGTACCCTTTAATGATATCATATTATTGGGTTTTTTTATCTCTTTTTTTCATCTTGCACTTAGTAAAAATATTTTAGACAAATATTTGAAAAAATTTACAAAATTAAAAATAAAATATTTACTTTGGGACATATTGAAGAAATATAATATTTTTCTGAACAAATGAGAATTTTTTAAGAATTGAATATAATTATATTATTGAAATAATTTTTGGAGATCATTCAATGATTATAAAATGTTTAATTGAATACTATATATATTTACATATTTTTTATACACTATCAGTTCGAAAAAGAAATTTACACAAATATCAATAAAACATAAGCATCAATTTTGAATAAATAATTTAAAGTTTTGTTAATATGGATCACATATTATATACATTATTTTAGGACGTTTTAAATAAAAATATGAGACTCAATTTGACATGGAGAGAGTATCATATATAAAAATAAAATCTAGTTGATTTATATTATAAAATAATTTATAGAATAATATAATATGTTTTTAAAATCTTTACATATAATATAATTGGTTGACTTGGTTTAAGGTGTATAATCATATTTAAAAGGGAGTTGGTTCAAATCTCAATGACAACATTATTTTATTTCATACGTATTGTAAAACCTATTATTATTAGGTATTGTTATTAGTTAATGACTTAGAAATGAAAAGTCATTTCACTCCAAAGGTCATGTTTACTTGGAGGCTTGAGAATCAAAAGAACCAAAATTGGATGAAGTGGCACACTTAGAGGCATCCTTACCAACTTTAAATATATATATATATATATATATATATATATTTATGACACATACACACAAATGGAATGATTATGATTGCAATTTAGAATCACCGTTACACGTAAGAATTTTTACTTACTGTTTGAGACGATACCATATTACTAGAGATGTTAAACGGGCTAGTCCTAGCGATTTCGGGCCAGTCCTAACGGGTTGTGATTCTAACGGGTCACGGACTAAACGGTCCAATTTTTTCGGGCCACTAATATTACAAACCTAACCCTAACCCTAGCGGGTTTCGGGCTAAACGGGCCACTATCGGACCACGATTAAATATATAATATAACAATATTTTGAAATGGTTAATCGATAAACCATTCATAACTTTGATAGTTTCTTATGTTTTCAAAAGAAATATAAACTAGACATTTTTTTACATCAATGTCTTATAATTTCCAACTTGTTATTCTCAAAATAAATAATGTAATAGCTTTACTTAGCAGTTATTTCTAAATTTTTTGTTTATATTTCAGTATTTATTCACAAGTACACAAAAAAAACCTGTAGTGTAAATGATAAATGTGTTTGACTTTGGATTAAAGGTTGTTGGTTGTTAGGTCCAAGGGTTGCTCAGTGTATAGGCTAGAGAAGGGGGTGAATAGCCTATACTTGATGTAATAAAAATTTCATCCAATTTTTACATATAATCTGAAGAATAGATGAAATGATTAATACAATTAGTTCATCTTCCTCATTCTGACTGCTTATCCGAAGTTAGAGAGATAGGACATCCTAGATCAGCAGATGTAGACTTTGGACATCATGGATCAGCAGATGTGAAAAGTGCAGATGGAAGATGTTTGTTGAACTTAGCTGATGAAAATAAGTTTGAGCAGCGGAAGAATAAACAGCATAAGTCTAACAGTTTAGATTAAAGTAACTGTAAAGGTTTGGTTTAAAAGAGAGCTTAACAGTTGACTAAAATCTGTATTAGATGCATCATTTGCTTTCCTTAAACAGATTGCACATGATAAAACAAATTATACAAGAAAGAGAAATCAAGGCTGAATGCAACAAACATATATATTATATTGAAATTCAGCAGAGGTTTACTCAAAGGCAAACATGCTTAGTACATCAACCTAGACTCTCTATCCTAGCAATCTCCCCGGGGCAAGAAGGAAAGTGAGATGGGATACCGGGAAGACTCATATTAGAACTCTAATCCTAGCAGTTCCTAACAACCTTGGAGGTCAGGGAAGGAAAGTGCTAGTGTTAGAGTGATGTGAGAAGAGAATATTAGGAGTTGTTCAAATAGCAAGTATTTGAACAACTGAGTGCTAAGCACTCGGCCAAAAATGATGACAACTTGTTGCACAATCGGCACAGCTTATAATGTAATATAAGTCTGCCGATATGAATGCAATCTGGACTTTTAAGTTCTGGCTCTTCATCGGACATCTTCAAGCTTGGTCTGTCTTCAACGATCTGTATGATGCTTGGTCTCTTTACTGAATAATGGAGTTGAGGCCACTGAAGAGACTGAGTTCTTCGAAGGAAGAAGGACTCAAATCAAAAACGAAGTTGTTGATCAAGCAGAGCTTCTCAGCCTTTGGAATTTCTTTTCTCTCTCCCACAAAGTGTTTGTTCTTACACTTGTGTTTTCTCACTCTGAAGGAGTGGTTCTGGATTGAGTAAATGAAGATCAATACCACAACCTTTCTCAAGCATAAGCATACACTGCTTGCTCTCTTTTTAGATGAGAATGAGAGTCTTCATATATAGGCTGGAGAAGAAGAGGTGACCGTTGGTGTATTGAATAGGTTTAAGCCCGTTGGTGATCTGAATCTCATAATGCAGCAGAGTACATTTTTGGATCTGTTGGGCAAAGACCTTTAGTTAGGTTTGTGTCTTGAAGCTTGTCCGTGAAACAGGCTGGACAGATTTGGACGTGTCGAGCTTTGCCTGGATGCAGCTGACTGATTTGGACGTATCATTGCTTTGACTGGAGTGCAGCGTCCTGTGCTTGGCCTTTTATGGAAATGAAGCTTTGAAGACCGCAAACACTGAAGAGGAAATGTCTTTGGATAAACGTGAAGGCGCGGACATCGATGCGTATCTTGGATTTGTCGACAGATCTTACAACGGATCTATTTTGACTTGTAGCGCGTTGAGTAACAACCGATGTTTCTCGTGATCTTACGGTTTCTCGCGGTTGTTCGATGAGGATTTGGCCGATTCAGGATCGCCATTATAGAACTGCTGATGTAGAAACCGCTGATGGTCACGATGTTCCTCTTGAATAATTAGCTTCTCTGCAGTTGTTCTGATAAGGACTTTGGCGGATGCTGAGATCTGCCGATATAAAACTGCTGATTGTAGAGATAGCTAATAGGCAGTCATAGTTAAAGGAAATGTCTGCTAGTGAGACATTTGCCGATAGTCACGTCAGCTGGCAATTGAAGAGCTAATCCATATGAAAGTTTGTCATCATTCTGGTAGGACAAAGACTTGGACATGTACAAAGACTTCCTAGTCTAATGACCTATGCATTGTTTCAACAAGCTGCCACACTAACCGGTACGCAGCCCTTTTAGCCACTTGTGAAACATGCGTTGTAATGGAAACAAGCAAATCACTGTGTTGGAATATGCATACATTTATATCAGCTGATTCACAGGCATATTCCTAACATTGGTTTTATTTTCATGGCGGTTATTTTACATATCTCCTAAACTTTTTACGGCCTAATTAATATTACGCGGGCTGGCGGGCCAACCCTGAAATCTGACGGGCCAGGCCTAACGGGTCGCGGGTTAAACGGGCTAGCCCTAAAAAGCCCTGATTTTAAACGGGCCAAAAATATTGAACCCTAACCCTGCTTTTTTCGGTTTAAACGGGCCAACCCTACGGGCCATAGCCCTTTTAACATCTCTACATATTACCACCATGCATTGCATCAAAGTAGAGGTGACAATTTTTTGTCATACCATATGTCCATCCAAACCTCCCACTAATAAATATATAAATAATCAGATTTCAGTCGAATAATGACTAATTATTTCATAAAGATGAAGGTTATTATAGACAAGATAACAGATAGACAAATTCGTTAGAATTATCACTTTTGGCAAAAGCAATTAAGATCATCACCGATTTCGTTAAAATGAAAAGCTTAGTGGCTGAATATCTTCTCATAACCAAACGCGTTAAGAAGTCATTCTAAGAGCAGGAATAATGGAGTAGCGAAAAAAAGGGAGCTTTATCTCCCTTTTTGATCATTTTATTATAAAAATATCATTAAGTTATCCATTTAAACTACTTAACAAAAATACCCTTCCAACAATGCACAAACTTCAACAAATTTACATATCCCACTATCTTTACCTCCATTAATTTAATATTTTTATATCTTTATATATTAAACTCGTAAAAAATTGATCTGGTATTCAAATGAAATAAACAAAGTCTCTATTTATAGATAAAAATGTGCACTTTAATAAAAAAAATTAAAAAAGAGAATTTTTTGTGGTCGAAAATGACCAAAAACAGCAAGAAAAACCAAAGCTACAGTACATGTGTCAGTGCTACAGTGCATGGCAGTGGGAAAAAAAATTCTTCAAAAACTGGAAGCAAAAATGGTGTAATTTTGAGCTTTTTTAGCCTAAATTACGTCGTTTTGGATGTTTTTTTTCAAGAATCGTGCTAAGCGACGGGAGCTAAATTTGCTCCCCAATCCCGCTTGATGCTACCAAGAGACCCATTTGATACCCCATTGGAAGCATTGATATAATACCCTAGCTCTCCTATGTGTTAATTGCATATTTGTATGCCTTGTTATTAGGTTAAATATACATGATAAAAATATTTGTATAGCATGGTAAAAATAGAATGTCATGATAGTGATGTGAATTATGATGATATACATTGTGTAGTTGACATGTATTAGTTGTGTTACAATCATGTAAGCTTTGTGTTATGATTTTAGCAAAGTTCTTAGACTTGTTGGGAATCCTTGTTGAGTGTTTTGACCTTATAAACTTGCTAAATTTGCTTAAGAATTATTTGGGATGGCAGTTGCATTTTTTAGCCTTGTACTTATCATTTTAAGCACTGGAGACAAGGCGATCGCCTTGACAAGGGCCAGAGCGATCGCCCTGTGGACAGGAAGTTGCATTTGTTAATAAGTCAAGGTGGGACGACATATAGCCTTGACAAATCAATGTTTGGAATCGCTATAAGTCGTCGTACCGGAGTGCACACACACCTCATCTGTTGGCCACAGGTGGGAGGTAGCTCCACTGTTGTTGCAATACGCGTAACTTTGGTTGCTAAGATCCGATAGATTTTCGGGGAGACCCGACTGGTTCGGGGATGTCGATACATCATAGACGAGTATCGATACACGTTGGTTATTTTGTGTATTGCAGGAGCAACGCAAAGACAGATAAAGAGAAAGATATCCTTTATTATGTGATTTATTTACAAGCACTTATGTGAATATCCAAGCGCTATGTGTTAAACATGAGTTGTATATCATGGATGATATTTCATGTTGATGTATAGAAATACTATCACCTTGTTACGAATATTGTTGAGCATTATGTCATGTCATATAGTTGCATTTAGTAACTTATTAAGTTTCGACTCACCCGGTTGTGTTTAATATTTTTCTTAGATCCGAACAAGCCAGGCAGCTCTCGGTGAGGACGCGTCTAGATGCAGGTTGTCCTCGTGGTTGTACTTTTGGTTCGTACAGTTATTGTAGCATTTTCTTTTGGCGAGATATGATGGTTATGTAAAGCTATATAGACTTTACTTTTGGGTAGAATCATACTTGGTTTGTATTATTGTTTTGGTAGCCGACATGTATGTCGCGTTTGTGTACAGTTGGTTGTTACTCTAGTTGTGTTTCCGAGCATGTTGTGGCTCGTGGCTTATATTGTTGTTCCGACATGTTGTGGTCGATGATGTTAATATTGTTGTTATTTCTTCTCCCGAGTTATAGACTCGTGGTTGTTGTTAGTTGGGTTCTGACAGTAGTTTCGCCGAAGACTTGTTTATTATTGTTTAATCAAGTGTTTACTTTTGTGTCAAATCTTATTATATTGTTTTGACAATCCGACCTTGAATTTTGCATGAAAATTCGGGTCGAACGTCACAATTGATCCCCAATTAATACCCATTTGATATCCCGTTGAACATGGTCTAAGCCTTCAAAACGCAACGTCAAAGTCCCCATACATGTCGATTGATTTTCCGTATTTCTTTCTCCTTCCACCTTCACTCTTTAGATACTAACCATTTTCTCCTTTCACTCCTCCTCATCATCCCCAATGGTCTCTTCTCATCTTCGCAACTCAACTACAATAGTAAAACCCCTACTGCCTTTTGACAATAATTTAAAGATACTCCCTCCGTTTCAGGCAAAGAGTCCACTATACTATTTTAGGATGTTTCACTCAAAAAGTTCACTTTATAAAATTATGCCTACAATCTTTATAAAACTTTCAACTTTACCCTTCACATGTGGTACAAATATATTAACCATGCTAAAATATTTTTGTAATTATGACTAACTCCAATGCTACTTATATATCTTTTAATTATTAGACTTTTCAAACGCAAACTCTTTGGATGGAACGGTGGGAGTAGTTCCTAATTAATTCTTAATTTTTTTTTTCATTAAATCAACACCACCATAAGGGCTTGATATCACCTTCATCTTACCATCTTCCATTACCACAACAATAACTTAACCTGAATCCTTTGAACTGTACCCTTCCATTAAATTGCCATTGTCAAGCTAATAAAGAAAGAACAATCTGCATATCCAAGTTTTGGCTTTTGTGTTTTATGGTTCGTGACTTTGTGGTATTTTTCGTAATTTTATAATGATTATTAGATGTCAAATTAAAAGAGATATAGAAAGAAAAAATGTTGGACCGATGAAACAAAAAGTAAAAATTGCGAAAAAAAACTACGAAAACAAATAAGGCCTTTGTTTTTGGTGAAATATTGGAGCTTTGATTCTTTTTAACTCCAGGTCAATTAAGCAATAGATCCATCTAATACTTCCTCCGTTCATAAATTATTGTTTTGTTTAACTTTTTTGTCAAATAGAACGTTTTTAAATATAAATTTAATGTATATACGTTAAATTTATATTTAAAAAATATCTTATTTAATTAAAAAAAATTCAAACACAATAATAATTTAGGAACGGAGGGAGTAATAATTTTATAAGTTTTTTTATTCAATAGATCTTGAATTTAAATGGATAAGATGTTCTATGTTGGAAAATCCGAAAATGGATAGGCATCATATCTATGACTATGAGTGACAGCATAATATATATATATTGATGGTTCAAGTACAACATTACCTCTGGCAGTGATGCATGCATGGTAATTGTCCAATGAAGAGTTAACATTTAAGGTTCTGAAACAAAACACCTAACGGATGGTACACATTTTATGCAATTTCAATAAAGCTTGGTCTTTTATTCTTTTTTTTATTTGTGTACTTACGGGAGTGAGCGTGAAAAGAGATCGAATCTAAAATTTTACATTTGTAAAGCCTCAACTCTACCATTGAATCATCTTTAAAAACTTATAATTACTCTTTTTGTTCCGAATAAATATTCCTAGTTAACAAAATATGTAATGATGTGCTATAAAATATTTGTATTTTTATAAGATGTGTTATACTCCCTCCGTTCCAAGCAAAGAGTCAAGTTTTGACTTTTTTCGATCAACTTAGTTGAAGTTTGACCAATAATTAACATAAATTTAGTGATTTTTACGAAGTTTTGAAAGTTGCAATTCATAGTATTCTTAAAATAGTTTTTAATTAATAAAATTTTATTTCCTAAAGCATAAGTAAAGTGTGTAAAATTTTAATTTGATTTAGTCACATGTTGACTTTTAAAAAAGAAAAGTGAACTCTTTGGCTGGAACGGAGGAAGTATTAAATAAAACTTTAAGAGTACATACATTGGGAAGAATGAAAGAGAATAATTTACATGAAAATTTTAAAAAATATTAGTTGGGTCATCCTAAATAAAAAGTATAAATATTTAACCGAGAAGGAGTGAGTAATATATTTCGGAAGGAAATAAACATTTTAATCGGACCAGTAATCACTGAATTTTCTTTAAAAATTAAAATAAAAGGTTAAAGGCCCTGTTATTTTTACTCCACTTTTTATCAAGGCACTGCACTACCTAGTTAGTACGTACTTATATTATATTATACGTATATAATATACATACAGACAAATAATCGGAAAAAACTCGTGTATAAAACTAAAGTTATTTCGTCTCATACTTAAGAAGGGTAATATAGACAATTGCGTAAAGAATTTTTATAAAATAAAAATAAAATACTTATTTTAAAACATCGTAAAATAAAATAAGAGACTTATTTTAAAATGGAAGGAAGGAGTATTAAAATGTCTAAATTAATTTTCTTAACTTTTATAAAAAAATTAATAAATAAACAATTAGCTTGAGACAATAAAAAATTGTTATATCAACAAAATTTATTTATAGATTTGATTTTACGGTATACATTGTAGTGTTGTTCGATACAACTACTAAGAACATCATCAATGCAATTATAAATTTGATTTCATGTGACTTTGAGTTATTAACCCCCTCAATGATAAATTTTATCTTTTAATTCATATTCAATTAAAAGAGACCTTCCACTGCAACTATTATTTAATCATGTTTGGTTTAAGTCTCACCACTAAAAATGGTAAAGAGAAAGAGAATTTTTAAATTTAATAAGAAAATGCAGACTGAGATATATTCACATCCTCAAATAGAATGTCAAAAAATCAATAGTCTCATCAAGAATGTGATTTTTTTTTTGTTTAGACATCATATACACAACCGTCATCCACAACTGCATTGAAGAGTTTTTTTCAAAAAATGTATAAATCTCAGGTGACACTTAATTTTTTTCACATTCACATATGTATCAATGATGCTCTAATACATTAATAAATTATACTCTCTCTGTCCCTAAATTATTGTCTTACTTTTCTTTTTTGTCCGTCAAAATAATTGTCTTATTTGAAAGATTTCGTTTTAGGATAACACTTTTACCGTTTTACCTTTATTTTTTCTTCATACTTTAATTATGGGCCACGTGCACACGGGCATTAAAGGAAACTACAAACTATATCAATATTAATAATCAAGTCAATTATTTTTTCTTAATCCGTGTACCGGGTCAAACAAGATAATAATTTAGGGACGGAGCGAGTACTGTATAACCTTCAAAAAAATTACTGGAGTATAAATTAAGAGAATTGCCATTCGCACCCTCCTAATCTCCAAGTACACCCCTTCTCTAAGTTCACCACTGTGACGCCTTGACCCGGACCTCTATACGAAATCTAAAGGTCGAGTCATTAAACAACACAACGACATAACCAAACAAGAAAAGTACGTGGCATAACCACCTGTACTTATTATAAAACACAACTAATAAACCTGATATAATACTAAACAAGTCTTCGGTAATACTACAACCGGAACCCAGCTAATAAAAACCACAAGTCTAGGACTTGGAAAACAACTAACAACAACAACCTCCACGGCCACAATATGCCGGAGAACAAACATAAACCACGAGCTACAACATGCTCGGGAAAGAAACTAAATTAACAACAAGTTAATATACACAATCACGACATACATATGTCGGCTACCAAAAGAATATAAAATTTACAACACATACAAATACTACCCAAGTAAAGTTTACATAACTTTACACAATCATCGTCCTCACCAAAAGAAATATACAACAACTATGAACAAGTTTCAAAGGATGTTAAACCAAAGACCACCTGCGAACTACACGCGATCTCACCGACCTCACCGGGAACCGCTAGGCTGGCTTGGATCTAAGGAAAAATATATAAACAATAAACGGGGTGAGTCGAAACTCAATAAGTTACTAAATGCAACTACGTGACATGGCATAATGCTCAAGCGATAAACATGGCATGGTAATAACATTTATGTACCACAACAGAACATATATCATCGTCATTGATATACACATCACATATCTCACATAGCACCTTGATTATTCATATAAGTGCTCGTAATTAAACCACGTTACAAAGGATATCATATCTCTTTCTCCATCTTTGTGTTGCTCCTGCAATACACAAACAACCAACGTGTATCGATACTCGTGTGTGATGTATCGACTATTCCGACAAAATCCATCGGGTCCCCCCAACAAAATCCATTGGGTTCTAATATCTAACCAAAGTCATGCGTATTGCTACAACAATGGGGCTACATCCCACCTATGGCCAATATATGAGGGTGTGTGAACTCCGGTACGGCGACTTATAGCGATCACAAAACAAATTCGTAAAGAATATAAGTCCTCCCACCTTGATTAAACAACAAATGTCAGCTGGACTCAATGCAATGCACAAGTTGGTATAATACTCATCTTATGTAAATAACTATCAAGTTCAAAAGTAGTGAACTTGACAAATACCAAGTAGAATAATTATTCTACTATCAATTATCATCGAACATATTTTTGTAAGAATTTTAATTAACATTTCAGAGCCATTTACAAGTCTTTAATTTAAAAGTTCCACAAAATACGGAGGATTGAAACTCAGTCAAACGAACTCTAATCTTCGTAGTAATTTGACATGTTATTCGGGGGATTATAATCTTCCCTAAAATCTATTTTTAGAGTCATTTCTAAAGTTTATAAAATTAGGTATAATTACTATATGCAAATTTTTCATCTAAAGTCTCAAACTTGCTCAATAGTTCAATTCCTTGGTTGTTATCAATCTCTACACATTTTAAACCATCTAAACCAAGTATTTCACATAATATCATGTTACTCACATCATCATAACATTTAGACATGAATTCAACAACAATATAAGTCATGCATGTTCATAAATGTCTATACATGTAACAATTTCTAAGCATATATAGGGGGTTTAGTAACTTACTTGGAATTGCACAATTAAAGCAACAAATTCACAAAAAAGTCTCTAAGGTTGCTCCCCTAGTCAGCCACAACACATGCAAGGTCTTGAATCAAAGATTCAATGGTTGGATGATGAAGAGATAGCTCACACACACTAAACCCACCTTTGTCTCCCACACTTACTCTCAAGCTCCCATGGATGAAAGAAATAAAGAAAATGAGGTATTGGAGGTCTCTCACATGGTTTAGAGTAACTAAAGAGCTGGTCAACAGGTCTAAGGTTGATTTGGGCTGAGTCAACTAAGGTCAAAAGGTCAAAGTTTAAAAATTACAAAATTCTGCACATTCTGTCCGTATGGGTCGCGCTAGGGCGCGCACCTGTGCACTAAGGCGCGCCAACCTCTAAACTTTTCTCTGATTTTTGACAAACAACAGAATGATATGCGCTAGGGCGCGGCCTGGGACTCCAAAATTGCTAAAAAAATGTTTCCAAAGTGTTCCCAATCAATCCTAATATGATTCTAACCTCCAACAATGTTTAAAACACATCAAAACTCATCCAAGTCAACATATATCAAGTCTAGAATGTTATGCTAACAAGTATGAATGATTAAATCACAAACCAAGCATACTAAATACATGAAATAATGGTATAAACTACTCAACATGCTATTCAAGTGAACCTAAAATACAATTCTATCATGTCAACAATGTAACCAAGTAAACATAATGCACATTTAAATAACTTAGGGTATTACATCCTCTCCCCTTTAAAAGAATTTAGTCCCTAAATTCAGTCCGGCATCATTGACGAACTAAGGATATTTCCCTGATAATCATACTCGATTTTTTCAAATCACATTATCAGTTGCTTGAGGTCTCTTACAAGAATTTCAACGAACAATTCCATGGATACACTTTGATAAGACAACCTTCTCTAGAATATTCATCAAAACAATGTAACTGTGTTCTACCGGTTCCGAGCTGTTTACTAATCATTCCCAAGTAGACTTCACACTTTTCTCAACCGGCTATTGGATCATTGTAAGGTCTCAAAGTTTGACTTCCCTGGCTTCATTACCGTATAGAGACAATTCGTTTTATCTTCTCGTATCGGTCTCAATCAACATTGTTTCAACCTTTCGATGACAATCGTTCTTGTGAATAATTATCTTCTAAAATCCATCACACATGTTTAAGCATTCTCCAGAAGTCATAATCCTTCTCTCACACGTAAGAAGATGTAAGGATAAGATGTATGCTCAAAGTAATTCTTGGATTCCTCTTTGAGTACACTACTCACGGTATTCAATGTAGTCTCCCGATATCTCATATTTGTAAGGATGTTAATCCATTTGACACGCATATCCTCGCCATTGGTAGTACATGAGCACTTAATTAATCAATCCATCATAATCTATAATGTATAACAATCTCAACTTATACAAGATAGCCCAGTTATAACTGGTAAATCTTCAATCCTCAATACACTAGTTACCATGTTAAATTCCATTGAATAGTAAAAGGTACATAGTTAAGATCTTTAAGTCTTTCCGCTCCTCATCAATGTCTCATATTTTGTTCATATTGTGAGAATAGAAACTTCAAATATTTGAACCCGTATATAACGCAAACTTAGTTTCATGACAGTAATAGTCGACTCAGGTGACGTCAACACTAACGCAATGAACTCTAAGTCAGTGAATATATAAATTCTACTTATACCATATCAATTCCTCGATGCAAAAGCTATCGTTTTCCCTTTTGATTAAGGTCACAATCCAATTCTTCTTTTACAGTTCACATTCGTACTAAAACTGAAAGTGAATATGAAAATTATCAATGACTCCATTACAAAACACTCCAAGCATGATTTACACACATGGTTTAAGAACTCCGTCAATTGCTAATCCAATTCATAGTAATCCCCTAGGTTCTTTGATTCCCTGATATCAACTCAATACAAGCGCAAATCCCCGCTCAGATGGTATAAAGTAATCAATAGCAAACATCTCTGGGCACTCACATAAAGTAGAGATATCCTTTCACTCTGGTGTAGTTTCACTCCCATCCATAACATGAACCCAAATACTCAACACGATCATGTGGTAACAATATATTAGCTTTCTCAACTGAAATGATATGCATGCTAATAACAGTTATATTAACATCGCCCAAGTATATTCGACATAAGAAAAGTAACCACTTAATGATGGTACACAACTTATGGTAAGTACACACTAACAGTCTATATCATGTATCTCACAACTATCATGTATAAGCATAACCATAAAGTTAACATACGTATAATTATCAACTAGTATGTTACCACTTCTTACACATTAAAGTCATATATGAGCAAAACAACACAATTACCATGCAGTATGTGATTACTTACTGGCCTATCGCAAGCTTATCATATCAATAACAACAATTCAATCCTTTATCGGGGTATCTCCCTTAATTATAAGATAAAACTTGGGAAACATATTACGCTAGTTTTCAACCACACAATGCAACATATGAATGCATGAGACAAGGTCTATAAAAACTCGTGCCCTACTACCAAGAATACAAAGACTACCTCCTAACACAGATGTAGACTCCGGCACTCCGCGCTGATCAAGCACAAACACACGACCCTGAACCTTCGGTCTACCATCACTATCTCTCTTTGCCCCGCTCGTTTGTTGATTAACACTTTCGGATCAACTACCCCTCAGTTTAGGACAATCTTTTCTCAAATGACCTGCCTCCCCACAATAATAACATTGTCCCTTTACCTTACTCTAACACCTATCCTCCGAATGTCCCGGCCTCGAAGAGTAACTACATATCAACAGACCACCCAGTTGACTCGGAGCAAACATGTTATTATTACCTTGCCCACCGGACTGTTGCCTTGATTGCCCACCAGATTGTGATCTTTCCTGACTTCCCCTGCGGTTATTATTATTGTTGTAGTTACCCCTATTACTAGAATTCAGCTCTCGTCCTTGATATTGCCAAGATTTTTACGAATTGCTCATGTTTCCTCTACCCTTATGTTCCTCAATGTCCCCTTCTATTGCATAAGCGCGATCCACTGCGCTACAATACTCGGCAAGCTGTAATGAAAGTAACTGTTTTCAATACTCGATCTTCAATCCTTTAACAAACTTCTGTGCCTTCTTCGCTTCATTAGGAATCAAATGATTACAGTAACGAGCCAACTCTGTGAACTTGGCTGAATACTGAGCCACTGTCATATTGCCCTGTTCTAAATCGTAGAATTTCCGTTCTCTTCATTCACGAACCACCTGTGATGACCCGAGTCCAAGATTCGATGTTGAACCCCAACTCGGAGCGTCAAACTGAAGAAGAACATCTGAAAGAACTAAATAAAGCGAGCCACAAATGCTCGAAACCAAAAACAAGCAGCGGAATACTAAATGAACATGAGCTTTAAAGCTCGAACACAAAATCCCAAGAACGAAATAAAAACCTCCACGGCTAAACAAGTGCCGGAGAACAACAACATAAACAAAACCACGAGACAAATATGCCCGGGAAAACCAATAGTAGAATACCAATGGGCACACGACCACAATAACCAGGAAAACTGAAGGTATAAAATAGAACAACCGGCTCGACTCCACAAGTCGGCACCAAATACAAGTCCAATAAATACAAATGTTTCTACCTGACATACTAAGTTTACATAACTTAGCTTAAATCCATGACCTCACAGAATACAAGATAAATACGAAACACTAACTAAATACAACTAGAGGAACTTCTAACCAAAGCCTCACTGCTCTGGAACTTAAACCTGCAAACTAAGAAAAACAAATATGGAAGGGATGAGTTGAAGACCTAGTAAGTTACTAATGTAACAATATGACATGGCATTATGCACATTAAAATAGCAGGATAATAAACAGGTTGTAGCACATAAGACAACTAACCCTATATTTACGAGAGGCTCAGTAGCCACCAACCGTCATGCACTGGTTGGAGACCACGACCAACATTCGTTCATATAGGAAGCACATAAAGCTCAAAGTAAACACATAAAGGTGGATACGGTGGATTCGAGGTACACCTCCAAAATCCCTTGTAACACTTCTGACCTTATCGCTCCATAAAGCCGTAGTAAACGATCGTACTGCCGCTCCACAGAACTATAAAGGATGTCTCTGCTGCTATCCAACAAGATAATAATAATAATAGATTCATGCGCTTCTGCTTCAAAGAACCAAAATAAACAACTGTGCCACTGATGCTGGACACATTTCCCAATATCGACCAACGAACAAAAATAGATGACTGTGCTGCTACTGCTGTACACAAATCACAAAGGGACCGGTGCTCGTATCCCGAAACAAATAAATGTACCTGACCGCGTTAAGCACGATCTACAAGTACCCATTGTGGACCATTTTCTGTATCCACGTCGACGTATCGCTCGATCCCTACGACCCGAGACAATACGGCTCTAGCCACTTACAATATCACAAGGGACCGGTGTCCGTATCCCAATGCATACAAAACAATGTCGACAATGCACAGTCACCGTTTATTCCGTTCAACTGTGGGACGAAAGAAAACCCATACCGTGGCCAACAGTAGGGAGAGGCCTAGTGTATTGGCCTTCGGCTATTACGAAGCCCCTGCTCCCGCAATAACCGAGCGTCAATACACCTCCAATGCATATATGCCAGCTGGACTCAATGCAATGCACAAGTAGATGTTTACTCATGCTAAACTAATCAAGCGTGTTCTATTGAATCACAACTTAATAAATCAAATCATGATGTGTTCTATGAATCACAACTCATCAAAATCAAACCATAATGTGTTCTATTGAATCACATACCAAATCAACATGATGTGCTTGTAATTACTAAACATACAATCAATCATCAAAGTAGGATGATTGTCCTATTGCTTACTAGAACAACCACACATACACCAAATCATTTAAGTCCGCGAATGCTAGACTTTATAATCACAACATGTGTAAGCCTACTCGTACTTACAATCATAAATCAGTGCGTTACTAACACGCTCAACTTAGGATCTCTACGGTATCCTATGATCACAATACGCTCCAACAATATGCCTCATAATCCACTACATTCTAAACTTACTACGTAATATGTTCGTAGCAACTCAACACTAGTTCCCGCACCTTATTGGGTGATAACTGGGGTATCTCAAAACTTTAACTCATAATAAACACGTCACTCAATGTGTAGTGACTAAGTCATTCCCAACATACGTCACACATGAACGTACACAACTCATTATTAACTTATATGAAGTCACGAGTACCTTTAGTAATTAATCAAAGCTTAGACATAGGGTGTATATATATATCATCCAACCCAATTCAAGTAGTTATGTGAGCAACAATGTTGACTAAGTCAACCTAGTTCAAGTTACTCGATCAAAATCTCATCAATGCGTCATCCCAAATTGTAGGAGACTAAAATACTACTCGACAACTCATTACACGACGTATATTCTTAACGTCCTATTCGATGTTAAAGTCGGTCACGACTAGAGTCTAGTCCCTTCAGTGTAAATATACAATTCACAATATCCCAACGACTGCGCTCGAGTCTTACAAATATTCAAAACGTTGGGACAAGCCATAGCATCATCCCTACATACCTATCTCAATCATGAGACTCAATATACCGAAAGTCTATTACTCATAACAATCTCGCAAGTATACTAACGATTAAAATCTCAACGAGTTATAAATACTCGATATAACTAAAACAAGTCATCGGTGACTTTACTTGTCGGAACCCAACTATAAAACAAACTCACGAGTCCACAACTCGGGAAATAACAACAATATTCACAACACAATCTCAAGGAGTCTCTAATACTCGGAGACAAGAATCATCACAATAATAACAACAACGTGTACCACAATGAACTGCACAAGTCTCTAATATTCGGAGACCACAAAATTAACAACAATTAATCAATACTCATCAAATAACATGCTTGTAGATCATTTTGAACAAGTATAGCATGTAGGGAGTTCATATACAACATGTATAACATGTAATCATCGTGATATTACACTACGATGCTCAAAATCTAAGAAAGAGATTAGTAACTTACTACACAACGCAAATCCTCCATAAAATCCAAGGGGCTTTGGGTAAAAATGTACTCCTCCGCAAACTCTACGCCGCTACGGATTCCAATCGTCGATCCCAAGCTCGATCCAAGTCCGAAACAAGCTTTCTCTCTCTCAAAACTTCACTTTCTCACTCTAAAACGTGGGAGAAGAGGTGAGGTGGTGATTCCTCAATAGATCGGGAATCTCTTCAGTTAGAATCGTTTCCCTCATCACTAGCTACGCTCCAGCATAGACGGCATGTGAATCCGACTTTAAACGCTCAAGATATCGCGAATTCTTTCTCTTCTCTCTTCTCTCTTCTTGCTCTCTCTCTCTAAAATCTGGGTTTGGAGGAAGAATGAATTAGGGGAAATGGGTTGAGTTATGTTATTAATACCATGGGTAAGTGTTTGGTCCAATCCCGAGTTTGTTTGAGCATTTTAAAACACTTAAAAAGGTCAAAACACGTAAAATTGCAAAAACCGTCAAACAGGGCTCGGGGGATGGGCGGCTGCCCCGTCAAGACCACCAAGTTTCTGCCTCCTGAGCGGCCGCCTGGGCGGCCGTCCTCCTCCCAGAATTTCTAATTTCTTCGACTTTGATCCGAAACGCTCCCGAAATGTCCCGGAATGATCCTTGGTTGATCCTAACATCAAATCATGGTCAAAACATACTCAAAACACACCTGAATCATCCGCGATGGTGCACGAATGATAACAAACATAAGTCTCACATGCACAATGAGTCAAACAACTCTCAAACTAACCCAACTTACGGGTTAACGACAAAGCGAACGTGATTGTCGTTAGCGAACGAATCTAAGCCAAGGCTAGGTCAACCAACCAAAGAGGAAATGTCACGACCCGACCCGAGATCCTACGTGGAATCTCGTCCGGTTCGCGAGACGGGACACAAAATGCACAATTTAAAAAAATCACTTTTCGTGCAAAAACCCTGTAATGCAAGTGTATGTTTATTTTGAAAACAAAACATCACTTCACGGCAACAATTAAGCCGGAGAAAACACATTAGCTAACCAATAATCCCACGAGCTATGAAGCTTGGGCTAAGCATATAACAATAATAGAGTGCGCGGAATAAGATAGTTAACAACATTTACAAAAGCCTGACAACCGTGTCGGCATCTACAAAAGAATATGAATGAAACATCAAGTGCGGGACGTCTACCCAACTTTATAGTGTTTAAATAACATGTATACCCTCGGCCTCACCAAAAGAAAATACAAAGGCTCAAGGAGCACTACCAAAAGACGGACTGTCGAATACTCCAGACGACGTACGATCACTGGGGGTTTCTTGCAGGCTCGGGATCTAAGGAAAACAATAAACAATGGACGGGGTGAATTTTAAAACTCAATAAGCTACTAATGCAACAATATGGCATGCGAGATGTGAACAGTAATAAGAATCACATATAACAAGGTTGACATAATGAGGTAGTTCTCAATCATCATAGTAACAAGTATCTCATACACATGTCACGTAGCATGCATCTCACGTAGGAGCAATATATAAACACATATAAAAGGATACCGTCGAGGTACACCTCCGACATACAAACTTCCAACCAACCAACCAATAATACCAATGTAGAAACCTTTGATGTCGTACCCGATCATCGAACCAATAACCAAGAATCATAGTGAACCGTTTCCCGTATTCACGTCGACGTGAAGACTCGGTCCCCACGATCCGAGAAACAATCACGGTATAGCTTACCAAGGTCGCGTTTATTCCATACAACACTTAGCGCTATAACCCCTACCGTGGCCAACGGTAGGGCGAGGCCCAGTGTATTGGCCTTCGGTTATTACGTAGCCCCGGCTCACGCAATAACCGAGCGTCAATACACCTCCAACAAATATGCCATGGACTTAACAAATGCTCAAGTAGATGTTTACTCGACACATCAAACCAATCAACCAAATGTTCAAGTAGATGTTTACTTAACATTTAAATAAAACGTGTCATACTCCAAAGTAGGGAGTACAACGACCATAACAACAACATGTTAATGTATGCCAAATAGTTCTACTACACATAGCCATACAACACCAATACCGAATTTAACACAATACCATTATACGTGTATCGCGTAACCAATCGCCCAACGGGTCTCTCAAGTATCCAAAGGGCTCACAAAACACACACGTGGTCACATTCATTATCAAACCCTAACCGACTCCGTTAGAGTCATTTTAGGTTACTAGTGATGTCGAGTTACGAAAGTGGTCTTGCACTTTAATCCTAGCACATTAACACCCAATTTCGAGTTCCCAACATTATATTACAAGCTATAGCATTATTCACAAGTCCACAACCACATTTCATGGCAAAGATCATATGTTCACAATTTCAACATGGTAACTTCACACATTTGAAGTCTAGGATGCCATATGAGACATAAAACAAGAAGAAGAGGGGATAGTAGCTTACCTCTTGTCGAAAAAGTTGGGAGAAAACAAAATCTATTCGGTGGGAAAGCTTCTTCTTGGCAAGACCTTCGCAATGGTGTGCTCGGATCGTCGAGATTCCTTCACAAACTCAAGATATCTCAACTTCTCTCTAAACCCTCACTATTCACTCTCTACTCTTCTCTTATGTTTCTTGGTTGAAATGAAGGGAAGAAATGAGAGTAATAAAGTCTCTCATTGTGTTTTAAGTGGCTGAAATGGTGGGGAATTCAGCTTGGTGACGTGGCAAACTATGGGCCAATCAAATTTCAAGTTTTGGAAATTTTTAGATTTTCTCGGATAAGCTGGGTCGGGGCAGAGCGATCGCTTTGTCCCTTCACAGGGCGATCGCTCTGGGTTCTGGGATAAAGGCGATCGCTTTGTCAATTTACAGGGCGATCGCTCTGTTCCCTGGTTGAAGGGCGATCGCTCTGTCCAGTCCCAGGGCGATCGCTCTGTGTCCAGTGCTTATGAACTCTCCGAAAAGTCCCGAAACACTTCCGAAAGGACCCTAAGTCTAAGGGAAGGCTCTAAACACTCGAGAAAGGTTCTTGAAAAGTCCGAAAATGACGTTGGGGATTCAATGCATCTCGAGCACCATCAATCACAAGAATTAAGCAATGATTTAAAGTATATAAAACACATGAAATGCAACACGAACATGCTATATGTCATATATAATATGCTCAGGAAATGTTCATAGTGTTATTCAATGTGTCACGTGTAATATTCGTGAGTGATATGAATGACGTGTAAGATGCAAATGAAGCGGGTGTTACAGGAAATGTAACTTATACGAACGCCAATTGATGCCGAGGATAGTCTCAAACGGATATAGGAATAAAGTGCAACTTACCATAAGTTAAACGCGCGTCAAATACGGTTCTCGACTCAACACGTCACGCTTAACAAGCATGACACCTCACTCTCCGAGGGTTTCAAGGTCAACAACGAAAGACTACAATTTAAGTTAGGGAAGAAGTTGGGTCGGGGTGTTACACCACCTCCGATACATACTACGCTTTGAACTCTCTCAAGAAATTGGGCCAACTGTACGGTTCTCCCTACAAATCCCAGCTTCCCTGTAATATTTGCCACCAATGTTCCGCTGCTCCCTCTAACTTGAACATCGCTAAAGTCACCTTCTCGTCATCGTTGCAACCCAAAGTTACAAATATCTTGATTATATGTTCTATCCATAACTCTGCCTTAGTAACATCCGGTTCTCCAAGAAAGACACGGGGTTTCATCTTTAAAAATCGTTCAAGAGTGGTGGCATTATTTCTGTTTCTCAACCCTGGCTGGGGTACTATGACTTCCGGTTGTGGTACTCTAACCTCCGGTTGTGGTACTGCCCCTCCGTTAATTCGCTAAGTCATCTCGTTCATAAAGTCCATCATTCTTCCACACATATTCATCATAACCTCATTCAGATTAATCTGGTTCGGTTCGGGAGGAACATTACGCTAAGTATTAACATTCTTATCTCTTTCCTCGTTTTCACCTGTACTCGTACCAATTCTACTCGTACTCGCTCCGTGCCTAGTTTCCACCATCTTAACCTACACACAACACTCGACGTTAAGATCTCAACAATAACCCCATACCCACCAGGTCATGGAACCTATCCTGACGACAGCAAACCATTGCTCTGATACCAACTGTGACGCCCCGACCCGGACCTCTATACGAAATCCAAAGGTCGAGTCGCCAAACAACACAACGACACAACCAAACAAGAAAAGTACGTGGCGTAACCACCCGTACTTACTATAAAACATAACTGATAAACCTTATGTAATACGAAACAAGTCTTCGGCGACACTACAGCCGGAACCCAGCTAATAAAATCACAAGTCTAGGACTTGGAAAATAACTAACAACAACAACCTCCACGGCCACAACATGCCGGAGAAACAAACATAACCATGAGCTACAACATGCTCGGGAAAGAAACTAAATTAACAACAAGTTAATATACATAAGCACGACATACATATGCCGGCTACCAAAAGAATATAAGGTTTACAATACATACAAATACTACCCAAGTAAAGTTTACATAACTTTACACAACCATCGTCCCCACCAAAAGAAATATACAACAACGTGAACAAGTTCCAAAGGATGTTAAACCAAAGACCACCTGCGAACTACACGCGATCTCACCGACTTCACTAGGAACCGCTAGGCTGGCTCGGATCTAAGGAAAATCTATAAACAACAAACGGGGTGAGTCGAAACTCAATAAGTTACTAAATACAACTACGTGACATGACATAATGCTCAAGCGATAAACATAGCATGGTAATATCATTTATATACCACAACAGAACATATATCATCATCATTGATATACACATCACATATCTCACATAGCACCTTGATTATTCACATAAGTGCTCGTAATTAAACCATGTTACAAAGGATATCATATCTGTTTCTCCATCTTTGTGTTGCTCCTGCAATACACAAACAACCAACGTGTATCGATACTCGTGTGTGATGTATCGACTATTTTGCAAAATCCACTGAGTCCCCCAACAAAATCCATTGGGTTCTAATAGCTAACCAAAGTCATGCGTATTGCTACAACAATGAGGCTACATCCCACCTATGGCCAATAGGTGAGGGTGTGTGAACTCCGATACGGCGACTTATAGCAATTACAAAACAAATTCGTAAAGACTATAGGTCGTCCCACCTTGATTAAACAACAAATGCCAACTGGACTCAATGCAATGCACAAGTTGGTATAATACTCATCTTATGCAAATAACCATTAAGTTCAAAAGTAGTGAACTTGACAAATACCAAGTAGATTAATTATTCTACTATCAATTATCATCGAACATATTTTTGTAAGAATTTTAATCAACATTTTAAAGCCATTTACAAGTCTCTAATTTAACAGTTCCACAAAATACGGAGGACTGGAAACTCAGTTAAACGAACTCTAATCTTCGTAGTAATTTAACATGTTATTCGGGGGATTATAATCTTCCCTGAAATTTGTTTTTAGACTCATTTCTAAAGTTCATAAAATTAGGTATAATTGCTATATGTAAATTTTCCCATCTAAAGTCCCAAACTTGCTCAATAGTTCAATTCCTTGGTTGTTATCAATATCTACACATTTTAAACCATCCAAACCAAGTATTTCACATAATATCATGTTACTCACATCATTAGACATGAATTCAACAATAATACAAGTCATGCATGTTCATAAATGTCTATACATGTAACAATTTCTAAGCCTATATAGGGGGTTTAGTAACTTACTTGAAATTGCACAATCAAAGCAACAAATTCACAAACAAAGTCTCTAAGGTTGCTCCCCTAGTCAGCCACAATACATGCAAGGTCTTGGATCAAAGATTCAATGGTTGGATGATGAAGAGATAGCTCACACACACTAAACTCACCTTTGTCTCCCACACTTACTCTCAAACTCCCATGGATGAAAGAAATGAAGAAAATGAGGTGTTAGAGGTCTCTCACATAGTTTAGAGTAACTAAAGGGCTGGTCAACAGGTCTGGGGTCGATTTGGGTTGAGTCAACCAAGGTCAAAGAGTTAAAGTTTAAAAATTACGAAATTCTGCACATTCTGTCCGTATGGGTCGCGCTAGGGCGCGCACCTGCGCGCTAAGGCGCGCCAACCTCTGAACTTTTCTCTGATTTTTGACAAACAACAGAATGATATGTGCTAGGGCGCACCTGGGCGCGATGGGGCGCGGCCTGGGACTCCAAAATTGCTCAAAATGTTTTCAAAGTGTTCCCAATTAATCCTAACATAATTCTATCCTCCAACAATGTTTAAAACACATCAAAACTCATCCAAGTCAACATATATCAAGTCTAGAAAGTTATGCTACACAAGTATGAATGATTAAATCACAAATCAAGCATACTAAATACATGAAATAATGGTATAAACTACTCAACATGCTATTCAAGTGAACCTAAAATATAAGTCTATCATGGCAACAATGCAACCAAGTAAATATAATGCACATTTAAAGAACTTAGGGTATTACAACCACCCCTCTAAATTGTAAACCTCCCTAAATACTAAGTACACCCCCTATAAATTCCCATTTTACCCACCAAACTTATTTTGAATAAACAACCTATCATTACTAAGGGTCTGTTTGTTAAAATTGAAAATTAAGCTTTGAAAACTGATATCTGAAAAAGTAGAGCTGAAAATATTAAGACATCATCTTTTGACTTAAAATTTTGGCTATTTTAAAAATGCTTAATTTATTAAGTGATATAGTATTGTATTATCAAACAATTTTATTTTTAATCTCACTTAAAATTTTTCTAATTAAGCTCTTAACTAGTATTTCACCCGTGCGATGCACGGATAGTTTATAGATGGAAAAGCATATATTTAAACAAAGATGAATAACATAAAACAAAAAAACATTAATTAAGAATTAATAAAATGTGAATATAAATTTAGAACATGACATAAATTTTGAAAAATAATTACAGATTTTGGAATACTTCTTTATACACAACATTTGTCGTTGAACATGTATGACAATTACTACTATCACAATCACATACCAAAATTCGAAGACCTTTAGGATTAGTAACTCGAGACAACGCAACATATAATTGCCCATGACTAAAAACAGGTTTTTTCAAAAGAAGACCCACATTAGACAATGATTGTCCCTGACTTTTATTTATAGACATTGCGTAAAACAACATCAGCGGAAACTGCCTTCTTTGAAATTTGAATGGAATTCTGTGATCCGAAGGTGTCAATGACATTCTCGGAATCAAAACAGTATCGCCATAGGTACCATTTGAAAGAACTCGACCTTCAAAAACATGGTTTCCCAATCTTGTAATGATTAATCTCGTGCCATTGCATAACCCAAGAGAATGGTCAATGTTACGAAGCAACATAATTGGAGTTCCAACCTTCAAATTCAACTCATGATTTGGTATTCCAGAACATGTAATTCCATTTAAAAATTCTGGAGTATGTATATCGTTCCGAAGATCAACGTTTCTGTCTGAATGGCACGGAGAATCTGAGCTCAAATAAAGTCTCCCTTCAGAATTGTTCATCGATACCATGTAATCATTTATTGAATTAACAACATCAAGAGTCGGTGCCAAAATAGCTCTGTCCTCAAAAAACGATGACTCATAGGAACAACTTCCAAATGAAGGATATGTACTTTGAACAATTGCAGCAATCGGATCGTTGAATTCCTTAAGCAGCAAGTGATCGGGAATATCAACAGAAGCACAACCATCATTTGATTCACCAATTTTCCCATCACCAATATCTGCAATCCACTCAGCAAAAAGTCTCAATTCTTCGCAATTTTCGTTGGACCCCATATTTTGCAATCTCATATTAGTTGTCAACTTCAATACAGTACAATCCTTCCACAAATACGATGAATTAATAGTGGCATGAACGATGTCCTGTCTACTGCCCTTTGGAATTACAGGCAATATTTGACGAAAATCTCCCCCAAACACAATCGTCTTACCTCCAAAAGGAATATTAGCTCTAGATGGATGAATTACTTTCATGATATCTCTCATACTTCGATCCAATGCTTCAAAACAATACTTATGCATCATTGGAGTCTCATCCCATATAATAAGCTTGGCCTTGAGTATAAGCTCCGCAATAGGACTCCCTTGTTTTATGTTGCAAGTTGAATCTTCATTCGGATTAAAAGGAATTTTAAATCTTGAATGAGCATTTCTACCACCAGGCAATAAAAGAGAAGCTATGCCACTGGACGCCACGTTTAATACAATCTCCCCTTTTGATCTAAATCGAGGGGATAAAGTTTTCCAAATGAACGTTTTCCTAGTACCTCCATAACCATACACGAAAAAAATCTTTCCAATTTCTGAATTAGCTGATGCGATAATAGTTTCATAAACATGGCGTTGCTCGGCATTCAAATTTGAGATGAACTTCTTGTGTTCTTCTGCCAAGCTTATTCAATCATAACACATCTCATCATGTACTAATCTGTTACGCGAGAATTCAAAAAATTGATCATCTGGATATGGCATTGATTGGAACTCATGTATACTCCTTCCGTAACGTCTTAAAATCTTCTCAACTTCCACAAGTGCATAGTTCCTGATTTAAGCCTCGTTTAATTGCAAACCTACAAAATAAAAAGTAATTACTTTGAGATACGTAACAACTTAAATTTCTAAAAGTATAAATTTTTTACAAACCTTGATACTGAAGCAAAATTCGTTGGTTGTACAGAATGTCATCGGATAGATAAGACCAACATGTATCCCAAACTACTTCAGGTTGACTCATCGTTCCAGATGATAATAGTGTAGAAAAAAGAATTCTCAATGATTGAGCCGATGCCCAATGGCTAGCCTCGATTATCCCATCAATATACTCTTTATCATTAGTTAACATGCATAGCAAGCATCTCGAAAAGAACGAAATTGCACCCTATTTATAAAACATAAATCTTCATAGCAAGTGGCTCCTCGAACTACGTTTAGGAGGCATCTCAAGTAGTACAAATCACCAGATCCTGGAGGAACAAAAAATATTTGTCCAATAGCAAAACCACTTTGTACTCTTGGAGTCCATTCCCGTATTTTCGAATTCCAAACAAATTTCTTGGGAAATTCTGCATAAGTCAATTCTTTTTCCCATAGGATACTTCTTATTTGCTTCCATCCATGCCAAAAACATACTATGCTTTATGGTTTCCCGATCCATGATATAGTCAATTTTATCTGAATCCGAGAAAACAACATTTTGTTAATTCAGAAGATGAAAACTTAGACGCACAACGGGCGGGTCTTTGTACTGTATTTCAAATCCAAAAAATCTCCATGCAGCTTCACAAGATGAAATATATCTACAGTCGTAGTACAAATTAACTTCATCGATATATCTACAGTCGTAGTACAAAAAATCTCCATCCGTACTTATATTTGTGATGTTTTTCATGACTTGTAATACGTGCAATATGTCTTTTTTTAAAAATGCAATCATCATCTTTTCTGTTTCACATTAGTTTTTTATAGTAATGCGTGCCATATTTTTTTTTAAAAGGGAGTCATTATCTTTTTACTTGGATATTAAGGAGCACTCCAAAATTTTTTTTTTCTATTTTATTGCTCCTGATATTTTATTTGCAGCTTTTGTGGATAAACAACCATGTAGATTTGACTATTCATAATATACAAATATAATTGTTTTATGAAAAAGAATCATATTTAACTTAAATTTGTGGTTAGTCATGGAAATAGTTTTTATCTGCCCAATGCATATCTGAAAAAGTTGTCATTATATGTTCTCCCATATATAGAACTTACATTTGTGATGTTAATCATGATTTATTTATCGTTATTTAGGCACCACTATGTCTGTTTGTATTTGTTTGTAATAACATCATTGCTTATTTTATCAAATAAAAAAAATGTTTTTTGTGTCATTGTTGTGTATGGGGAATATACTTTTAATACTCTTTTTTGTTGTTTATATCCAAGTATGGGGACTATCATTTTCTTGATTTTTGCACTACTTTTTTCCTGTTTATAGCAGTAACTTACTTTTCCCAGCATCTTTTGTTCCAATCACTGAAATTGTGCCAGAGTTGTTTATTATATCAAGTTTAATGAGTGCTTTGTGTCATCATTGTGTGTGTGGAATCTGCATTTTTTAGGTAGTATTATAAAACTATATAAAAAAAATTGGTGTCAGCCTGTTTGATATAAAAATATTACAGTTGTGTGTAATTTAATGTTTCTATTGCATTTTGTCCAGCATGTCCTTGGCTTAATGTTGGTAATCCCTAATTGCTTATTTACATTACTATTGCATTTTTTTAGGAAATGTTCTTAAACTATAATTAACTTATAGGAAGTTAAAAAAGTCTTCTTTCCAGAAGACTTAGATAATGATTACAAACTTAATAATTCCAAGTACACAAAATAAACTTCAACAGTTGCTTTGGAAGCATTACATAAAACTAAACATGAACACAAAATGGATTGATGTGCTTCAACTTGAGTTGCACTCCTTGTCAATCTTTTCTTGGCAGATCTTGTTCATGTCCTTCAAAAATAACAAAAGTTTAGTTGGCTTTGAAAGCATTTCAATCCCTTCTCTATCTTGATGTCAACTTTACACTTCTTCTCCTTCGATGTAGTGGAGAATTCTTCCAAAAGTGATCTCTTAAGGGTTGAGTTAACTTCTCCAGAAATTGACGATTTCCCTGTTTTTTTCAAAGCTATGGGTGCACCACTATTACTTGCACCTGGCTGAATAAACTATAGAAATATTAGCCATTTAAAAAAAAACAATAATAGTTAAAGATGTATAATTCAAAATAAAATTATACCTCGTGCAACTTCTTCATATCTCCATCTTCTAGATTTGGTAAAAAATCAGATTCTTGGGGATAGTTACCCCTTCGAAATATTTTTCTATTGTTGCTTTATCCAATATTAATTTTATAACATGATACACTATTCCAACTTGATATGGCTTGATTAGAATCTTGAAAATTACTTTCTTGTCAATCAGATCTTCTATTTCCTTGGGAATTTGGTGCTACAAAAATGCAGATTAAGATAGTTGTCAAGTTGTCTTGATATTAAATTTTTACCTTTGTTCCATTAAACATTATATATTGTATGTAAATTTTTACCTTTGACTCCTTGTCCCACAAAAGGAATGATGCATTCCCCGTGCTATCAACAACGCGTAGTTGCAGCTTGTACCTTTAAATAAGAGCTCATTTTAGATTTATAGACAAAAAACAATTGCTTACAAAATATTTTTTTAATTTGTGACATAACTTGCCTCTTTTACCTTGGAATCAAATGTGTCACACTTGTCACCAAAAAAACTTCCTGCTGCAGGTATCAGTTTTTTGGGACATTTTTTGCATGCTATGTACCACCAGTTACTTCCACACTCAATAAAAACGATTCTGCTATACACCCAATAACTTCTAACCTATTGCATGTATAATGTAGTTATTATTGCAATCTGTAAATAGTGTATAGTATCAATTCAACATTTTTCTTAAATTACCTCTCTTGTTGCCCTGAGTTGTTCTATTGTTCTTATAAGTTCTGAGAGTTTTCAAACTCTTCTTCAACTGTTTGTGTTGGTGGTTGTGCAGGTAGTGCAGATGGTGGTATGGTGCTCACTACGGTCACTGATTTTTTTTTCTGAACTTAGCCTATAATAATAAAAGAATTAGAACTTTTTTCCACAATAAAATAATTAAATTCGTCTAATTTTATGCACCAATTGATTACAAAAACTTACCTGTTTTGAAAGTTCTTCATCTCTTCCAAATCTCCATCACCTATCACTTTACTCACAAAAAATGTGGTCGATACTCGAATCACATCTCTAAACTTCTTTGCTCTGCAGAATTGTAGAATAATGACAGGGTTGTCATTAGTGGTTGCCAAGTGGTTCATTAAGTTGTTGACAAACCCCCCAATAGTGTGCATGGCAATGTTTGCCCGCTACATTGTAGTTATATATTAGTAAATGCATTTTTAAACATTATTAATTAATCAGTTGGGAGGGACTATAATAAATAATATTATTACCATTCATCTTCCAACACCACATCCATCATTTTAGCTTGGCGTCTGCCACTTCCTTGATTTGGGCGAGGTTCTTGCCGATAGTTTTCCAATTACATCTTGAAACAGGGGAAAGGGAGTATGTTATAATGAGAAAGATAACATTTGAGAAATATTGTGTAGTTTAAGTTCTTACCAATTAGGAGAGACTCGTCGACTTCATCGGCATTTGAGAAATATTCGTATGGCTTGAAATAAAAAATTTCGTGTGGGTAATTTTCATCAAAAAACTCAGTAACTGTTGTTTTTGCCAAAAATATGAGCTTGTATTTCCCTGTGGTTGTTTTGTACCTTATTACGTTGTCAGCCACTATAAAATCCCTTACAGCATATAAATGGTTTTCTTTCATAATTTCCTTGAACTTTTGGATATGCTGTTGTTTAATAGTTGCATGAATTTTTTCTCCCTGTATCAAATAACAAACAAAATGTTTAAAGCAGAGTAGTTATCTGTAACAATATTTTTCAGAAAAGGGAAGAAATATGTTAAACATGAATTTTTTCCTCTTTGTCTTGGAATATACATTCCAAACTACAAATAGTTGAATTATCTCCAAGCATTGGAACGCTGTAAATGTGGATTAGTCTCATTTTCAACATCCATTCTCTCTTTGTAAGGTTGATTTCTCGGATTAAACTAAAAAAAGGTGGCATGCTTGGTGAAAAGTTTGTGAAGATAAGCTGATGAAAAATTTGTGAAGATAAGCTATTTATATATGAGTGAATGGTTTCAGTTTGTAATGTTAATGAGTGGATGGTTTCAGTTTGTTGGTATTGTTGTAAACTGTGTGCTCCCATTGTAATAAAACCATGTGAGGCCCACAGATTGTTTATAGATGTGTCTTTTATTTATTGTTTATTCACTGTACAATGTATTGGCAGCAATTACTATTTTTGGCATTGCAATTTTGGCGGGATCTTTCCTATCTTAGAAACTTTTTTCTCTTTATATATATATATAGATTGGGTAAACAAACATAGTATACCTCCTTCTATCCTTTGTTGAGACACTCACCTCCAACCCAATATACAAAATAACAAAGACACACATACACACAAGAGGTAGCTCAGATATGTACCATTTTACACTTAAATATCACTTGTTTTGCAATTTGTATGATAAATAATATTTAGGGTTAAGTTAGCTACGATTTTTTTTGCAATTTGAGTTCAAAATTGGTGATTTATGTAAAAAAAAAAAATACATTTTAGGTTAAAATTCGAAGTGACCTGGGCCTATATTTTTCGGATATGGTTGATTGAATACCTTTGGTGGTGTTTGGTCAGTACCAACCGAACACCTTTAGCGGTGTTTGGTTGGTACTGGCCGAACATTACTAAATGTGTTCAGTCAGTAGTGATAGAACACAGTTAGGGTTGTTCGCCCATCAGTGACCGAACACCCCTTAATGTGTTCTATCACTACTAACCAAACATTAACAACCCAGACCATTCGTGTATGCTTCTTAAAATGCGGGAAAAAAAGCCAACATATATAGAAATACTTATAATATTTGTCCCTTCAATTCTTTATGCTCTATGGTTGTGTTTTCCAACAATATAGATGATTTGGAGGTTTAAAGTTTAGAGAGAGATTTAGAAGATGTGAGAATGAAAGTATAATGTTTGAATGTGTATTGTAAGAAGAGTGTAAGGGTGATGGGGTGTACTTAGAGCATGGACAACGGAGGTTCTTCCGTTGAATTTGATTGAATCAAAGTGTACAATGGAGTATCAAAGGGGATCAAAAATGAATCATCTGCCGCTTTGGGGAGAAAAAGTCGCTACAGATGATACCGAATCAAAAAAAATCAACCAAATCGGACAAAAGAGAAGGAGACAAAACGGCGCAGTTTTTGCCTTTAAACCCTCAAAACGACGTCGTTTTGAGGGGCAAAATTTCAAAAAAAAAAAAAGTGGCGGACATAGCCTGACACGCCTTTACACGTGTCAGCGGCTGGGCAAATGGGCAACTTTCTAAATTATCTTCGGTTGAGGGTAGTTTTGGTACTCAAAAATATTTTTTAAAAAAAATATATATAAAAAAGTAGTACACATTTTTATCTATAAATAGAGACTTGGTTTGCTTCATTTGGACACCAAACGAATTTTTTGCAAATTATTGATATTTTGGATAATTTCTCTCTTCTCTCTCTCTAAATTTCATATTTTTAATTAATTCATTTTAATTAAGTTGTTTATTTAGCTAAATGTATTACTAATATTATTATTTACTACTTAAATATTTTAATTATTAATATTGCGATTATTAAATATAGTTGTTTAATTGTTTATTATTATTGTTAAATTTCGTATTATTATTGTTATTAGTTGTTATTATTATTGTTAATATTATCATTAAGTAATATTATAACTGTTATTAGTTGTTATCACATCGCCGCCTGCTGCATGATTTAATTAAAAATATTTGGAGACTTTTTGGTAATCAGTAAAAGTTGGTGTTTGAATAATCCTTTCTTTTATTATTATTGTATTTTCATTATATTTGTTGTATTATTGTCGGATATTGTCAGATTTTCCGTTAGAATTGTTGTATTTCTATTTAATGTTCGAATTTTTGTAGTTATTTTAAAGTTATTAATGAATATTATTATAAATATTATTCAAATTATAATACATAAATTGATAATATTATAATATTATAAATTGAATATTAATAATTTATATTATAAATAATATCGAATTATTGTAGTTATTTAAAATTTAATAATATTATAAATATATAATATCAAATTATAATAAATATTATTCAAATATAATTAATAAATAATATTTAATAATGACTATTTATATAATTTCAAATTTAATAATTTATGCAATATCAAATTTATTTGTAAATTTAAGTTGAAAGATGATATTAAATTAATAGAGATAAAGATGGTGGGATATGTAAATTGGTTGGAGATAAAGATGGTGGGGTATGTAAAAGTGTTGGAGTTTGTGCTACTATTGGAGTAGTTTTTTGGTTTTGAATCAAATGAGTATCAAATGGATTACTTTATTGATTTTTAATGGGTTGTGTTTGATTTTTTGTTTGATTGAATCAAATCATTGTCCATGCTCTTAGAAATGTTGAAATTAAATAAAAATAAAAGGGATGTACTTAGTAAGAATAAATATAAATAGATCAAATTTATGATAATTTTGTAAAAATTAAAGTGTGTGTACTTAGAGACAACGGAGTGTAAATAATAATTCTCTTAATTAATTTTATAAATATATCCTTTATTCTAGTGGTGTATTACTTTTAATCGAAAATATCTTAGACTGAAGTGACATTTTCTCATGTGAAGAAGCATAGACATTGAGAGAGAGAGAGAGAGAGAGAGAGAGGGCCAAAGACAAGTAGCGTAAGCTACTAACCCCTTTCAGCTTTTGCCGTCGGCCACACGGCAAGACATTGCAATAAAACCATTCCCCGGCCCCACTAAGTTGGGGACCAATCAGATGGGGGGACCAATTTTCTTGGGGTTATTCTAAAACTACTTCTCTGTTACGAGTTGTACAATCTGTTCTGTGTACCCGCCGGCTCAAACCTATGTGGTCCCCGCTACTCTTTTTTTACTCGTGGGTCCCACTTAGTTGGGACCACTCTGCATTGCACGGTCTGTATATATATACAGTATAAATCTCATGTAGCTGGCGGCGAGCCACAAGTCAACAGTCTTTCGTTTCGCCACGTGTACGGTGAAGATTTGATTTTACTTCGCGCGTGCTTCAGTTGGTCCCCCACATTTTTGGTGGTCCATTTGGAAGGGAGGTGATTGTAAGTTGGCGAGAAATCTGGTCCCCTCCCTTTCCCGCCAAACGTGTTTTATATAGATCTCAAAAACCAAAAAAAAAAAAAGTAAGACTAATAAAAGCAATTTATTATTTTTTAATTGCTAACGTGTTTATTTGAGTTAGTTTATACTTATACGCATCAATTTAATCTATTTCTCCGAATGAGCTCATTTTAAAAATAAAAAAATTTATCGTCCTTATGTTTGACAAAAAGAAAATCAAATTACGTGAATTGAAAATAAAAATATGATTAATAGAAAAAATAAAACTACTTTAGTTTCAACCAAAGAATCCACTCTTTAGTTTTAAAAATCAACACGTGACTAAATTAAATTAAAAATTAACATACATTAATTATATTTTAAGAAATAAAATCTCGTTCACCACAATCTACATTAAAAATATTATGTATTACAACTTTGTAAAAATAAATATATTTATATAAATTATCTATCAAACTTTAATTAACTTGTTCCAAAAAAAATCAAAAGTAAACCCTTTAGTTGGAACAGAGGGAGTCCAATAGTTGTTTTTTGCTTAAGTAAGAGCCCGTTTGGTCGAGCGTTTTGTGTTTAAAACGCGGCGTTTTAAAACGATTATTTAAAATGCGGCTTTTTTCTTTATAAATGCGTTTGGGATATTATGTCAAAACGCTGCTTTTTATTTTCTTGCGTTTTAAAATCTGCGTTTTGGGAAAAAATTAGAAATTTCAGCGTTTTAAAACGCAACGTTTTCTACGCGGCATTGAAACGCTAAGTTAAGGAATAAACTGCGTTTTAACCCTACTTTTTGGCAAATGCGCGAATAAACGCTCTAGCTTATTATACTCCCCCCGTCTGAAAAGACTTACGTTTTAAGTCTTTAAAGTCAACTAGATTTTTTTTAATAAATTTTTGATGTGGATTATTTTTATAAAAATTATAAAACACAAAATTATAATTGCAGTATTTATAATGTAGTTTATAAAGATTGTACTTTATTCTCTACAACTAAGTATTTGAGTTTCTTCATACCCCCTAAAAACCTCAATACAACAATGTACTTTCTGTCTATTAAGTGTAAAGCCCAATTTATACTTAAACGGTTTCCATATATACTTAGAATTTCCTTTACAAAAGCATACAAAATATAAGCATCAATCTCTATGATATTTTTAATTTTTTCTTTATTTTTGAAGATATAATATTTATCTATGATGTCATAATACTATACACACACACACATATATATATATATATATATATATATATATGTATGTGTGTGTGTGGGGTCTGTGAAAGGAATTAATTATTAAAGTAAGATAATACGTTTGACTAATTGATTTTATTTTGAGTTGACCTCTCGAAAACTATGTAAAGTTTGTTTAATACTCCCTCCATCTCTAAATTATTGTCTTTTTTTATCTATTTTAAAATAATTATTTTATTTAAAAAATTTAGAATAATACTTTTATTATTTTATCCTTATTTTTTTCTTCTTATTTTAATTATGGGTCATATGTACATAAACATTAAAGAAAACTACACATTATATCAATATTAATAATTATTTCAATTATTTTTTTTAATCCATATACCAGATTAAACAGGACAATAATTTGAGGACGGAAGGAGTATAAAACTACAATATCTTAGACTTGAGGAATCATTGAATTATAGTTTTATAATCGTATTATTAATTAATTTTACCATGAATTATATTATTATTATTATTATTATTTTCATGTGTTGGTACCTTTATGATTAGGGTCAAAAGGAGATACAACTGCAACAAGGTAATTAGAATAATAATTTAAAATAAAGCTTCTTTAAAAAAATAATAATAATAAATTTTATAGATGTCTTTAGTTCAGAACTAATCTTTCGAGACTGGTCGAATTACAAGGGCGGTAAAACTCTACAAAGATGGTGATTGTTTTTTTTGTTCTTTTCTATTCCCTTTGTCCTAAAACAATAGTTTTGCTTTGATCTTTTTTAGTCAAATTAATTAAGCTTTAACCAATAATTATAACAATTTACTTATTTTTACAAAATTCTACAAAAATATAATAATAGCATTCTTAAGATTGTATCAAATATAAAAAAATTATCATCGTATGTTAAATATTAATTTAATATTATCTTTGGTTACTTTTCCATAAAAGAAGACTATTTTCTTGGGACAAAGAGATTATTTTACTTTAAAAATATATTTGAAACATAATACTCTCTTCGTCCTAAGAAAATAACCGCTCTTTCCTTTTAGGTTTGTCCAAAAAATAGTGTTATATGACTCCTTTCTAAAAGAGTAAATATTCGTAGTACAATTCGGAAAAAATACAAAACACGTAAAATCGTAACTTTTAAAAGTTTAACTTGTTAATAATAATTTTTTTTTTTTTTTTGGTTTGGGGACGGAGTGATTATGTGTAGACAACCTCTAATTTAATTTACTTTACAAGTAACCTTAATTTCCTTTTCTCAAAATTTAAAAAAGAAATATTTAAGTATACATCTACTCGCGCGTGCAAACGCGTCGTTAGCTTCGTATACTTAAGCTAAGAAATAGCAATCCTGCCACGTAGAGAATTGCAGACCGCCAGATCAGACCTACCCACCTTGGATCCAACGACCAACCACCAAGGTCCACGCGTCGAAAATTCAAAAGTCTCTTTCTATTTAATTACTCGCCTAGGCGAGCGGTAGTAGGAGTCCCAGTTTCCTGTGACAAGACCTTTTGCTTGGAATTTGGAAACAGTCTGATGTTTAATGTAGTATTTGCATTCTCATTCCAATACCTTGAGGTTATTCTATTACCACCCTTGTCATTTGAATTTGTATAAGTGTTCCTCGTTTTGTTTTGAACTATCCGACTTAAGCTTTTAGGTGAGTTTGATATTGATCAAGGTTTAGTAAGGACTAAGGTTTAAATAATTTTGCTTGTATTTATCGACATTATCAAAAGTGGATACATATTGCTCCTATAAAGAGCACTTATTGACACATTTAACTCTTCTCCATGTATGTACGTAGAGATGTTAATCGGGCTGGTCCTGGTAGTTTCGGGCTAGCTCTAGTTGACTGTAGCCCTAGCGGACTTCGGGTTAGATGGTTCAATTTTTTTGGGACACTGATATTGCAGACCTAACCCTAACCCTAACGGCTTTGGGTTAAACGGGCCACGACTAAAAAAATAAATACATCACAATCTCTAAAAAAATAGCTAAAAAAGTTCTTAGTAAACAATAATCATAATAAATACTAGTACTAAAGTATAACTTAAGCACATGTTTTTAATCATACTCCAACACTAAAAGTCTAGCCATGTTGCTTGCATCAAACAAAATGAGAGGAATCACACAGTGACACAAATTTGCTACCATGAAAAAGTACACATAACATTCGTTCTACAAAGACCTTTTCGAATTTAATTAATTCAAGTTTTCAGAATGTGATATAGGGTAATAAATGTAGCTTGCAGTTACTCTTCAGAAATCATTTAGCAAATGAATTACAATTGTTGATTAAACCATAATGAAAAAAAAAATTAGTTGCAGTAATGCTTTCCCTCATTGTATTTTTCTTGATAAAAAATCAGATATACAGAAAAACACAACAATTAATTTGAAAATTCTTAAAGGCTCAAGCTTATTGTCACAGTACTTGATCCAAAATACCTTACAATTGAAGTGAAACGAGCCAGCCAATAGGAGAGAACACTCGAAAACTAAGTTTTGCAGCAGGAAGTGGAGCTTTAGATCTGAACTCAATAGCAATATCAGAATGTAAATTAGCAATTTACTTGCATGCCCTTAAAAGTTATTTCCCATTTGCAACTTTTTAATTGAGCAAATCAATGACAAACCAACAAAAAAGATAAATGAAAGAAAATGTTGTAAATGTGAACAAAGAAGACAATCCATTAGATATACAACTAAAGGATTAAAAATGAGTGAGTCACAGACTTATCACTACCACTAAAACAACCCTCGATGATTAGAACCGTGGTTGGGTTGGTGGCGACGGCAGTTGGCACGACAATCAAACTGCGATGGGTGGGTGTGGGTAGCCGGACTGCCGGAGACAAGAGAGGAACTTAGGAGACAAGAGAGGAACTGAAGAGGAGTCGGGAGTGAGAGACGAGAGCGAGAGTGAGAGAGAAATTGCCAAATTGGACCCTGGCTCGTTGCGAATTGCGGCTTAAGGACTTAACTAGGCTAGAGTTTTAGACAAATATAAAATTTACTTATTTACCCTCAGCCCACGGACCAACCCGAAAACCCCGCGAGCCAGCCCATGAAACCCGCAGCCCTATAGGGTCAGCCTGTTTAGCCCAGATGTTTAAACAGTCCAAAAAGCTTCAACCCTAACCCTGATTTTTTTTGTTTAAAGTGATCGACCCTACGGGCTGTGGCCCTTTTAATCTCTATGTACGTAAGAGGTAATGTTGAAGTATGATATATATTTTGAATCTTCTTCTAAAAGTTTAAGCTTTTAAATGATCAACGAGCTCTAGCTCAACTGGTATCGCTCACTTCTCTTAACGGAGAGGTTGAGTGTTCAAGTTTTACTAGAGACGACATTCTGGTACGTAAAAAGGTTGGGTGTTCAAGCCTCACCAGAGATACCGTTGTTGTTCAAGCCTCACCAAAGGCCCATTTAGTACTGTTCACTTCTCTTAACAGAGAAGTTGAGTGTTAAAGCCCTACATCATAGCTACCTTGGTACTTCACTACTCTCAGCGGAGTAATAATAATAATAATAATAAGTTGGGGTTAGGTCTTTGTCCCCTCTAACCTTTTTATATATATGCTTTTAAATTATTTGAAAAAAATTATGCTTTTAAATTATTTGAAAACCTAGCACTAGACAAGAAGGATACATGTCCACTTTTGAAATGAAAAGATCTATTGTCTTTAAGAGAGGGTGCCACTTTATAGCCCCCCTCTTCCTCTCTTTCTCTCCTCAAGCTTAAGGAGAGAGAGAGAGAGAGAGAGAGAGAGAGAGAGAGAGAGAGAGAGAGAGAAACTCAAATAGTATTTGTGTTGTTATCAGCTTCTTCTTTTGAACATTTAACGAGACTGGAGTTAAATAACAACACTATCTGAAGATAATTTATTGTTTCTTAATTAATTAGCGAAAGTAAAATGAGGGAGTGTAATAAAATATAATTCACATGTCTCAGGGGATTAGCCATGTTTTGGATTTGCAGGTGTGTCCAATGTGACCCTACTATGGTAACTTTACGCTCGATTATCAAGAGAGAGAGAGATTCTTCAAAAATATTTCAATCAAATTCTTCAATAGTTTCCCAAAAATGGTCAAAGTACAAATTACAATGAAATAGAACTTAAGATCTAGGACATCCTTGTCCAAAGTACAACAAAAGAAAAAAAACCCTAATATTACAATCTTTACTTTAGTAACTATATATCTCACATCTTTTATTCTGATTGGCTTTAATATCAATCTAAACTAGCCCCCTTAATAACTAAAACAATGTTATTTTTGTCATCTTCTTTCTTAAAGCACATAATTCTCACCACCTAAATTACATAATAGCCTCGATGATATACACTCCCCAAGCGCACTTACATAAAACAAAAAAAGGGGCAACATGACCTAGATTTTTAAAAATATGTGGTTGTTTCAATACGTATGTACTAATTTACTCTTTTCCTAAGAAAATGATCAATATCAACATCAACATCAACGTCAACGTCAACATCAATATAAGTTAATATAGTTGATGATAGTCCAAACAAAACCAAAAAAAGAGGGGTGTTTTGAAATAAGCCGAAGCCATAGAGGCATAAGTGAAATTAACCAAAAAAATTTAATCGAGCAGTTTTCTCCCTCCTCTCCTCTGCTGCAATGACACTCCACTCACTAGTACCGCCCTACTTCCTATTTTGTGTCTTCTCTTCCCACCTATACATACAGAATCTATACGTATAGCTTCTCTCTCCATACTCTCTCTCCCTCTCTCTCTCTCTCTATCCTATAAAGTTCTTCACCTGGTCCCTATATAGCCTTCCTTCTCTCTCTTCCATCACTATATACAATATCTGGTTATTTTTGAACGTCTCACTCCCTACAAAATTTTGGAAGTCTCTCCATATTTCTTTCTTTGGGTTTTGTCGGTAGTCCGAGTCAGTTTACGTCTATTTTTCTCGATCGAAGTTGAGAATTTGTTCGAGTCAGTTTACGCGTATCTTGCTCGATTGAAGTTGAGAATTTGTTTGAGTCAGTTTATGCGTGTCTTGCTTTATCAAAGTTGAGAATTTATTCGAGTTAATTTATGCATATCATGCTCGAGCTTGTTTGAATCAGGCTACACACGTACTTAATGATTTGCTCAAGTTAATTTTGATATCAATCAAAGTCAAAAATTTGTTCGAGTCAATTTATACGGACATCTTTATTCAATCAAAATTAAATATTCATTCCAATTAGTTTATGCTCCGCTCCCTCTACTAACACATAGTACTATATATACAAGTATAAATATAAACATATGTATATATATATATTTATATAAATATATATATATAAATTATATATATATAATAATAATATTGTTTATGGTGGGAAGGTAATCGTTGGGGGAAAGACTTTTGCCAGCTCATCAATGGCGTATCCAAACCATCTAACACAAGAGATGGCACTACAGCATTTCTCCGAGCAACACTTGGGAGGCGGAGGCGGTGGTGGCGGTGGCGACAACAATTCCGTCCTCCGCACCATACTACCGGAACACCTCGGCGGTCAAGCTTCACCTTCCACCGCCGGTAAACCGCCAGAGCACCACCAACAACCTCCACCGACGTGGCTGAACAACGCGATTCTCCGGCAACAGGACCAATACGGCGGCGGTGGAGACGGTAGTTTCCTCAACTTGCACACGAATTCGGATTCCGGTGGTGGCACGTCGTCCAGTCAATGGCTCTCGAGATCGATGCTTCAAAGAAACGTTAGCGATGTTAGGGACGACGTCGTTCAGCAGGTATCTAACGGTTCGATTATTGCCGCTGCCGCTGCCATGTCACACGATTCCGCCGATATGAACAACAATACCAGAAATATCGGAAACAATCAGGTCTTTTTACTTGAAAAATTAAAAATAAAAATCCGAAATGTCATTTCAACTATTGAAACAAGTAGTATTAAATTTCCGCTAATTTTGTATAGGTAGAGAATAACGTAGGAGGAACGGAGCTGGCGGAGAGTGAAGTCGGTGGGAGCGTAGGCGGCGATGGAGTAATGAATTGGCAAAATGCGCGGTGTAAAGCGGAGATATTGGGGCATCCGCTATACGAGCAGTTGTTATCGGCTCATGTGGCGTGTTTGCGCATTGCAACACCGGTGGATCAGCTGCCGCGGATTGATGCACAGTTGGCACAGTCGCAGCAAGTTGTGTCCAAGTATTCCGGACTCGGCGGCGGACATGGTAATACTCATGGAGATGATAAGGAGCTCGATCAGTTCATGGTATTTCTGTTTTTTCACTCTGTTTTTTTATCGTAATCATTAATTGTTATGCTTACTTGCTGCTTGTTCTAGCTCTGAGCAATTATTTATAAAAGTATAGCTGTCTCTATGTTTCTGATTTTTGTAATTAAGTGCTCTTATGTATGGGGTTTCATCCCTTGTTTCCATGTTCTGTACAGACTGCCATCTTTTTCTTTTTCTTTCTTTCTTTTGTTCTTGGTATTTGTTTGAGTTGTTGTCTTGCCTCTTAAAATTGAAATTGATAAGGATTTACCGTGTATGAATTGATTGTATTCCTTTTGTTATGAAGCAATAAAAGAATCATTAAACGTATAAACCCTAGGATCTTTTTTACTATGTTTCTTCCCACTTAGGTGAACTTCCTGGCTTTTCTGGGAATAATGATAATTATGTTGCTATTTGTATGAAGAGAACTGCTGGTAGGTGATGAATTTAAGCCAGTAACTTCTTATTATGTTTTAAGTTGTGAAATTATAGTAAGAATTATTAGACCAGCTGCCCGAAATGGAAACTTTCAAACATTGCAGTCAGTCTTACGGAAGTAATGCACTTGTTAATATGTATTTTCAGTAGGTTGTAAGGACTTGATGTCTTGTAGGAGCCAGTCTAATATGAGCAGAACATTGCTCCTGGAGTATGTCTAGTAGGTGGAATCTTTAATAGAATAGGACTTTCTAGACAAACAATGTAGAAAAGAAGGGAGTTAAGCCATTTAGCAAGAATAATCCGTGACTTTGATGAACATTGACAATATTTGAGTATTGCCGTGGGATTAACCTTATTATGTCACTAGTTGGCAAGGAAATTTATTCTGAAAGCCCTGAAGATTTTGAGAGTATTATTGACGACATCATCAAATCACTAATCTGGTTTTACTCATGGACATGTCCTTCATAAAGCATGATTATTTCCTTATGAAATTGCAGGATGATCATGCATTTACCCAACTTGCATGAAATGGAAAAGACATTTATTTAATGTGCAAGGCAAGAAGTGAAAGGCAAGAACCTCTTGATGGACATGAATTTTTAATACAACAATTCTTTAGAAAAACTATTTTGTTGAAAGCTGAGATATGAAAATACAAACGATTCTGCTACTAGCAAGTAGCAATCCACGTCAATGCAGTCTCACACTCATGCAGATTTGTCTGCTTCTACTACTCCCTCTTTCCTAAAAAAAGGGTCTCGCTCTAAAAGTTAAACTTATTAGTAATATATTTTTCCTTTCATATATATATATATATATATATATATATATATATATATATATATATATATATATATATATATATGTTAAGTTACCAACTCATCTAAAAGCTTAATCTTTTAGATAGGGGCCAACAATGTATATCAAACTCAACACTCCTGCAGTCTCACACTCGTGCAGATTTGTCTACTTCTAGTACTCCTCTTTCTTAAAAAAAGGGTCTCGCTCTGGAAGTTAAACTTATTAGTAATATATATATATATATATATATATATATATATATATATCTATATATATATATATATATATATATATATATATATCTGATAAGTTATCAACTCATTTTAAAGCTTAACCTATTAGATAGGGGCCAACAATGTAAATCAAACTCAACACTCCCCCTCATGTGTGACACACGTGGAGAGACAAACAAATATGCTTCAGTAGGACATCTCAAACCAAACAGAGTGACAACATATAGTCACAATGTTTCGGGTAACAAATGCAAGTGGGATGACTCGAACCCAAGACCTTGCCAAACCAGAGCTCTAATACCATGTTAAGTTACCAACTCATCTAAAAGCTTAAGCTACTAGATAGGGGCCAACAATGTATATCAAACTCAACAATATCCTTTAAATTGAAGTAAAACCACTCATTTTTCATATTACACAATAGCGACGCCATATTTTTGGAAACTAGCAAATTTGGAAACATAATGAAAATTTATAGCTTAAACTTCAAAACGGGACTCTTTTTCTGGTTCAAAATGAAATGGAAAGTAGAATCCTTTTTATGGGACAGTGATGTCATTTATTCCAAGTATTATTCTTGTTAGACCATATATGGGAACTTAAGCTTCATTTATTTCTATTTCTTTCTTTTGTAAGCTAGAAAGCAATCTAAAAAGAGGCGCACTCCTTATGAAGAGAAAGTGTATAAATCAGAATGTTTACGTAGTTTGTCAGGAGAAGCAAACTTGATTCATTCAATGCTTTTGGGGTTTTGTCACTTTCAGTGGATGCTACAATGGTTTTTGAGTGTGGTACTCCTCTATATTGAATAAAGTTCTTTTGAGTTTATAAGAAAGAATTTACGACTTGTTTAGGCGTCATAAATCTGACTATGGTCTATGGTGGGGCTGGGGATTTGGGGAGGGGGGGGGTGCGGGATCCGTGGCTCCTGATCTGTCCAAACTCTTTAGTATAATCGTTACTGCATAAGTAAAGTAGCATTTCTCTCCATCAGCTTTTAAGAATGTTTAGGTCTCCTAAATTTTCAAATTTGTTTCTTTCCATAGAATGCATTCCCATATCTTATGCTTTCTATGTCCTTCCATTACATTGCAGACACACTACGTTCTGTTGCTTTGTTCTTTTAAAGAACAGCTGCAACAACATGTCCGTGTTCATGCCATGGAAGCAGTTATGGCTTGCTGGGAAATCGAACAATCCCTACAAAGCTTAACAGGTGATGTATCACTATAAAGTAGTTGTCTTCAGTTATTTCCAAAAATGTTGCAAATGTAGATTATATGTTCTTTTATGTATTTTCTCTTTTCAACTGATAACTTTACTTCCTTAGTCTGGGCCTTTTTAGACTAGCTAGCTGGTATTAAATATTAATTTCCATTTTCTTTATAATCTTGAAGCCTTAAATCTAGTAATTATTTGTTCTCCTAATGATGGTGTAGACTCTTGCCACACCCTAATTTGTATCATGTTTTCATCTCCTATTCGGAAAGCCATTTAATCTGCGAATGCTCTGAGATCAATATCTAACATGTAAAGAATCTCAGATAAATTAAAGGCAAATCTAATCCAGAAACAGGTGACATTGTTTGGTACTCCTTATTTTAGTTGTGAAGGCAACTCAGGTAGGACACATTAGCTACATGGACTCTTATAATTGAGTTTTGAAGCCCAAGCCCAAGCCAACTCAAGGGCCAAGCGATATCTAACAAGCCATGTGGTCCAAAGGGGAAGTGTCCTTGGTAGATTAGGATTTAATTATTAGTAGTAGTATTATTTGTTGAGTTCTTTTATTTAGTAATGGTTTTGTTTTATTCAATAATTAATTAGTGTTAGCGTAGTCATGGTGTTCAAGCCATGCTACCCCCCCCTCCTAGTCGTAGTAGTATTAAGTTACATCTAGCAATACTCTTAGTTATATTTAAGATCATAGTCATAGCCTACGAATAAACATGTAATACCTCAAAGTTCTTTTCAGTTGATTATTGAATTGAGATTGAGTCACGTGTTCGAGTATTAAATTAATGAGTCATAGAATGAAGCTTTGGGACAGAGTAGTTAGAGAAGTTAAGAATAGACACGCAGGAGACTGTAGTATCAGAAATCAGTTTGGTGTTTATGCCAGGGATGTCAATAATGGAACCTATCTACTTTTTAAGAAGATTGATAGAAAGATACAAAGAGGAAATTAAGATTTACATATGGTTTTTTCTAATTTGGAGAAGGCATATGATAGAGTCCCTAGATAGATAATTTAGTACATAGTAAAGAAGAAACAGGTTGAAGAAAGATATATTTTTTGAGGAGTATAGAGAGACTAATATTTTAAATGCGTTGAAAACTGCAAAGGAAATTGCAGTTGAAATGAATGTCGATCCAGTGTTTCCTCAAAAAATATAATAGAATTGTAACTAGAGTTAGAAGTACAAACAATAGGAGAGATGTTTGAGTTCCAAATTATTGTAGGATTACATCAAGGATCAACCTTAAGTCCTTGGAGGCAGAGGGAGAAGTAATACTAGTGGAGATAAAGTTAAGTTTGATAGCCAAGAAATGTCACCATGTGGTCATTTTCGCTATTTAGGATTAATTATTAATTAAGATGGGGAGGTAGGGGATGATGTTAGTCACAGGATAAATTAGGTTGGGGAAAGTGGAGAATTACATTTGGAGTGTTATGTCTATCTACTCATTAAGTTATTAGGGAAGTTTTCTAGCACATCTCGTAGAGTTGAATTACTTTTTGGAACAGAATGTTGCGTAACTAAGAAATAACACATTTACAAAATGAGAGTAGCCAAAAATGAGAATGTTAAGATGGATCAGTAGTAAAAGTGGAAAGATAAAATTCGAAATATACAAATTCGTGAGACGGTAAAAGTTGCACTATTAGGAGATAAAATGAGAGAATATGTGTAGGTCCACCTTAGGCAAATGATAAGGCTAGAGGGGGGGGGGTGAATATTGCCTTATAAAATCTTTTTATGAAGCTTAAAAACCTTTATAAAACTTTGGCAGCGGAAAATAGGCTTTTATAAAATCAGCCAACTAATCAATGAAGATAATCAGGTAGTAAAGAATCAGCTCATAAACAAGTAACTTAACTGCTGTAGCTTATTGACTAATCAAGGTTTTAAGTAATTTGGCAATGCTTAAAGCTTTTATAAGTTGGTCAAAATAATACAAGTAATGAAAGCAAGATGAACACGAGATGTAGAGTGGTTCACAGAAGACTGCTACGTTCACTATTAATTTGGTCAAACTTGGATTTTGAAGTGCACTAATATTAATAATCCTAAATGATCATTGTACAACAAGACGAGTGAATATGGAGATTGAATGTTCAAAGGGAACAAAACAATTTCGTGTGTTACAATCAATCATCCCTCAAAAACTAAGCAGTTGGGAAAGATTCAAATTGAACTAAAGGCAAATACAAAGAGTACAGAATAAACAATAAATGCTCTATGTGTTTACTCTTTAATGAAAAAGCTTCAAGGATTCTTGAAGTGTTATAAATGCTTTGAACTCTTGAATGTTTCGAATGTTGTAAGAGTGGAGTAGAGAGAGTTCTTCGTTGCGCAGAGCTAAGTTTGTGGCCGTTGGAAGCTTTTGACTTTGCATTAAATGTTATGTAAACGTTGAAGTCAAAATAAGCAAACAACTCTCTTTGAGCTTTGAGCTATCACAAGAGGTAGGTATGCCTGTGTTTTCATTCTGAAATATACAGTAAAATTTAGAACGGAAAGTGTGTCAGAAAACATTAAATATAAAGTATAAAGCATGTTTGTATTTAAAGCACGTAATGTACTAACACAAATTCAAAATGTAGCTACGGAAGCTTATCAAGGAAGCTTCCGTTTAAAGATCGTTAGACTTATACAAGATATAAGTCAAGGACATTATCAATCTACTACTTATGCCAATAATCAGTGATTGACTTGAAAATATTTAAGTCATTATCAGTCACTTTTATAAGGCGGAATGATTTACGAGCCGATTGAGGTTGGCTGATCAATCATGTCATCAGCACACTTAAGTTGACTGATTCATTCATCAGCGAAGGTTGGCTGATCATATTGTGATTCCAGAAAACTTAGAATGGTTTTAAGTAAATCATTGAAGGACCAACAATATTGCATACGATGGTTTGGACTCATACATACAACTTAGACTTCTGCATCAGTTAGCAAGTATGATAGAAATATCAATGATCCGGCTAAATGTAGGGGAAGACCAATTTACATCGACAATCGTAAAGAAGAAGGATACTAATGAGTTTGGCTTGTGTGATGACCTTGCATTGGACGGAATGCCGGAAAAGGATTCATACAGTCAAAGCCAAGTAATTGGGACAAAGGTTGGGTTGAATTGGGGTGTATTCAGTTTGAGATTGTGCAAAGGAATGGGAAGACCAAAACTAACATCGACGATTATAGTAAGAAGGATATTAAATGAGTTTGGCTTGTGTGTGCATTGGACGGAATGCCAAAAAAGGATTCATGATGAGGTTAGATGAGGCTTTCATGAGGCGAGTGCAAGCATGTGGTTGATGTGTGCAACCACTATCAACAACTATCATTGTGAGTTTCCATGAGAAGTAGAAATTACACTCATTTTGTCATTTCTAACATTTCTGTTTAACATGGTCTTCACCTACAAAGATAAAGAAACCACCCAATAGAACAAAACTACTCAAGTATGAAGGACTTCAAAAATTTATATTGACAGTCCAAGAGGTATCCACCAGTATCTGTAATACTCCAGTTTATTTGAGACAAGGCAGCTGGTGTTGGTTTAGATGCCATCAGTCCAACTACAAGCCAGCAATTGACCGTCTCCTGGTTATTGGTTTCCTTAAAGAAACAAGTTTGTCCCCCACCCCACCCCTCCCTCTATAGGTATATGTGTATGTATGCATCCTCCCTCTATACATGCTCACACACATAAAGATACACATACATAATATACACACGAACATATATATATATATATATATATATATATATATATATATATATATATATATTGACAGTCCAAGAGGTATCCACCAGTATCTGTAATACTCCAGTTTATTTGAGACAAGGCAGCTGGTGTTGGTTTAGATGCCATCAGTCCAACTACAAGCCAGCAATTGACCGTCTCCTGGTTATTGGTTTCCTTAAAGAAACAAGTTTGTCCCCCACCCCACCCCTCCTCTATAGGTATATGTGTATGTATGCATCCTCCCTCTATACATGCTCACACACATAAAGATACACATACATAATATACACACGAACATATATATATATATATATATATATATATATATATATATATTGACAGTCCAAGAGGTATCCACCAGTATCTGTAATACTCCAGTTTATTTGAGACAAGGCAGCTGGTGTTGGTTTAGATGCCATCAGTCCAACTACAAGCCAGCAATTGACCGTCTCCTGGTTATTGGTTTCCTTAAAGAAACAAGTTTGTCCCCCACCCCACCCCTCCTCTATAGGTATATGTGTATGTATGCATCCTCCCTCTATACATGCTCACACACATAAAGATACACATACATATTATACACACGAACATATATATATATATATATATCCTTTTGAACCTAAACAACGTTACGATAAGGATATGGCATTTGAATACTTTGGCTACATGTGCCCAACTAGGCCCATATCCTTTTCTCCATTCAATTTTACTGATTTTGCATCAAGAGCAATACCTGAGCTATGTAATGAAAATTCTTCGGCCACTTGGTTGATATGTTTGTAGTAGAAGTCTGTAAAGTGAAGGATGCCTAACGGGGTAAATTTTGTAAAACTGTATCTCTGTTTTATGTAACCTGCCATAACCCATACTTAAGCTAACTTGGTCCATGACCTTGTCTTTAAGAAATGAGTGAAGAAGTAACTACCATGTTGCTCTTTAAGGACAAGATACCAATGGGATGAATATTAAAGTTGATGTTTCCATTACATACTGATGACAGGCGTTTCACCTGGAGAAGGCACAGGCGCAACAATGTCTGATGATGATGATGACCCGGTAGACAGTGATGCCAACTTGTTTGATGGAAGCTTGGATGGACATGACAGCATGGGATTTGGTCCGCTTGTCCCAACAGAGAGTGAGAGGTCCCTGATGGAGCGTGTACGGCAGGAGCTGAAGCATGAATTGAAACAGGTGACACTTGAAGGATCTAGCCTCCAATTGTAAGTTTTATATTAACTACTGCTGGCAATTATTTAATGTCGTGAGTTTTTCGTCTTTAATAGGGTTACAAGGAGAAGATTGTGGACATTAGGGAGGAAATTTTACGCAAGAGAAGGGCAGGGAAACTCCCTGGGGATACCACCTCTGTCTTAAAAGCATGGTGGCAATCACATTCTAAGTGGCCATACCCTACCGTTAGTCTCTCTCTCTCTCTCTCTCTCTCTATATATATATATATATATATATATATATATATATATATCATGCTGCTATTTAAATATGGAATGTAAATAGATAAAAGGTGCTATGAAGTACCGTGACCTCATGATCTGAATCCTATTAGAAGTTATATGTTGTATTATTTCACCAAAATACTGATTGGCTTTGCTGAAACTCTTATCTCATATCATAATTGGACCACCTGCTAAAAGAAAAAGGGTTAGCTAATTTGATCGACAATGTTTCACAGTATTAAAGCTTGCAATATCTGATATGGAATGTAAATAGATAAAAGGTGCTATGAAGTACCGTGACCTCATGATCTGAATCCTATTAGAAGTTATATGTTGTATTATTTCACCAAAATACTGATTGGCTTTGCTGAAACTCTTATCTCATATCATAATTGGACCACCTGCTAAAAGAAAAAGGGTTAGCTAATTTGATCGACAATGTTTCACAGTATTAAAGCTTGCAATATCTGTTGAGCAGGAGGAAGATAAGGCACGATTGGTGCAGGAAACAGGCTTGCAATTGAAGCAGATAAATAATTGGTTCATCAATCAGAGGAAGCGGAACTGGCACAGCAATCCTTCTTCTTCCACAGTCTTGAAGACCAAACGGAAAAGGTATTCTGATATTATCACGTAGTATTCTTATTCTAATAAAAATCATTCAAGGGATTCCCACCAACCTTTAATTGTAAAAGAAATAATGCAGGTGAACGCAGCAGTGATCATTTTATGTAAATCTAGTACAAATCCCGGAAACAAACTTCCCAAGTGATCTCAAGTCGCGCTCCCACTTCAAAAGGATCTCAAACATCAACGATGTACAAGTCAAAGATTAATTATCTTGCTTAAATGGAAAAAGCTCTTAACATTGTGGATGAGGGGACGGCCAAGGATCCAAATTGTGCTCGTTATCAGGTATTCATAAATGTCATCACTCTTGTCTACACGCTCGATATTTGTGAATAAGATAGGGGAATAGGGTGTGGGTATACAGAATAATTAGATCTCCATGGTTTTTGATGTAGTGATATAGTTCCTTTTAACCTTGTGACTATCAAACTCGTTCCAAATATGGATATGTAACTTATGTCAGTAATTAAAATCCTGTATTCATAGATTATACGGATGCATAGACAATTTGTTATCTTTGTTGATGTTTTGAAACTACTAGGGATTCATCTGTAATATGCGCTTTCTTGTTATTTTCTTGATTATTTGTTTCATCTGGGCAAGAGGAATGAATTTTATCTTTAGTTAGGTACCCGTGACAGAACAGATGTAAATGTCTGAAGGATCAAAGAGGAAAAAACACTTGTCTGTTATTTTCCATTTACAATTAGGAACCAGAAAAATGCATCATCGCTACACATAATGTCTATCGATAAGAACGTTACATGTACTGATTTGTGTAGCGAATAATGCTCACCAAATGTAGATTTTATACGAAACTGGCATTCGTGTAATGTTTTTGCATAGTGATTTTATCTGATGCACATGTATACACCTCCTTGTGCGCTTTGCATTTTCGCCCGAAAAGCAGGACATGCCAAACAGCTCAACATGTCTCGACTAAAATCTCCTGCGCTACGCGGGGAGACGACACCTCAACATTCCTCCTCCCTTCCTTGGATGGCGATCGGGGTGAGCTCCCACTGGGATCCACCTTTGACCTCGGCGTCCGAACCTCAAAAACATTATTCCTCAATTCTCCAGCCTGGACGCCACTTGGTGTCAAAACCCGGCCGCCCTTTTCCCTCAGCTCCATGGTATCAATCTTTGCTGCCAGGTCATCAGCAGGACGCGTCCTAGGAGGTGTCACAGGCAACCTCGAAGAGAAATTGTGATGTTGATCATGATCAACTTCAGCCGCTGCCTCATCGTCAGCAAAGTTGAGAGCATAGCTAAGGGGATCATAATGGAAATCGGCAGAGGCATGGCGACGGTGGCGGCCCATACGGTACATTAAGTTCCTACGCTTGGGTTTGATCATGTCTGGAAGCTCATGACACCTTTGTCTAGTAGATTTGAACCAGGAAGTAGGCGACCTCCGGAAATTTGGAGACGGAGCGGATGAAGAGGAAACGTTAAAAGCATCAGAATGACCGCCGCTGCCGCTGCGGAGATGGAAGCAGGAAGAGATACTCATTGAAGACTTTTTACGGCGTTGTCTTAGAGCCAATGTCTCGTGATCATCCTCCATTATAGAGCCAAGGAGAGTGCTGAAAAAAGGTAGAGAGAGAGATAGAGAGGGGGGGGGTGGAGAATTAGAATGGTGATGAATGAGGGGGTCGTGGGTGGTGGGCGATTTTTATATATGTGTGGGTTTGTTTGGGGGGGAATGGAGGAATATGAGAGAGGGAGAGATTTTGCGGTTAGAGTATGTAGGGCGGGAGTGTCGGAGGTTGGAAAGCGATAAGAGCGTGGGATATGCGCGGAAGGTCCGTTTGTTTTGTTTTCAACACCCCGATTTTCATGGTTGACTCTGCAATTATATACCGTTTGGTTTTTGAAGAAAAACAAATAAACAAACAAAGAAGACAAAGGATAATGACAAAGTGAAAAATTGAACATAATTTTTTAAAACCCACGCATGTGGCGTAATGAGATTCAAGTGTTTTTGTTAGAAGAAAGAGAGAGAAAGATGAGAGTGATCTCCTAATGCCACATGTGTGAGCTTTAAAAGTTATGATCAATTTTTTACTATGTGTATCATTATCCATCCACAAAATATTCCTAGTACACCAATGAATTCATAAAAATAAAAAATTATTATTTAAATCTAAGGTGTGTTAATGGTTAATGGTTAAATGGTTGATATCGCATGTTAAGTGTAATATCTACCCAATCACATATGTCACTTAAAATTTGGACAAAAAATTGGATCCCTAACCGTACTTAAACCCACTTAAGTTTTGTTAGTATTAGCGAAATATCCATTGAATAGCTCAAATGTTATACTCTCTCCGTTCCAGACAAAGAGTTCACTATACTATTTTGAGATGTTTCACGTTAAGAGTTCAATTACTAAAATATACCTTCACTCTTCGTAAACTATTCAATTTTATCCTCCAAATATGATATAAACATGTTGAATATGCTTAAGCATTTTTGTAATTATGACCAACTTCAATTGTACTTATATATTCATTAATAATTAGACTTTTCAAACGTGTACTTTTTGGGTGAAACAGAATGAGTATATTTTATATTTAAAAAAAATGTAAATTAGATTTTCGTATTCCAACATGTATATAAATGCTTATATGACTAACAGAATCGGTTGAAAATTATATATATATATATATATATATATATATATATATATATATATATATATAAGAAGAGATATGTTAAAAATTTAAATAGCATATGTAACAGTAACTTAAGATCAGTTAATAATAACTAAAAAGAGTCTCACTCGACTGACTCCACATAAAAATTTTGTGGGTGCCAAAATTTGTAGTTAGAATTTTTACAATAATTTTTCTTTTTGAAGATTCTATATTTTCACCAAATTGTTACCTATAAATTTAATTTCTAAGTTTAAATGTCGTAAATTTAATACAAAACTTGTGAATTTGGTAATAAATTCGATAAGTTCTATGAGATTAGTTAACCAAAGACGCTTCCAATGTTTTTTCTTTTGGGGTGGTTCAATGCGGATCAAAAAAATAAACTAATGTAGACTTTGTAACGTGTTTCCTTTTTCACGTCATTTAAACATTCTTTTTAGCATTTTCAATAGATATGTTGTCATATGATTGTTGGATATTTTAGTCTATGCAAATGGTTTTGGCTAACTTGGTTGGTTTCCTTTTGGAGGACATGTGTGGGTGACTAATGTTCAAATGAGTCATAAACTATAAAAGTCAAAGTTGTAATTAGATTTTGGATTAAAATCATTTGTGGTAGGAATCCATAGTTCAAAGACTTTTTATTGGGAAGTATATTATTTTAAGTATTTAATACTTTTAGTTTACTTGTTACCCAATTAAAAAATGAAAGATAAGTTTGGGTGTCATCGTACTACAAGGTTTGTGAACCTAGTGTTTGTATACAAATAAGGTAGTGAGTAGACTCGCACTCGTTGACTCGTCTTGAACATGAGTCATGATGTCTTTTATCTTTTACTAGAAATGCACCCATGCGATGCACGGTTTAATTGATAAAATTTAAATTATATTATAACTTTAATGATACAAATGTAAGCAAATATTAGTTATATAGTAACTTTAATAATAAAAATGTAAGCAAATATTAGTTGTAAGGTAGAGATTATGAGTTCGATGTATATAAAATAAACAAATTATTATAATGTAAAAGTTAAGAAAAAATAAAATTAATAATACATAATTGCATAAATAAAAAAATGTATTATAAATTTTGAAATATTTTTTTAAATACAACATTGGTTGTTAAACATTGACGACAACTATTATCACTATCACATATTAAAACTCGAAAACCGTTATGATTAGTAACCCTAAACAAAGCGATAACAACTGACCATGACTAAAAATATTTTTTTAAAAAAGAGCCCTATATTAGACAATGATTCAGATTTTTATTTATATAATACTTGGCTAGCTTATTTTGTTAGCGTTAAAGTTATTAATTGTTTTATTTATATTGATTTAGATCCATGCATCACATGGGTGCATTTCTAGTAATAAATAAACTGAGCCATCTTTATCACTTTTCGACCAATATATTCAACAATCTGACCACTTGTTATTGCATCAATCATCACTCCCACAGAACGAAAACTACAGAACGGACCAAAAATCGAAAACTGCAAAACGAAAACTTAAAATCAAATAAACTAATTACATTCAATATACATTTTTCAACAATGTAGGACCCATGGTTCAAAGAGAATTGATTTTAGGCAAACTTGAGATGTAGAAGCTTTTTATTCCATCACTTAGTTAATTTGATGGTTTGAGATGGGTAAACAGCAGCCCACATTTCTTCTTTTATATCAATTCAACTCAATAGCACAACACCACAAAATCTAGTACCACAGCTTTGAGATTCACAAGTAATGAAACAACACTGAGGTTCCAAAACTGATTTGTGAAGAACAACATTCATCAAATCATCATTTAATCGCAACTCAGTCATGAGATAACCATAAGAGAGACAAAAATGAAAAATGTTAATCGCAAAAACAAAACCTCCGCTGCTTAAAATCTGGTCAATCTCCTAGAGTCATACAGGTCAATTAGCTAAAGATTAAAAAATTGCAAGATCATCAACACCACCAAAGTAAGGAAAAATGGCTTAACTACAAATGAACAAATAATTTGTAAAAGAAAAAAAAAATACGAATGAAATCCAGATTTACCCATTTACAACAGCGACAACCCAAACGTAGACACCAACAATCAAACGTAGACACCAACAATCTGATATATCAAATGCGCCACTCAATCATGAGTGCCTGCAATCTCAACAGAACAAACACAAAACTCAATTTGACAATGTAACAACATGAAATCCAGAAGACAAAAAAAAAAAAAAGTCGTCATTTTCCCTTTCCGACCAACATATTTCGTAATCTGGCCACTTGCTATTGCACCAACCATCGTTCCCACATTTTCTAACGAACCAGAAACCAAGAACTGCAAAACGAATACTTAAAATCAAACAAAACAATTACATTCAATATACACTTTTCAACAATATAGGACCCCATGGGTTCAAGGAGAAGGCAAACATCAGATATAGAAAGTTCAAGATCGTTGATTATGTCCGCTTGTGTAGGGTTAGAGTAACCACACTGTAAACAGAAATCAAAAACACATTTGAGACTGTAAGTAAATGTACATTACTCGAGCAAAAATAAAAATAGTGAAAGTACAATCGATCATCGACACAAACACACTCAAATAAAAATATAATTTAGTATATACACACACATAGAACCAATATCAATACAATTGAACATACATACATATATACATATAAACATACATATGTATGTGTGTGTGTATATATATATATATATATATATATATATATATATATATAAATACAATGTATGTATATAAATGCAATTCAGACTATGTATATACAACGAATATAAATGTGATTCAACATATGTATACATAGATAGACAGAACGAATATATATATGATTGAGCACATGCCAAGACTCTACTTTACCAACATCATTAGCTAATTTCATCTTTTTCAAACCCTAAAATCAAACCTCAAAACACCCCCCCCCCCAAAAAAAATCCCAATATAACAGACATTAGATAAAATGAAAGAATTATTTTGAAGTTAAGAATGTAATAGTTTATACTAATATAGCAAACATCATACTAAATGAAAGAATTATCCTTTCACACACTGCTAAACTTTTGAAAAAGTGAAAAAACAAAATTTACCAGCAGCTATAGTTCAAGTACGAAAGTAAGCATATATTGATGACATCACTACTTACTGACACAAGCTTTCCAACTCTTTCAAACTCTCTGATTTTTACCTTTATTTTTCTAAATTAATTTGCAAATATCAACTATATAAAAATCTATAAGAAACACCATATAAGGTGAAAATATCACTATGTATTTACCATGGCAAAAAGTGGTCCCATGTTGTACCTTTTTATCATATGATAGATAACAACAATATCCCCTCCAGCACAAAATTCCCTGTCGCTGCCTTTCGGAAAAATCAAAATTATGCATGAGTTGCTTTGCATAAGCAGGCAGAATAGTAAAACACAGAAAGTTTTGGAAAGAAATGAACATGGAATCAAATAATTGATGCTGCCTAAACAAAGTTTGTCACCGAGGAACATGATCCCCATAATCACTTCAATGACTATCGAGAGAGGCTTGGATATAACTACATAGACTATACCTTTCTTGCGAAAGCACCATGTTACAACACACTCCCTAAAACGGCCTATGGTGATCAAGCTAATCAGTGTTTATTAAAGTATCTAAAATCTAATTAATTAACAATAATAATCAAAGTGTATCACCAAAAGAGTTAAGTGTTGGTTGTGCCAGTTTACTTACTACAAAAACAACAGCTATCATCTTAATGCCAGGGTGCATCGCCCAAGCACCGGGATTTTCTCGCTCTATAATGAGAGTACAAATGGTAGACTGGATCGTCCCAAAGAAGCAAAATAAAAATACAACTGTTCATCAGGGTACTCCTTTACCGTGGCTATCTGGATGGAGAAAGTACCAATCAATGGTTTGAAGAGAAAGCAAAGTAAGTATAATTAATAAGCCACATCTTGAGATTCTATATTCTCGAATCAAATTGAGTCCATAGATACATAGAAGTAGAGGAGAAAACATAAACACACACAGAGATATTACCTGAAAGACATTCTATAACGAACAAAACATGGCAGTGATTGTAAGAAAAAGCCCTCCAAGTACCCAGTTCAACGTTGTGACATAAGAAAAAGCTGATGCGGTGAATCATGATACATAATCCTACTAATTATCGGGCCTTTATAATGCATCATCACGAATGCTCCCAATATTGCTAGCATTGCACCCAAAGTTTTTGCTTGGCTGTTTGATCTTCTCAATTCTAACTTTTCCATCCTATATGCGACCATGCCAACATCAATACGTGTAAGCATATATGCCAACAACATCAACGTGATTAGCCCCAAGATAGATCAAATTCATCATAAGACAGTATATATTGAATAATTACGTATTCTTAACCCAAAAATGATTGCAAGCAAGAAAGTAAAAGCTGGAATCAAGTTTCCCATGGCAGCTCCAAGAGTCAAAGAGCTGTAACCGATACCAATATATGCAAATCCCTGTAGTAGACAAATCCTGCAAAACATAATTTCCTTAGCTGATAAAATTTGATTAGCTAAAAACTAACCAATGACATGTATAATTAGTAGTTAGTAGTTACCTTAAAAGGCCGAGGGCGAAGAATCTACAGAGGAGCGAGAAACTCAGAGGAGGCTGATTACTTTTGTGAAAATGAAGAATTCAAGTTTATAAACATACTCGTAGAAACTTTTGTAGTAAGGAGAAGACTTCAAGATCTGAAATGTGATAGTTGCAAGAAATGAAGTCTTTAACTGACATAAAAGTTTACCTAAGATCATAGTCACTTAGTCATAGTTACAAGCAATGTAGTCTTTAACTTGCTTTTATTCTTGAGTAATTTTTCATTCTCAAGATTACCGCTCTGTATCTCCAGAAGCAAAGCTACATTTTCAGAACAAACTGAATCTTGAATAGCTACTAATATGATCAAAATCAAAAAAGCAACTAACAAATTAGAGAATAGTTCACATCAAAATCCTTGCACTTAAAATCAAATAACTGCTCCAGCATGTGGTGATGAAACAGATGCAAAGAAGGACGAAAAAAAACTTATGATCAACCAACCTTTAAAGTTTAGAACATTTTGCCATATATGTAGTGTTTGACTATCTGTAATATGAGGTAAGAAAGAGTGAAAGACATAGCATTACCAGAATTAAAATTATGAAGATCTTCAAGAACATCTTCCGTAAATGTTGATAATGAATTTTGCAAAGAACTAATTTTCTTCCTCAAAAGATGAATTTCATTTTCAAGATGCTCTTTCTCTAACAGCAAAGTTTCTAGTTCACCGTCCTTGTCCATATCTTTCTGTAAATCCAGGCAAGATGTACAAAACACTTCCCTGTGTAACAGGGAACAAAACAAAGTTTATTCAATTCGGAAGCTAAACTATAGTTGTACTCATCGAAATGTGTCTATTATTACCTTCATGTTAGCTGAATACACTGAAATTAAACAACTGCGATAAATATATGCTAAAAAAAAGGTTTCACATAATGCTAAAATAGTGTAAATGCATATATCATACATCAATCCCACATCTGTTCAGTGAGGGATTATGTGAATGCTTCTATAAGGTTGCCTACAAAAATGAGCACCAATCATATCCCTGGACCTCTCAATTGACCTGTGGTGGGCCAGTTGGATCTAGGTGCACTTGTGCTAGTGGATAGACAAAGGTTGCAATCGAGTTATCAGAACCGAGGTCGTGACAATATAAATCCAGATGATACATGAAACCAATTCTATATGCTAAGGAAAAAGGCCAAACAGGAAAAGCAATCCACAATTGCAGCATTAACAATTTACATAAATGGCACATGACAATTAAATACCAAATATAATCAAACTGATGCCGAAAATTAACAAAACAATCAAAAAGTACTAAGCTCAAACCTCAATGAATGTATAAGCTTACATAAACCTCAATTCCACGGATTAAAAGAAATTCACTTTGGCTTAGAAAGTGAAGAAGAAGCAAAACTGACTTGCATTGAATTATTCACAGGCGCCAACATAGTTTCCTAGCTCCTCTCCATTGAATTCGGGTTATCCATTTCGATCCTAGGTAGTATATATATGATACAGAGAGGGGAATCAGTACTATAATTAGTTAACTTTCATTAAATAAATCATTTAAATCCATATGAAACACACCAAAGCGGTGAGGATCTAATAAATTCTTGTTAGTCAAATAAAACAACATGAAAATCATATTCAAAAGAAGTAATTTTTTCGTCAATTTCCGAGTAGGCAAATGACAGTGTAGAACATTATTGGTTAATAAATGACAGAAAATGTGTGAATTCAGATTATTGAGGCTTACCATTGTTTATGCTTTGGTTGGGAAGGAGAGAAGGGAGACAAAAGAGATGAAGAGTTGTTAGTGCTAAAATACCCACTATCCACTGATTGACAGAACCCTTTAATTGATATTAACAGGTAAACTAAAAAAACAAAACAACACGAAATCATATTCAAAATAATGGATTTTTTCATCAATTTTTGAGTAAGCAAACAACAGTATAGAGCTGTGTTGGTTAATAATGGACAGAAAATGTGTGATTAGAGATGTGATTTGCATCTCGGATCAGTTGAAATAAACGTAAATACGGAAAAAATTAACAGATTATTGAGACTTACCATTGTTGACTGCCTATATAACACAACAGGAGACGAAAGGGAAGAACCCAAAGCCCTAGGCGTTGCTGAAAACATAAACGAAAAGGAAAATCTGAGAATCGGGGTTAAGAGTTAATTCTCCACCGATTTTCTCAGTGTCCAAACAAAAATTTTAACAATTTGAGAGTATTTATACACGGACTTTGGGATATAATATTGAGGAGCTTGGGCGGATGTTGCATTTGCAAAATGCTGAGGTGCTTGAGGGCACCCATGGTAGGAGAGGCTGCGCTTTCAAGTTAGAGTGGCTTCGTCGTAGGTTCCAAGGAGAAGTTACGAGTGATAATGATGCTATGCAGACTAGTGCTGCTAAGGCATATTTATTGTATATGTTCGGCTGCACCATTTTTGGTGACAAGAGTGGGAATCGAGTTCCTGGTGCCTATATGGAATTTTTGGACAATGTCGATAAAATACCGAAGTATGCATGGGGAGCTGCAACCCTTGCCTATTTATATCGACAGTTGGGCATGGCATCTCGTCAGTCGTGTCGGCAGATGACGAGATATACAACGCTATTGGAGGTAACAAATTTATTTGATTCATACTTATAATGAGATATATATTTTTAGTTGTTATGAGGGGGCCGGTTATATGATAATGTACTGTATTATTTTGTTGCAGGCTTGGATATATGAGAGATTTCCTTGTTTTCAACCTCCACATAACATTGAGTACGACGTCACTCAGCCACTGGCTCGAAAGTGGCAACCATTATCCAGAGGCGCCGGACATAACACACTGCAGGTGTACCGAGAGAGACTTGATGTCCTAACAGCCGATGAAGTGAGTTTAATTGCACTATTATAACTTTCATATTAATCTATCTACCTAGTAATGTTATATTAATTTAACTGTGTTAATGGTAGTAACTTTTTCTGTGTTTAATGTATGTAGGTTAATTGGACTCCGTATTCTGTTTTGGTACGCGAGTCCTATCCATTTCACCGGATCGCTTATTACCATGGATGCTTATCCGCGTCAGGCTAATGCAGCAAGTGTCATATTATCGTCAATGGCGGAACCATATTTTATCTGATAATAGCCTCGGTCAAGAAGCTATCCCATCAAGTGCATGCTCGGATGACTATTTACAGTGGTACGCAGTATATTCACATCCGAAGATGCAAAATCCAGCTAGCCAATCTACGTTTATTTCTGGCGCAGATGTACATCGTCCATTGGATTATCCCACCATGTTTAGGTCTGTGGTTGATGCAATACGAGAGCCGACATTACGATATAGATCAGGCAACAGGAGTATCTCATACGAAAAGTTTGGGTCAGCCCTTAACCAAGCCTACGTTATATTGGCTCCTAATATTGGGGATGTAGGTCCTTCAGATCGGGCGGGTCCTTCAAGTCGTCGTCGTAGGCATGCACGACAGTGATTAGATGAGATAGGATGTTTATGTACAAACAATTTTATGTATGAACATCTTTATTATTCTAAAAAGTGTATGTATGTGTTATGTACAAACAATCTGTTGCACATATTTTTTCTAAGTTTTTCATATCAAGTGAAATTTTCTGTCCAATGATTAAACATATACATTTCTTAACAAAATGAATCTAACATAAACATACATAAACAACAACACATTTCATAACGAAAATGAAGCTCATACATAAAAATTCACTTAAACATACATAACATTTAAGTTAAACTTTACTATTCTAATACAATAGGTGTACGCTTGTTGCTAACACGACTATTTCCTACACTTTCACTGTACTTAGCCCATCGTTCACTATAAATTGTATTCCACCCTTTAGCCATGGCTTGTTTATAATCAATCCATCCGCTTGCGATTGGTGGTAATGGGGAATCGTCGCGCAAGAAGACCTATACAAATTCAAAAATTATATTAGATAAGTGACAGACGATATTCATACAAAATGTGAGTTTTATACCTGAATATAATAGTCCCCGTTCACGAATGCAATACAGATCAACTTTGGTTCGTCGGGGGCTTCGGTTCTCAACCGTAAATACGTCAAAGATGAAGTATTTGAAAACACAACAAAGCACATTGTAGAATGATGCTACCACATCATCGACATTTTCAACCTTTTCTTCCTTATCAATTCGTAATGATGATGACCCAATCTTGACCTTTTCTTTATATACACCACTACTTTCACAAATCAATAACAACCGAGCTCGTTTCTTACCGGCACCACTGTCCGACCTACCGATGATGATCACAATGCCATGCTCCCGTCCTCTAGCTTGCACCCATTAAATCAATTTATCCCAAGATATAAAACATTCTTGAGTTATGAACACATCCGTGAAATCAACATCGAGGGCTTCGTCGTTCACAACATGTTCAAATGCAACAATCTCTTCATTATTAGGACCAAGAACACTGGGCTCTGTAGTTAACGTGTTTGAATCCTGTTAAACATTACAAAAAAAATCAAAAAAATAAATATCTTGTTACTGTGCGGCAGGACCCTGTTGCACACTCTATAGAGTGTGCGGAAGGTTCAGGTTGCACACTCTTAAGATTGTGCGGTAGGGTCCTGTCGCACACGACGACCCAGCAGCTCGAATTTTTGATTTTTTTTCATTTTTAGCATAAATTAAACGGTAAAATGACTATAAAATGAGTTGTAGTACTTGCACAATTCATCTCTTCCACTTCTTTGTGCTCCTTTTCATCAATTTGAATCGATTCATTGATAGGGTTTGGATTTTTTCCATCCATTTTTTATGTTGAGTTTTAAGAATTTTTTTTCAAAATGATGAATGTGAAGAAAGAGGTGGGAGTAATAGGAGATGGATATACTTAGTAGTTTTAGGGTTCTAAAAATCAGGAGGGGGGTGAACTTAGTAATGAAATTATTTTAAGGGTAATATAGTCTTTTTAAATTATAGTAATTTTGTAATAATGGTAAAGAGGGTATACTTAGCAATTTTGGGGGTGAGAATAACAATCTTTCAAATAAGTTAGAGCAGGAACAACAAGGGAGCTTATGGGTTTTAAGCTCCCCAAAGCTCCCCCATCAAGGTATCAATTTGTATCTAAATATCCAGTTGGAGGTGAGAGAAGACTTTTGGGGAGCAAATATTGCTCCCGTATCATCCGGTAGCTTGTCTTGGGATCCAAAGTTTACACGGCACCGTTTCATAGCTCTAGCAATTCAACCGACACCGTTTCATAGCAAAAAGGCGGACAACACATGAGAAAGAGCTCCTGCCATGTTTTAGGCTATGAGTAGCCAAAAATAAAAACCCCCCTGTCCGGTTTTAATCAAATTTTGACCACAAAAAAGTTTTTTTTTCACTGAATTAAAGTGTAATACCCCGATCCTACTTCTTTCCTATTTCACCAGTATGTTTGGTCAATTCGAGTGTTGTTTCGTGTGATTAACTTCGGGTATGTTTGAGTCTTGAGTTCTTTGTCATTCGTGCATAAATACGGGATGATTAGGTTGAGTTTTGAGTGTGTTTTGACCTTAAGATAGATAAAGATACACACAAAAGCATGGATACATGCTTAAACCCGAAATTCTGTCTATCCGAATAGTCTGTAGTAATTTGGCCATAACTTTGTCTAGAAAACTCGGATTTGAAAACCGTTTGATTCTGTGTAAACTAGACTCAAAGATCTTTCCAACCATATCTTATTCACAATTTTTGGACTTGTGGATCATCCTAGAAATGTCTTTAAAGTTGACTAAAAAATCAGAAATGTGACAGCTTTGACTAGGTTTTAAGTGAGTTGACCTTTTGACTCAATTTTCATTGGCTGAGATTTATGGATGTCCATTGACTCTTTGACTAGACATAATAAGCCACCTTGACTCCATTAGAGGCCCAAGAACACCTTCATTTGTTCATCTTCAACCTTAGAGCTTAGAGAGAGAGAGAGGAGAGAGTTCTAGAGTGAGAAAGTGCCATAGTTTGCTCATTTGAAGTCCAAATCACGATCCGTCTTCACCATTGTGGAGCTATGGACTAGAGGAACACTTTTCATGGATTTCATGTTGATTTTCATGGTTTAATTTTGATGGAGGTAAGTAACTATGATGTTTTGTATGTTTATGAGTTGAATTGGGAGAGTAAAACATGTAGGTTGTGTTAGATGATGATCCTTGTGTTGATCTCTTGGAAGAAATGTGTTATTAGTTACTCCTAATGATATTTTGTTGTTTTAAGTTACTGATTTAAGTTAAAAATGTAATGGGGGAAAGACATGATGATTTTTGAAAGCCAAATGCTTAGTTCTTGAATTAAAATTTGTCACTGTTTTAAGGCATGTTGTCGAATTTACTGGGGAAAATTCGTCCATGGGAATTATCTGAATTTTTGATATGTTTTACATTTATATGTTGTGTAGCATCCTGTAAATTTTCATAAATTTTAGAGGTCGAGAAGTACCTCGTTTAGGTTGTGTATTATCGATACGTAGAACGGACTGTTGTTGGAAATTATGGTTTGTAGTTCAATCTTTATGTGGTTGCATGTTGATGAATACAAGTCCAAATCGACTGATTTAAAATGGTAAATTGTAATTTGGAATGTCTAGTTTGTGGGTATATAAGATTCATAATATTTGCACATGCGTAGAATATTTGGTGAGATGTTAGTTACAAGTTAGAACGAAAAAACACATGAATTTCGAGTTAGTTGCAGTCCCTGTTTTGGGCTATTTTCGTGAAAAGTCTGGTACTAATCTACTATTGGGAATTTTCTGAATTTTGGATATGTTATTCTTATGTATGTTAGGTTCTTCTCTGTAAATTTTCATAAATTTTAAAGGTCGGGAAGTACCTCATTTAGGTTGTGTTTTATCGCTGCATCGAGTAAACTGTTGCTGGAAATTCTGGGTATTAGATCTAACTTTAAGTGGCTGATTCTTGATGATTATAAGTCCAAATGAGGTAATTCAAAGTGGTAAATTACATTTCCAGATGTCTAGTTTCTAAATATATAATAATTGTAATATTTTAATTTTTATGGAATATTTGATGAATTTAACGGTACTGTTGCGCAGTGCTGAAGAAATCATATTGTGTTAATAGACTTTGTATAATAGCAACTCGTTGAGATTTTTGTCGTTAGTTTACTCGCTATGAATTTGTGAGGTTGTTTTGTGTAATATGTATTACCGAATAATGGTGTTGACGATAGAATGGTTAATTAGGGATGATACTACGGCTCATCCGGATTTCTAGAATATTGATAACGACTCAATCGGAGTCAATAACGTATAACGTTATAAACCAAACCTTTATGTGAATTGAACACTAGTCATGACTGATTCTAGCGGAGTCGAATAGGATGTGACTTGTAATGAGTCGTGATATACATAGTACACGACGATAACGATATGTGATGGTTTATGCTATACATGAGATAAAGTGTATTGAGTGATTATAGGATACTATAGAGATCCTAAGTTGAGTTGCACAGTAGGCCTACTTTGCCTATTGTCTTGTTTGGTTATACGTTCAGTGATTATGGACATTGTAAGACTGTTCTAAGTATGTGATAGGACAATCATCCTACTTTGATGATTGATTGTGTGTTTAATGATTACTAGCACACTTTGTTGATTTGTTGTTGTAGGCTTATTGTGACCTACTTGAAACATTCGTATTGTTATTAAATGTTGTTATTGTGGTATGCTCCCTACTTTGGAGTATGACCGTTTATTTTAAATGTCGAGTAAACATCTACTTGTGCATTTAGTTAAGTCCATGGCATTTGTGTCGGCGGTGTATTGACGCTCGATTATTGCGGGAGCCGGGGCTACGTAATAGTTGAAGGCCAATACATCGGGCCTCGCCCTACCGTTGGCCACGGTAGGGGTATAGTGCCATGTGTTGTACGGAATAAACGCAAACTTGGTAAGCTATATCCGTGGTTGATTCTTGGGTTGTAGGGACCAAGATCACACGTCGACGTGGATACAGAAAATGGTTCACACAGTTTCATGTTGTTTCTTGTTCTTGGTTCGAGCACGTCAACAACGGCTTCGAATTCTTGATTTGGTTTATTGATCGAGCACGTCAACAACGGCTTCGATATTTGGTATTATATAGGTGGGTTGGTTGGAACTATTGGTTTGGTCAGAGGTGTACCTCGACGTCGTATCCCTTCAAATGTGTTTACTTACCACTCTTATGTGTTCCTATATAAGCGAATGTTGGTCATGATTTCCAACTGGTATGGGACGGTTGGCGATCATTGAGCCTCTCGTTAGTATAGGGTTGGTTGCCTTTATGTGCTCCTACATGTTTATTTTCCTGTTATGTTATTGTGCATAATACCGTGCCATATAGTCACATGTAATAACTTGTCGATTAATGATTAAGCTAAAATTGTTACCAAGATTAGTGCATTTAGAGTCTTGGTTTACTGTTGCATTCATACTCATAGCACCCAATACATTATAGTATCTTACGGAGTCTTTTAGACTCACCCAACAACCTTCTCAGTTGCAGGTTAAGTTCCAGCGCAGCGAGTCTTGAAGCTTGGAGTTAGCAAGATGTATTTATATTGTCATTTTCTTCTTATTTCTTGTATTGTGAGATTGTGAGGTTCACTAAGTTATGTAAACTTAGTCTATTGGTAGAAATAGTTGTATTCTTTAGATTTGTATTTTGGTGCCGACTTGTGTAGTCGTGCCGGTTGTTGTACTATATTATTTTGGATTTCTAACTCGTGGTATTTTAGTATTATTCTTTCTCCGGCTCGTGTATTTAGCCGTCGAGGTTTTAATTATTGGGTTTATCTTTAGTGTTATTCTCCGGCGTATCTTTTGGCCGTTGAGGTTTATTTAGTTGTAGTTGTTGTTCGAGTTTTTGAAACTCACATTTTAACTTGTATTCCGTTGCATAGTTTTAGTTTTGAGCTTTTGTGACTCGCTTTTTTCGGTTGTTCTTGTTAGTTTGGCGCACCGAGTTGGGGTTCAACATCGAACCCCGGACTCGGTCGTCACATAAAGTTCACATTTTTACCTATAAATAGAGACTTGGTTTACTTCATTTGGACACCGAGATCAATTTTCTACAAATTTTGAAGATCTTCTCCATTTTCTTCTCTTCTCTCTCTTCAAATTTAATTTTTCTCAATTTTCCTCTCTTTTCTCTCTTTACATTTTTAACATTAAGTTATTTAATACCTTAATTTGTTGCTAATATTATTATTATGTAGTTTAAATAATAATTATTAATATTGCTATTATATAAATTAGATATTAATATTATTATTTCTATTATTACTTATTATTGTACCTATATTTGTCATTTTAAATTAATTAAGCCACTTAGTGTTGTTATTATTATTAATTCTCTAATTACTTTTGAGTTAATTTACCACAACAATGTCTTCCCGTTTGCAGAAAAAAAAAATCTCAAAATCAAGATAATTCGGGTTCATTTACGCCAAATCAAACCTTCACTCGTTTCTAACCCACCTCACAAAATCTACCACCATCTTTGCCTAATTTTTTGAACTTCTAAATCACCCTCCACCGAATCAATATCCAAATATTTCAAATGTTGTAGGAATGAGAAATTTTCAAAATCTTCAACAATTCCAAAATTATCTATTATTTCATATGCCGCAACAACCCTATCAATAGAATACACCCATACATTCAAATGTGTCTCCATTTTCAACACAACATCACATTTCAAACACCAAGCATTTTTTCAATGGGAGGTATGAGTAGTTCTTCAACCGAACATGTTGTAGGTAGTCCCCCACCTTCGGATTTACCTCCTTTCTCAACACAACCGAACCAAACTATCATGAAGAGGAAAATGTTGACTTGGTTGATGAATCAACTCCTCAAAGTGAAGGGTTGTCAAAGAGACAACGTGTTTGTGTCATTCCTGGGAGAATGTGAGTAACGACAATTACGTTGGCAAGGACCAATCTTTGCAACAATTTTGGACTAGAGTAACAGATTGTTACAATGAGTATCGTGGCAAGGGAAATAAACGTAATGAGTGTCAATGTAAGAATCATTTCCATAAGGTGTCGAAGGCAGCTTCAAAGTTTTCTGGAGCCTACATCCAAGCATTAGCTAACAAACAAAGTGGGTGGAATGATGACGATGCTATCAACCACGCGCATAGTATCTATCAAACGATGTGGGAAAAAATTCACATTAATTGAAGCTTGGGGAGAAAGTCCCCAAGTGGTTGGCTCTATATGATGAAACAAACCAAGATTCGAAGGTAGTGCCTCAAAGAGAAGCCGTATAAACGAAGTGGTCATTTTTCGAACTCTTCCTCTAATTCCGAAGCCCCATCAAGTGCATATCCAACAAGACCTACTGGGAAGAAAGCTTTAAAACAAAAAGGAAAACGTGTAAACAAAGATTTTGTAGAGTTGAAGGAAATAGATCGCGGTGACATCGATATAAAGGATATGCTTTCATATGTGAACTTGACGAAAGGAAAGAAAGAAAGGAACTCTTGAGCAAAAGATGGGACTTTTTGGCCAAGAAGGAAAACTTGACGAAGAAGAAAGAAGACTTCGCAAGGTTGAACCGTGAGTTGTTTAATTAGATATATTTGTGATCGGTGTTTAATTTATTTTGATTTCCTTGTAATTTGTCTTTAATTTGTTTTGATTTCCATGTAATTTGTCTTTAATAATTTGTTTCGATTTCCTTGTAATTTGTCTTTAATTTGTTTTGATTTCCATGTAATTTGTCTTTAATTTGTTTCAATTTCCTTGTAATTTGTTTTTAATTTGTTTTGATTTCCATGTAATTTGTCTTTAATTTGTTTCGATTTCCTTGTAATTTGTCTTTAATATATTTAGATTTCCATTAAATTTTTCGTTATTTTGCTTTTGATTGAAAAAGAAAAATACTTGTTCCCCATTCATTGGATTCTTTCACATGTGATAGTCGACAACCCTTAATTATTTTACTTTTGGTGAAAAAGAAAAATACTTGTAGTCCCCATTCATCGGATTCTTTCACATGTGATAGTACCGACAACCCTTAATTATTTTACTTTTGGCTGAAAAAGAAAAATACTTGTAGTCCCCATTCATCGGATTCTTTCACATGTGATAGTACTTTTTTGTCTTTAACATATTTTGCTTTTGACTGAAAAAGAAAATTACTTGTAGTCCCCATTCATTGGATTCTTTCAAAAGTGTAATTATTTTGTTCCCCATTCATTGCTAATAATGACAGCTCTCTCGTGCATAGTATAATTTTCTTTTATTGCTTTTGGTCTATAAATGTCGTAGAGTTTAGTAGTTAAATCAACCATCTCAAACACTTACATTTCAGAATCAATTACATACCTAAACACAATCATGTCATCAAGTTCTAGTTTCAATTCTCACAACCTTGATGAAAATGAAGAAGATTTCATCAATGAGACAGAGCTAGAGCAGGAAATTGAAGCAAAAATTGAAGCAAAAATAGAAGAATATATGTTTGACCTAACAGGTCGTCGACGTCGTAAAGAAGAACTTAAGAGGCGACTATATGCATCTCTACAAGGAGAAAGAGGAGGTCGTCAACGTGCCTACATAGAAAGAAATCGTGTTGCTGGCCATGAACGTCTGTATGCTGACTACTTTGCAGATAATTCAACATACACCGACCAACAATTTTGCACACGATTTCGGATGCGAAGACATGTCTTCCTCCGAGTTGTGGAAGCTCTTGGTGCTCATACTTCATATTTTCAACAACGATATGAAGGATCTGGGAAACCTGGTTTATCGCCTCTACAAAAGTGCACTGCTGCTATAAGAATTCTTGCATATGGACAATCCCCTGATGCATGTGATGAATATGTCCGTATGGGAAAATCAACTGCAACTGATTGCGTGAAGAATTTTTGCTGAATCGTGGTTAGTGTTTTTGGAGACTGTACTTGAGAAGACCAGAGGAGGACCTTCAACGCTTGCTTCATGTTGGGGAGACACGCGGTTTTCTGGTATGTTAGGTAGTATAGATTGCATGCACTGAGAATGGAAGAATTGCCCTGTGGCTTGGCAAGGACAGTATGCACGAGCAAATGGAAAGGCGACCATTGTTCTCGAAGCAGTCGCTTCGTATGATTTGTGGATATGGCATGCATTCTTCGGTGCCCCAGGTACTTTAAATGACATAAATGTTCTTGATCGATCTCCAGTATTTAACGATGTTTATAATGGTGTAGCTCCGGCAGTAGGTTTTACGGTTAATGGTAATCGGTATAACTTGGGTTACTATTTAACGATGGTATATATCCTCCGTGGGCAACATTCATCCAGTCTATTCGATCGCCACAAAATGATAAACATAAGTTATTTGCTCAACATCAAGAGGCGCAAGAAAGGATGTTGAGCGTGCATTTGGGGTATTGCAAGCACGATTTGCAATTATACGAGCTCCGCAGTTATGTGGGATCCACGTATTTTGGAAAAAATTATGATGGCTTGTATCATATTACATAATATGATCGTTGAAGATGAACGTGATACTTACGGTCGTGTACCAAATGCTTGTGATTATGAGGAGACTGATATTTTTTATGGTAGCTTAGCATGACAATATTTTAACGAGCGTATTCCGGAGCACGAGAGATATCTTCAAAAAGGTGTGTCGTTCGAGATCGAGAATCACATCACCGCCTAAGGAATGATTTGATTGAAAATGTTTGGAGTCTTTTTGGTAATTAACATGTTGGTGCTTGTATCTTTCATAATTTTCTCATTTATGCTTGTTGTATTGTTCTTAATGTTTCCTTTTAATCGTTGTATTTGAATTTCGTATTCTAATTATTGTAGTTGTTTTAAAAACTATTGTTTAATATAAATTATGCCACCTAGTATTATTGCTGTTATTAATTGACTAATAATTACGAGATAATAATTATTTTAATATTAATATTTTCATCAATGATTTTTAAAATTAATGTTAATTTAAATATTAATATTTTAAGAATGACCGTTAAAAAGCGAAAAGTTATTACATTAAATTTAATTTTGAAAATATTATTAATTATTATTAATATAATTTCAAAAATATTTATTTAGCAAATATCTAATTAAAATGACATTTACAAACTTATTGTTTAATATAAATAAATGTAAAGATATTAATTTAATGAAAATAAAGATGGTAGGGTAAAGATGATGGTGGGGTATGTAAGAGTATTAGAGTTTGTGCATTGTTGGAAGAATTGATTTATTTGGAGAGTACAGTGGAAAGCATAAGGATATTTTGGATATAAAAATACCAAAAAGTAAGCATAAGTTACTAAGAGCATCCACAGTGGGATGCTACTTCAACACTCTAAAAGCAATTTTAGAGATTTTTAGCTCCATTAAACCCACAATGGCACCCTACTTTGACTCTCTATCTCCAAAATCTACTAAATCTCTCTTGTAATTTGGAGAGAGATTTAGTGTGAATAGTTACTTTTTTTCTCTCTCCCAAAGGCAGCAAAAGCAATTTAATTAATTTCTTTATATTTAATTTTTTTTCTTTATAGTTATAAAAGTTAGATTTATTAGTTGAGATGAGATATATTTAATTTTTAGAGGGTTGTATAGAGTATTTGTTGGAGTGAAATTTTTTTTAGAGTGTTAAAAAAATAAAACTGAAACAAAAAATGATATATTTAAAGGGTGATATAGAGAGTCATCACTGTGGATGCTCTAAGCTCCCCCAAAGTTATTGGTCCCACTTGTTCTTGTTCCTGCTCTTAGGCCGTATAATAACTCAAAGGTTAGACTAGACCGTTTTTTTAAGATACCCCAATTTTGTCAGTACTCTTGAAAACACCCGAACTTTCAGGCAGAATCCGCCAGAAGCTCCCATTATTGAGTTGGCTAACCCCATCACAACTGTCCGATTTGCTATCCCTAATTTGAATCAGGATTGGCTACTACTAATTACATCCATGGTATGCAAATTATCTTTCTCAATTCACCCATTTACATGTAAAAATCTGATTTTTTGTTTTCGATTCTTGTGTTGGGTGCTAAGGAACAAGCTGGTCCGACACTTGAAGATTGCATAAAGCTGTTAAAGGGAGAAAGAGACGAGCAACGGCTAGCCGGTCTCCTTCTTGCCACCAAATTCTGCAACAATGACGACCACGCCGCCATTCTCAGTGTTTACAGTGCCGTTGGTGATACATTCCTCGAACGCCTCCTTAGAACAGGTAGATGACTCGCTCATTTCTCATTTTCCCATTACCCATTCGATAAAATGCCCCACTCACTACATTAATTTTACTTCTTTCCCCTAAACTGTTGTGATTGATTAGTATACTAATTACTCCCTTATCATACGAAAAATATGCGTGCTTATTGGTTATCACAGCAGCAGTGTGCTTACTGGTTATCATAGTATCACTGCTGCGTGCTATCATCGACCAATCAAAAGGTCAAATGATTAGAAAGTTCATAAAGTGCAACCAACTAATAGGAGGGTATCACGAATCATCATTCCATTGGGTGTTGATATGATACCCAATATTTACTTTCACATTACCTGTGTAAAGTCAATTGGAAAACTTCTTTCGGGACGGAAAACTCCATCCTATATGGGAAGTTTCAAGTAAAGATCCCTGCTTGAAAATTATGCTTAAATAATTTTCTATGATACTCTGACTTTACCCTCGTATATAGTACTATATGCTTCTCCATTCCAATTATTGAGTACTCCACTACTCCCTCTGCCTCCAAAAAGTCAAATTTGAGAAGTCAAACTTTATAATTTTGTATTTCTTCTTAAATTATGTTTTTTTTGGTATGACACGTTTTAGAAAACATCATGTTCTCAGAAAGAAAAAAGAAAATTGAAAATATAATACATTTCTAAAGCTTATCTTTAGAAATGTGACTTTTTTTGTTGTTGGACAAGCTCAAAAGGAAAGTAGGACTTGTTTGTTTTGGATGGGGGGAGTACTTGAAAATTCTAATGTTCTAGGTGTACTTATCAACCTTTGGAAGTGACCATCCAACTTTGTTATAATCATATACAACCAGGTAAAGTTGGGCCATCACGAGAATTACTTGCTTGTTCTTTTTAAGAATTAGACCCTTTGACTAGAAGATACCATAAATGGAAATATGGCTCTTTGAATGGAATGGAGAAAGTAAGTAAACAAGTTCAATGCGTTCGAATGTTTTGTTATAATGATCACTCCCATGAGTAGTTATATAACTTACAAACTCATTAAAAAATGATTTTACCCTTAGACATTGATGCTTTAAGTGGACTAAGTATTTAGTGTAAATTTTTAGACCTTCTTCAGCGATGTATTCAAATAGCAAACATCTATTGAAATTTGTTGAAACTAGAATCTTCAATGACAATGTTATGAGAGTATCCAATCCTATTAGGTTTCGGATTTATGTTGTCCGCATCCTCTAGGGTTTTGGACTTAGTTTATTATATATACACGTAGTACACAATTTATTGAAGGTAATAAGACAATTGGTCATCAACTCTGCTAGTCTTTCCTCTCATTTCTCTCTCTTCTCTCTCTCTCACTCTTGGCTCTTTCCCTTTCTCTTTCTCTTCTCTAAATTTTAATTGTTGCGTGTCAATCCACATGTTGGCACCTTGTTGGGTTTGTGCTGCCCTGTTGACCCATCTTTGTTTATCCCTCCACATTTGAGCAGGTCACATGTGAGGAGTGTTAGCTTGATATAAACTTGTGAGGAGTGTTAGCTTGATATACACTATTGGGTCTCTCTCTAAGAGCTTAAGTTTGTTAGTTTAGTTGGTAACTTAACGAAAAGATAAAAAAAATTTCTAGCATACTTGGGAGGCATAATTGTGACTTTCTTTAAAATACTCCCTCTTTCTGTTCAAAGAGTCCTCTTTCTATATTCAAAACTCAATATGTGTAAATATCAAATCAATATTTGACATATATTTGTTCCTTTTTAGGTGATAAACTTTCAATCATTGTAAACTACATTAAAATTACTAAGAGTTGCAACTTATATAATTTTGTAAAGACAAGTAAATTTATATAAAATTTTGGTCAAAGTTTAATCGAGTTGACCAACAAAAGTCAAAAAGGGACTCTTTGCATGGATGTAGAGATTTATGGCAACAATTCCGTGGGATACAACCCTCTACCATGCTTAGCATAAACAAGGGAGCCTGGAAATTTCTCCACTCACAAATGCCAATGTAATGCCTCTTTTCTGATTTTCTATATCAAACCTCGGTGAACGCCTTTGCTAAAACCCTTTCTACGGGCTATCAAAAGTATGTTGAGGGATACATGAGTTTGAAAAGCCAAAGTTTTCTAAATTTTGAGTAAAACATGAATCAGAGTTTGTTGCTTTCCCAATACTCCTGAAGATAATTTGGTCTGAAACCATAAACCTTTAAATTCCTAATAAACCTTTCATTTCCTTGGAGACCTTTTCTCTTCCACTATAGTTGGTTGTATAAGCTGACAGTTAAATGTTTTGATGTGTTTGAAATAGAGAAATTTGTGAGATCTTTCACAAGCATTTTGCGCTTGAAAAATCTTTGATGCTCTTTCGTCATGTTTAACATGTTAAAGGGGTGGTTATCTATTACTTATCAAAAAAAAAAAAAGGGTTGGTTATCTATTTTACTTATATAAACATTTCTTTTTCTTTTGTACACGGGTTCGTGGGGGGTGGAATGTAAGACTTTAATATTCTATTTCATTTCACTTTCTTAAATCTTGATCTCTTTATTGATTCTCATGTTTATGATAGGGATGGGAAAGGGAAGCACAAATGGGAGTGGTGATAACCAGGATGCATATCTACAGCTATCACTCACAATTCTAGCTGCATTTTGTCGGGTTACTAAAATTGCCTCTTCTAGAGAGATGGTTACGAAGATTCCTCTTGTGGTGGAGATTGTGTCAAATGTGTAAGATTTTAACTAATATTTTTCACTTCTGTCTGTGTACTAATTTAATTAATAAATTTAACTGCATATTCATACTGGTGATAAAGGAATGTGTTTAGATAATAATATACACGAATACATCATTCCTTGAACTTTTTTGTAATATACTTCTTAGAATTTAAAATAGTTTTCCCTGCAAATAATTTTGTTTATGTACAGTAATTCGAAAAGTATCATTGCTTGTCTTATATAATTGTATCTTTGGCCTGTTGGTCTCTCCTGGAGTCCTCAAACTAGGTGCTCTGTATCAGCTTTATGTTTCTCAAGCTCACACATTGATTGTTGCCCTTTGCCTGGGGTGGCTTGGGGTTGCGGGGCGCTGTTATTCTTGTGAAAGAAGTAGGTGGGTGTTATTGGTGTTTGTGCTTCAGTCAAGTGGAGTTGTTTTACTCTCTTAGGGTAACATTACCATTTTTCCAATATTAGGAGATGAGGCCTTCTGAAATCTCAAGACAATCAATATTATTGTTCAAAAAGCCTTTGTCCTAAGTAAATTGTGACAAAGGCTGATTTGAGTTGAGTTCCATCATAATGTTTGTGAGACGTGATTATAGAGGATGCAATTTCCAAATCAACATATTTCGTGCAGTCTTTGAAGAAACTAGATGGAAAGGACTCAGTTCAGAGTTCAGTTGAAAAATGTAGAAAGTTTACTTGTAAAACAATGCTATCAAGAAACTAAGTTTTCTGCTTTGCTCAATGAGACTTAGAGTAAACCTCTAATACAGCAAGTCTTTAGTCCATGCAAACACAAACCCTTCTTGCTAGACCTGATTGTTCAGAGTTTGAGGCCTTAGGCAGAGAAAGTTGGTTGTCATTTGTTCCTAACTTGCAACATCTGATAATATGGTCATATAGCGTGGTTTCTGACCCCTGAAATTCCTAAACCTCTTTGCAGATGACAAGCATCACTGCAGCAGCACAAGCGGTCTTGAATTTATTTTGTGGTGTTATGACTTGTTGAATCTAAGTTGGGCTGGAAACTTTTCGGTCAATGTAATAAATGAATAACTGATAATTAAATTAATACTGACTAGCCCCTGTCGGGCATTGAAATTCTTGGTGATGGCAGATTGAATGCACAAATGACTAAGAGTTGAACTTCTTTATGAATGTTGTTTTCAACTTTATTAATAAGTTGTCGAAAGGAATGTATAACAGAGGGGAAATGGCCCACCATAATAAAGAAGTACAGCTCTGTTCTTTTGGGTGCAAAAAGAGATTCATTCGAAATAAAGAGAAGGATTTACATCGCGCTTATAAGAAGTCAGCTACAGTTTGGGTAAGAATAAAGCTAAGAACTAGGAAGGTGCCAATGCAGATTAACATCATGAAGAATTGTGAGCATATCCTCCGTATTTCTGATATAGAAATTTCTGAAAAAGTCTCCATTGCAATGGTAAAGGCTAATCCCTGAAAATCTTTGCATTCTGTTTCAGCTACACAGAACCTTCATCCCTCTTACATCTAAATCTAGGAACACAATCATCAATGTCTGAACACTAGAAGAAAGTTTCACCCAGTGCGTCACACTACATGCACTGCTACTCACTCAGAATAAAATGAACGAATGGTAGTTTCACCCAGAACTTTCTCATTATGATTACGAGGAAAGTGAACATTAAGAGAAAGAAGCCTCATGACGAACCATATAGCTAGAATGGGAGCATCATGCAAAACATAGAAGACAAGGAAAATGAACAAAGAGTGATATCCTACCCACAGATGTCCTCTCAGAACCGAAATTGGGACCCATTCCCCACCAAGAAGCGACTAGCATGATTACGAGATCCATGATTTTGTGGTAAAGGACATGGATGTTGAATGTCGATGTAGACATGTGGTGTCAGACTCTGCAACCTTCAAAATCCAATACACAAGGATGGCCATATATATAAAATATGCACGATTATTATAAGTACTTAAGCTCCATTAAGTATTTTTCATGCAAGGTTTTCTAAAAGTATCTTGATTTGATATAAATAACCAAAACCCTGTCTGAATTTGATAACTTAACTGGCTTTCTATGAAGCAAAATCCTATTGGCATGTTATAAACCCTAGTATCTTGTGTTGACACCACTGCTTTATAAAGACTTGCCCTTTCCCCCAACCCGTAGCATACCAGTCATTCCTACAGATTACTTGTATCCTCCTGGTAGCTAATGATGAAAGGAAAGATTCCAAAGGCAATTCCCAAAGCCATTTAACCAGATATGAAATGTTCCTAAATGCCAAGTTTCAAATACCCAAATTCCTTGGGTGAGAAATATTAAGCGATTTGACTGCAGCATTTAAAGGCTTCCATTCTAAGTCAGCATGAAGTGGAAAACAAGTCAATGATTCGTATATTCTAGGAGTAGATCTGGATGGATGAAATGGATGGTTGGTGCTGCTCTTGCAGCACTTCCCTTAATAGTTGAAGTAGTGATTATCCGAGTAACTAGTAAAGTAAAGCTGATACAAGTACTTTAAGTTAGGAAATGCTTGTAATAAATGTGAAACATTAGGTGTTTTAACTGTGGGGTAGAGTATAAGTAAAGAGTGATTAATTAAACCGTGTGCTTTGTTAGAGGTAGTATCATCGGGGACAGAAAGATGGAATGTTAACTGAGGTGGCTTGGTAGTGAGCATGGGAAATCATTATTCAGCGTTGGTAGTTGATATCGATGACAGCACTAAAGGATGAGAAAATGCTAGAATACATGTACGTAGGGGTAGTGACTTACATTGTCAATCCACTCTTAGTGCTCGTTTGGTGGACATTCCATTCCTCGCCATTTTAGTATAATTTCATTCCATGTTAATTCAAATCGCATGGAAAGGAATCACCATTTGTACCAAACGAGCACCTATGAGATTTGTTCTTATAGGGAGTCATTAATTGTGAACTATATATTCTACCCAACCATTGATAGTTGGAAGACTTTGTTGAATGGAAGCACTGGTATTGAATTTATGCTTCCATGATTACTTCTAGCTCCTATGATTCATGATGTATTGAAATGATCAATAAGAAATATGTAAAACTAGAAAGTGGCCCCACTTTGCATCCCATTTGATTGGTATAAGACATATTTTTTTGTTTCCTCCTATTACTGCATTATACATGTTATACATAAAATCAAATTTCTTGTCTAGATTATTTTCAAGTATCAGGAACAATATTGGCTATACTAATGCACTATCTTCTGTTTATGCAGATCGGGCTTATCCCTTCTTGAAGAAAGCTTTGAATTTTTATTTTTGGTATCAGCTGCTCATGAAGATGGTGTCAGAATATTGTGTGAATCTGGAGGCATGAACATGCTGGCTTCTAAGATGCCCACTCTTCCAGATGGTATTTCTTTTAATCCTCAACTGATTATTGTTGCTTCTTTTGTAAACTAGTTATGAATCTAATATACATCTAGTAGTGGCTGCTTATATTGCCTGCATCTGTGGTTATTGTATAATACCACCTCCATCACAAAAAAGAGGCAGCATTTGACAAGTCAAACTTTTCAATATTGCACTTTTGCTTCTTATTTTTCGTTTACATTTTACTGAAGATATATATATATATATATATATATATATATATATTGTATGACACGTTAGATAATTATCATATCTATGAAACGAAAGGAAAAACTTGAAAATTTATGGAGATTTGTAACTTAAATTTTAGAAATGCAGCTCCTTTTTTTGGACAAACCTAAATGGAAAGCATGACTTTTTTGTGTGACGGAGAGAGTATATGATTAATAGTAATTTTGGTGTTTGTAATGGTGCAATTTGAATATTGTACACTTGTAAAAGAAATGCCTAAGGAAAGTGTTGTCATTTAATTTATTTGCTTGGGGATGTAAATATACTTTAAAACCCCATCAGAGAGCGGAAAGGTAAACCTACAACTAGCTTTCAGTTAGGGTATTGTGTTTGGATTGCTAAACTGTGAAGTAAGATGCTCCCAAGCACTATCCTGCAGTTTGAGTGTCACACGTCTACTCCAAAAACATGGACATACTTTTGCCGCTTTTATTTGAGGTGATTGAATGAATCTAGGAAGTCCCATTTGATCTCAAGCGGTCAATAGCCTAGTTCATCACAGGTCCAGAGCTTCTTCTGGCCTTAAAGCTTAAGTTACTATGCTTAGCAAAGTGTGAAATAAGTAGGTTTTTGGATTTTTCAAGTCCATTTGAGATTCCAGAATCCAGATTGGGTCTATAAGAAAGCATGGCAGCTGTTTATGAAGGAATGAAAAAGGGTGGGGGTGATAAGAACACAGAATTCTTTCGCAGAGTAACTAGCTCTCACTTGAGAGATATTTTTCGTGCAGTAAAGACAATAAAAGAGGCATAACTCAGTTCTCTATGAACCTATGTGAAGAAGAGGCATAATGGACATGTTCATTGGATCAGATTCAGGCTAAGATAGTTTCATTCAGGGCTTAAAGTCTGAAGTGGTCATTGAACTTTTCATTTTTTTCCAAGAAATCAAATAATTGCATCTGAAGGACATCCTTCCTTGGTTTGGAAAGCCCTTTCTGTAAGGGCATGGTGGAACTGCATGAGTTTACTGGGGTGCGAATCAATTGGTCACGAGAGTGGGGGATTGGAGCTATTTTATATATATAAAGAAATTATCTAATGTTAATGGTTAATGGTGTTCTGTGCGACTATGACTGTGACAATGAATATGGCTGAATGAAGCTCCATTTCCAACAATTTCTGCCATTGGGATCCTCGTATTTCAATTGTTTGCGGAAGATCCTGGGTGTTGCTTATCCCTTCAACAACAACAAAATGAACAAGTTAATGCAGGAATTGCATGCCCACTGCGCAACAGGAGAGGATGGTTGCTTTGTGATTTATATAAAGGTCAACAGAGCAGTGTGAAGGCTGAGAACAATCGTTTCGACTATTGTCATCCATCATGCAAAGCTGTCTGACATTTCTTGTGTTCAAAACGCAGAGTTTTCGAATGCGTTACTTTTCCCAATTACGGTAATGGTGAGGACATAACTTTTTGACCAGAAGTTCAACTAAATTGCTACCTTAAGAGACAGGATGCAGCATCCTGAAAATGAATTAAGATGTGATTGTAAGAGTAGAGTTTCACTTAAATGGGTTATAAGAGTCTCTATATGTATGACTGAAAATGAAGTAAGATGTGATTGTAGTTTACAACATAAAAAATTTACATTTGACACGGTGAGTACTGAGTGCCAGCAAATGTGTCAAGACGACGCAGCCCATAAAAGGGTCTAGAACAAGAAAATCTAAGAGCTCAATAAATCCGCTCTAGTTCAAGGCAGAGACTATTTAAAACCTTGATAAGTCAGCTGTGAATTAATGGAGTCTTTTTATAGGGTATTATTAGATTAATAAGCTGCTGGTCAGTTTCGTAGGAGTTCTCTAATTTCTTAGGAGTGAAGGGTATTTTAGTAAATATCCACTTTACTGGGAATGTATCATAATTTGATCCATGGGTCATTTTAGATCTCTTGATAGTATTTGGTCATTATTACTATATCTTTATGGGATTTTTTTAAGTTCTAGTTTAGAGTTGGGAACCCCAATTCTATTGGAGTTGAGAGTACTTGTAGGCTACATATAGTGTTATCCTTTCATCTTGGTACAGAGAGATCAATTGCCAGCAGCAATAAGCTTTGCTTCCTGTGAATTGTGTGATTCATTTCCCTTGGGTGCAATGCTCTAGAACCCTAGGTTTGATGCCTAAGGGAACCCAGGGTTGATGCCAGGTTTTATCCTCTTCTTCTTTTCTTCTTTGTTGGCTTTATGCAATTTTTCTTCTTTGATGCCTAAGGGAACCTAATTACTGTTCTTGGACACTGTTCACAGTGTCTGAACTGCCCTTGAAACCTTCGCTTTTACAAGCCTAAGCCACTCCAAAACTGTACCCCCTTTGTGCTATAACTAAACCTCCTAAAACCGCATTTCTATATATTTGCTTGAGCCACCAAATCCCTCTCAACCAGTCTTGAAGTTACTTTTCTGTCGTGTTCTACATCTATTAGGGCTCAACTTGAGTGTACCCATGCTTGTCCTACATCACAAGATTTGTAATAGGTCTTTATTCCTTTTAAGTTTTAACCATATCTTTTATCGAATGTTTTTAAGAAATGAAAAACCAGCCTTCTGGGGGTTTACTGCAGTTCAATTTTGTGCTTCGACACTAGGCTACACGTTTCTGTGTGTATCTTGCATCTCTGCCACTACGTTAATATGCGCAAACCTCAAAATTATGTAACAGGTTCTCACATGGTAGAGCTTGCCGTGAGACTTCTTCAGCTGATCATGAGTAAGATGTCTCTAGACACCATTAATAATCAATACTCATCAGAGCTATCGATGGTGGTAAGTTATATGAGATGATTGGGTTCATTCTTATGTTTAACATGGAAGTTAATTAAAAGTACTCACTTAGAAATATTTCAGGTTATTACTATAGCAAAACAATTTGCTCTGTCTCAAGATGCCCTGAAATTTGAAGCGCTTCACCTCCTATCGGCTACCCTCTCCTCAACATACTCTGTATGCATCTGTCCCTAGTTATCAGTGCACTGCAATTTGTTCATTACAAAAGTGCGCGCTTGTTAATTCTCTTTCAGCTTCAAATTAGAACTTAAAATCTGGTATTTGTTGTATGGATGAGTGCTTGTAGAAACTTCAGTTTAAGAAAAGTTTGAACTGGTTCACATGTCTTCCAATTTTGTTAATTGGCACAAGATAGATAATCATATGTAAAGAAGCTTCTATAAAGGATGTCTGGAGAAAATTTTGAAATTGAACACTGAATACATTAAGCACTGGTGATTTATAATTTGAATGCTCGGTGGTCATTAGTGAGATATTCAGAGTCGACATTCTATTTAATATACGTCAAGAAGCTGGGAGATTGCATCAGTTCCATAACTTCTTTTTCCTTGTTTTAATCTTTATTCACCTCCTTGCTTATAAAAAGAAAAATCTTACATCTCTAATATCTTTAACTCATTGCTCATCCGTGATTGACTCAATTACTTGGTTCGGTCCTTGAATACAGAATGCACTTGAGATGCTGAAGAAATTTATTGTGCTCCGAAAATATAGAAAATCTTGAGTAAGAGGTTTATGGTAGGATCATCTAGCAAGTAGGGCTGTCACAAACTGAGCTGCTTATGATAAGCTTGAACTCGGGTTGAGGCCACGCTTACCAGTGTGTTTTGATATGAATTTGCAGGTGTACAAATTTCGTGAACTATGTAATAACCTTTGATCTGGTTCTGTTTTGCTTTTCATTCGCACTATAACAGGATCTTCGATGGGTAATGATGAGAAAAAGTGTTTATCTAATTTTTTAATGCTTAACCGACATGTTTATTTGGGATACCTCCCAGAGAAAAGTAGGTGTACTGATAAAAGTTCAGATTATAGACTATTAGCATCGCAGCTTAACCACAAATGAGCGGCTAGAGCTGCTATAGTGTGCATGATATGCGAATACAAAAATTATGTAATAGGTTATCACATAGTTGATTCTTTTTTTTAGTATCTTCTAGAGAAGCAAAGGGTGGTGGTTTGGTAGTGAACTAAAGACATGCAGCCTTGAGTGCATTGATGGATCATCTATTTCCGAGTCCATGGACAATAGAGTGACGAGTTTTGACTATGGGTGGTTCTACTCTTGTGCTATCTCTTTTATACCACGGGGCGGCTAGTTCAACCTGTGGCTTGCCCAGGTTCCTGTTCCTATTCCCTAAACAGTAGGGGCAATTTCGGTCAGTTCCTGGAAGGGTTGCCATGCTGGTTGCCCCTCGCAACCCTTTTGTCAAGGTTAATGTTATATTGAGATTTACTTTATATAGAAATATCCACCGATGACATTGTGATGTAGGACATAGTGAGCAGACCCGTCCTACAACCGCACAACAGAGAAGAAAAAGGGAAAAGAACGAAGAAAAGAGAAGAACGCCCTCCCTAGCAAGAGATCAGCCATGCCCAAAGGCCACAATGGCAAAGCCTTAACTCAAATATTATTAATCAACTGATTGAATGATGGCTATTACATCAATATTCATAAGACAAGTAAATTCTAAAACTATTAGGACAAGGGCTAATTAGTATGAGAGAAAATCCTAACTCCTCTTGGAATTAGAATGCTAAAAGACTCTTAACAACATAATTAAACTTGTAGGGCTTGTTTGGTAGTTGGACAAGGATAAAGAGTATTATTAATCCCGGTGTTATTAGCGCCCTCGCTATTAATCCTCACTTATAAATTGGGGTAATTTTGGATTTAAAAATGTTAGTCACATGTTTTTTTTTAGTGAGGGCGCTAATAATACCACCCTCAACCTTGGTATTATTAGCGAGAGGATAAGGACTTTATCCGGATAGCTCGTACTATTAGTCCCGACCGCCTATTGCGTACCAAACATCCGATTATTCGATTTATTAATCCTATCTGACCTAAATCCTGACTGCCAAACGACTTCGTAGATCTCTAATAATCCTACTTGGACCAGGATAACGTAAATACTAATAATCCCCTAAAGAATTACAACACAATTTATTTCTAAATAATAATACAACAAAACCAATTAATAATTCAGATCCAATCCCATTACTCTTGTCCTTGCGTACTGCATCATATTGTTTTAGTGCATGTTTGTTATATGGGTGAGGGTGTTTGGTCTAAAATACCTGTTAATGTGTTCATAACATATTCATAAATTGAGAGCGTCATATCTGCTTGTCACTTGGCAGAAGTCATCTTCTCTTTTAGTTCATACTGGTTTGATATGTCTATTATGTTAGGTAAATTTAGTTACGATGCTATCTTTCGTGTTGCAGCTTCTGTTTTTCCTTTTATATTCTGTTTTACTTTTCCAAATTTCAGGCCTGTGCCTAAATTTTAGACTGGCTACTTTAGGAATATTTGATGTTGCGTACCTAGCAGGCTAGCTCTACCACCAACTTGCCTGTTTCTACAGATGCACCTAAACATAAAAAATAATAGTCCTTTTGTCGAGCTCATAATTATATGCAGATGCGTCTTGTCACTGCACTTTACTGATTTTGACTCTGACAGTGACATCTGCTTTGTGTTTGCAGACATCTGTACGTCAGGCTCTGCGCTCATATACCAATGATACTTGGTCAACTTATATACGTGTCGGTGTTGTGGCCATTCTCCAAAATCGTGTTGGTATGTTCTTCTTACTGGCTTACTTTATGGTTGTGAAACTCTCTACTTACTGTGATGGCGAGTTCGTATCTTAAAAGTATTTTAATGTTTAAAGCCCATATAAATCTTCTACAAGGAATGTATGTTTGTATTAATAAGTGTATTCAAATGTTTTGTGATAATCAGCCATCTGTATATTTAAATGCCCAGTGTTTCATGAGAGGTCAAATCATTCAGGTTAACTATCTTATAAGTGATCTGTTAAGAGTGTTAGGACAAACATATTGAAATTGGATATGCCAAGTCGTGCACTGAGGCTGGAGATATCCTCAGAAGGCTGTGAACAAGTCTATTTCTCTTCTATGAACTGGGCATGATAGATTTTATGCTCCTGCTTGTAGGGGAGTCTCAAGTGTTAAGAAGAATAAGTTTTTGCTAGAATTTTCTTATTAATTCTGTTTACATATGTTAAAGGTGTCAACCCTTCTTGGTATATATGTCTAGTCGCTCTCTCTCTGTCTCTCTCTCTCGGCCCCCTCTCTTCCTCTTTCTCTTTTTCTTTTATCCCACACTTCTGCAAGACTGAAATATGATGAGTATCTATTATTTTTCTCTGCTAGTTTTGCTTTAGTATTAAGGGAGTTTCCATATGCTTAAAATGACAGTGCGGGATTATCTTAAAATCCAACTGGTGCACTTGCTTCACTTCCTTTTCAAGAGCTTAGTTTCCAAATTTTGGTCCAGTAGTTTTATTGGTGGAATTAAGATTTCTTTTAATATCACATTAATTGTGAACTGCTGACCCGAGTAGTTGGTACAAAGGATGGATTGAGTTGAATTGACTCGACTAGTTGCGAGTTCACAGATCTCCTAGGAAATGGGTTACTTCTTCCTGAGGTGGCAAATTAACCAAGGAATTCAGTGGGGTTCCTCTTCATTAACTCTAAATATTGATGTCTTCTTTTACTTTTGGAAAATTTGCAATTCATGAAGTTAACTGATCCTGAATGAAGCTCATTTATAACTTTTTAATCTCCTTGATGTGCAGCACCTGAACAAAAGCTTGAGGCTCTGATTTTGGCAGAGTCTGTTATATCTATTGTTGGTGAAAAGTGGCTTATTGGTCAGATGACCTTAGCTGATACACAAGATCCTATTCCAGGTGACAGGTAAGCATTCGTGTTTGCTGGATCTTCAATTGATTCATCATAGTTCGTTGTCAACATATCCTGTTTTCATTCTTATGAAAAAGGTTACTTTCCATGGCGTCTTCTTTCTCCAGGTGTGTATTGCTTGTTTTGGAGTCCTCTAGGGTTGAAATTGCTGTTCTTCTGAATGATCTAGCGTATTTGAAATATGAAAAGTCAGGAGATTTTTCTTTGAATGCTGAAACCATTCTTCTAAAGCAACGGAATCTTGGCATTGCCTTTTCTCTGGTGGAGAAGATAATCAAATTGATTTCCGATTTTGGCGAAGATGAGAGTATGTAATATTCCCTTGAACTTTAGTGACATGCTTCTCAATTATTTAATTTAGCAGAAAAGATTTCTTATAATTCATTTTCTAGTATGCTAAAAGTCATTCAGATAAGCCTATTTGACTTAATTATCTATTGTTTCATTGTTACAATAACTATATATGAATGCTGCTACAGTGCCACAGCATGTGTGGCCCAAGGAAATTCGGTAATCATGATACCACTTGAAGGAGTTGAACACTCCTTGCTATGTAAACTATATGTTTCTCAATTGATTTTTTACTTTTATCTTGAGGTATACTGCAGTTTCAGAGCTCACTTCATGATATTGATGAAGCAAAATTTAATCAAACAATTGTTGCATAAGGCAGTATAGTGCCTCCTATTCCCTTGAGAGGGTTACCGGAGATAAGCCATTTTCTGCCGAAGAGAAGAGATTACTCGCCTTCAGATTGTATCTTCATACTTAAGTTTGTTTTTGCCTCTTTATTTTCTGTCTCTGTAACATGGACTCTTCATTTCACCCATAGAAGCCCTGTAGACATGACATAATATGGACATGGGTGTGGCAGTTGGACACCTACATACAGTGTAAATGTCTACATTACGGGTGAGTTGAACACCCAATTCTGTATCCACACCTGACACTAATACCCGAGCCCTTCTAAGATATAGATCACTATTGTATTTTTGTGTTTTGATCTTCGATTTGTTTTTTCGCACGAACACATAGTTGACCAAAACCCTGTCACACCAAGCATGCTTAATACTTGTACTAGATGATTTTCCTTGTGTAAGAGATCTTCCATGAGTCTGTACCAATTCATCTAGTGAAAAGTGCTAGAGCTTCATCTGTTTGGGGCAATATATATATATATATATATATATACATATGTATATATATTTATATATATACATAAATATATATACATAAATATATATATATATATATATACATATGTATGTATGTATGTATGTGTGTATGTGTATCTATAAGACGGACACTTTAAGTCTTACAACTACATGTGTTTACACTCGAGTTAGTTTTTGACTCTTCATCGCCGTCGTTTATTTGAGTGTTGATCTTAGAGTCTTTCTGTGCACGACTTACGTAGCTCTAAGACTTTGCAGTAGATACATTAGAGGGTTCGTGCTCAGTCTCTTGGAAGATCTCTCACATTAGGAAATCATCTTATAAAAATACTCCCAGTAGAATTTTTTTGGGTTAACTAGAATTGCAAAAGGAATGTAGATATCATATCTCCTTTCGGGTAGAATATTATATATATATATATATATATATATATATATATATGTTAACACGTTTTCTTTCTGCAAAGCATGCCCCTTATATGTTAAAGAATAAACATATTTAGAGTTTTTGTTATGATCACCTGCATCTCGAGCTTTCAGTTTAGTTTTCTTTGTTTTTTGACATTGTCTCATACAAATTTCAGTATAATAAATGTTGGTGATTATCTTTATTAGTCCATGGTAAACAATTCCTTAAAAAAAAAAGATTACGAATCATCAAATCTGATAATGGAGATGGCATCCATGACAGATATTTGTTGACAAAAATTGAAAGCAACAAGACTTGTTGCTTGCAAATCTACAATCTAGGGAACATGGAAAATTATGTATAATAGCCGTAAGAGATACACGTCTAATGGCACTTGTGTCTACATTTGTGGAAACACGAAAAGGTGGTTTCTATAAAGGCATTAGGATTTTGCTTCATGTAAGGTTAGCTAATTATCCAAATTCCCTCAAAGATTTGGTCATTCGTATCAAATCAGGATATGCTTAGAAAGGTAGTATGAAAGTAGTTATTGGAGCTTGTACAAGTACTTACATTCATGAATGTTATACATGTCTACTTAAATTTTCTATATATGGCTATGTCCTCTTTGTCTTGGATTGTGAAGGTTACCGTGCCCGGCACCTGTTTATGTCGACACTTGGCACTCATATCTGTGTCCACAAAATCATAGCTTTCAATCATCTAGGTTTTCAATGAAAAATATTCAAAATCCTAGAAAAGGATGTACGTCCTATCTTCGGCTAGTATCACTGATATTCAGTTTCGTCCGTGCTGAAATTTCCTTGTGACATTTGCTTTCTATGGATTTGTTCTGTCATTAGTTTGTTCGATGGCGCCTATGGCTGTAACTTGTAAGGAAGCTCAATATTATCAAATAGTTGTAGGTTTTGATTGTTCTTTACCATGTCATATATAGGTTTCATAACCACTGAAAGAACATTCACAAAGATCATATCTGGGCTTAACGAGTCCATTGGAGTGGTTTTGGAGTATTTAAAGGATGCCAAGGTAATTGTATTATTTTTTAGTGCGGAAGAGTTATCTTGGCCTTCCTGTATTTCTATTGGTGCCCATGACCATGTTTTGGTGGGGAGAGATAGAGATGAGGAGGTGAAAAATTCCTTACCTATTCACAAGATGATTTTGCAGGATCACGGACAGCATAAAGGGGATGATCTTCTCGCTTCAGTGCGGATAATTGGAAGGTAACTTTTCGTCCAGCAAGTCCGTGTTTTTTTCCCTTCCTTTTCTTTCTTTATTGGTATCTCCATCGCTACATGGCAAAGCAGGAATAATGGGATTGGGATTTGTTTCTTTATATTCTCCATTTTAGATTTTTCCCTTCATTCCAATACAAATGAGAAAAAAGTTCTCATATAAAACAATCTACTCCTTTTGGTGACCTGATTCTTTGTACTTCTCTGGTTTTGCTCTGTTAACATTTAGTCGTACGAATGGATGAAAAATATGAATGGATACTTGAAAACTATCATGATTTATTACCTAATATGCGTTCCATGAATTGATCTCGAGCAAACTTCAATTGTTTTATATTAGAAGGAAAACAAAACTTTAGGTATCAATCAGACCTCTACGCAGTTCTCTCTTTGTTTGTTCATAAGGGGTGAAGTATATATGCAAGTTTTTTTACAAGTCCCTTACTAAGGAAAAGGGGAACCAAAAAAGAAATAGCAAGCATGTGCAACTGATTAGCATTTTGCATGTTTTTGACTTGAAACATGAATTAACAAACCTGTGCTTTAGCATTTGAATTGCTTAAAGTAGATTAAAGTTCGTGGTTAAGGCGTATAACTCTTCAGTTGTTATGTTATAACCTCTCACATTAATTATTTATCCCTCCTACCTTTTACTTGGGAAAAACAAACAAGTTCCAACATAGGAACCTGGACATAAACCCCGAACCCCTTCCATTTCGCATTGGCAGTGGCAGGGTATAAGTAACTCACTCAAGCTGATAACTGATTTTTCCTTTATATTATTGGTTCCTTTTCTACCCTTGTCTATGCCTCTACATCTACAGAAGATATAACAATTTCATTATTTAGGTGATATATCAGAGGAGAAATTATCACTATGTGCGTTCATCCAGGGCTTGTATGATGTATTCAGTCCTTTTGGAGCAAAGTTGATTCTGACATGCATATTTACCCTCTGTCAGTTTGTTTACTGATTTGTTACTTAAACAGGAGAAAGCGGTTGTTGTTGACATCTAATAGATGCCCCTTAAACTATGGAATTAGTATGATCTGTATATGTTGGGCAGGGATGCTAGGGATGGAGTATCAATTGATAGAGTAGTTAATCATCAATTCATCCAGTTATTCTTTCCTGAGAAATAATAACTCATATGTACTTGTGTTCTGAAGCCTAGTGTTCATAGATCACATGATTAATGATTTAGTTGAACTTATGAAGTCCTTGGCTGAAATATAAAATTGCTAAAACTATTCAGTGTAGAAAATAATTTCTGTTAAGAAAGCTCTTGTTTTGTTTCAGCTACCTTGCACAGACGCCCTTTGCATGCAAAGAAAAGGTTCAAGAGCTTCTAGAGTACATGCTTTCAATTGAAGGTGCAGATGAAAGAAGGTTTGTCATCTATGGTTGTTTTTACTAGTGATGGAAGCATTGTGTACTCCTGTTAAGCTAGACTAATTTTCTAAAAG